>OZ030398.1:5978576-6521076 GCA_964023965.1 Melinopterus prodromus
AACTAGTGTTTTAGTAGTGGTAGTTTTTTAGTATTTTCTTGGTCATATTCATGCTTTAGGTTTAAGTACTTTTTTGCGGTTCTCCTTAAAAAATAATGACGTTTTGGTTACAAACTTTTAACGAGAAATCCGTTAGCGTACTTTAATTATTGATAACTTTAAGGATGGCTGCGAAATCAGTGTTGGTTGACCCCAATAAAATAATCTTTTATAGTTGCAAATGGTTTTGCTCTTCACAGCTTCTTTGGTGACCTTTTATTTCAGCTTACCTAGAAAATTTCCGCGGTCTTTTTTTGCCTTTTCTTCTGTTTTTGTGCATTTATTTTTTAATATAGCAATGTGGTGTGGAAAACAGTAATCTAGATTTGACAATTCTGTGAAGAGGCAGTAGAACAAATGTTTTTTAACCAGTCGCGTTCTAGTTTTGGCACTGCTTTTGACGGCAAAAATGCTACATCAACAGGTTTTCACGTGGTAACTTGGTTTATCGCTTCAATGGTGCAAGGTTCAAGCATTCATTTTAGCCTACTTAAGGTTGGCTTCGAAATGAGTAGGCAACCAAATATACGTCATAATTGTGTATCAGATCTACACCGAAATGATTAGGTATTTACATTCAAATTATACGTTAAAGTGAACTTGAAATATTTGCCAATAATACAAAAAATATCTGGCTCAATTCTGTCGACTCTAAGTGACGGATTATAATATTATATTGGTGGCTATGTTGTGGTCTGCTTGTGATCAACTAAAAAAACACCGATATTTCCGGAATTCGTCACCTACAACTTGGCAACATTGAGTCAGCTATTTCTCAATTATTGGCAAACAGGGCCGCGTTTACCAGTAGGCAAAATAGACATGTGCCTAGGGCTCGGCGAAAGGGGGGCCTCATTTGAACTAAATAAAGTAGGGGCTAAGGCCTACTAATTGTATAATAAATAAATCGAACTAGAATTTGAAGTTATATGTTATATACATATATATATATATATATACATTATATACATTATATATATTTAGAAAATTGTATTACAAAAATACTTTATACCAATATTACAATTTATTACAACTCAAATTCAATTGCATATCGCCCATATCGATACTTCGGGGCAGTGTTCAGAAATAGATCCAGAAGTCGGCGGCGGCGGCCCTCTATGAACGATTTCGGTAGTTTTTTTTCGTGGATTATTTTTCCAATGTCTTTTGTAGACGAGCCTCCGTAACATCACATTTTTGAGACAAATAAGTTAAATATGTAAAGTAATAAGTTTAGCATACCTCCCTAAAAAATAATTGTACTTGATACAACTCCATTAATTTGTGCTTGCCAAATTTTTTAATAGGACACGGAGCATTTTTGTCTGCTCCTTTAACAGTTTAGTCAGTGATTGCCGTCTCCTTTATGAAAATAAATCTCAAAACATGCGTAAAGAAAATAAAATAATATGTAAAACCCATTTTTGGGAACTGGCGAGTTTTCATACATTTGTAGACAAACGTACATTCAACAATATTCATGTATGCAGAAAATTAATAACGAAAATTCAAAATCCTGTTCTTTGTTGATATGTGGAAATTACTTTGATCAGCAAAAAATGCTACCATCCACTATTTAAGACTTACGTTTAATTGCTTTTTATCTAAGAAGAAAAAAATAAGGAAAACTGTAACGTAAACTGGAGAAACCATAACACTTTTAAGAGAGTATAAAAAAACTAAATGTGACAAAAGAAGATATTGGTAGCTTTTAGAAGTGCCAAACTTTTTAGTTGACTAAACTCGTTTATAAAGCGACTGATTATTGTTTGAATAAAATAATTTAAGTAAGTTATTGTTCCACATATTTATAGAAATGGCAAAACATATAGTATTGCAGTTACCCAAATTTTATAGACTTCTGGCAAAGATTTAAATGGCGATGAACAAAAAATATAAATAGAACAGTTTTATTTATTATTAGAAATCGCAGAGAATACGATTTGCTTCAGAGAAGTAAATTTTATTTTCCTCTACTACGATGATATCATGAAAACATTTATTGAAGCCAAAATCAGAAAACAACCTTTTTGGTTTGTAAAATACCATATTATTATTAATACAAATTCACAACCTTTAAGTTATCACATTTTTCAAATGCCACCTTATAAAATCGATTACTTCATTGGTCCATATTAAAAACAGTTCATAAATATCTTTACGCGTGGTTCACATGATAGAATTTGTCATACACAGCACACACGTGGTGTCTTCATTTTACTACTTTGAATGGAATTAAGCTAGTGGTTTTCTTTGGTGCCTGGAAAGAATATATTAGTATCCAGTTATATTGTTTATAATGTTTGTTTGTGACCTATGTATGCTTATTGTATAATCCAAACATTTGTCGATATCGCCTGAAAAAAATTCTAGAATGACACGAAACATGTAGCGACAATTAAATAAACATATAATAAACTACCGAATTTTGTTGTAGAGGTTTTAATTCATTATGTTATTATTAATCATGGAGTCGCTATCTCTTATGAGGTGGTGGGAGAAGATCCTGAAGCTCAACTATATCTCCGTAATCGTTCTCAGCTCATCTCATCACGTGGACCTCCATTTCCATAAAAAGTGTGACTTTACACAGACTTTAATTTGTTTAAACAAAAGATGCCGAGCCTCGTATTCGTATTCGTTTTCCCAATGTCTTATCCCGCACAGTATGAACCGTCAACATCGATGCAAGCTCTCTGTAAAGCTTATTCCATTGTTATGTATTTTCGCATCTAGAATATTGAAACACACACGTCAGTTTAAGAAGCACTGCGCTAAGGTGCCCTTTGTGCACGGAAGCGTGTAATCCTTAGAATTACTAACACCAGTCGGAGAATGCGTGGCGTAGTGTTGTCGTAGTGTACCTGGAAAATAGAACCTGCCAAAGGAGTCTAAAAAACTGGCACGTAGGAGGAAGCTTCAAGCAGCAATCTAGGAGAAGAGATAGATAAGTCCGATAAGGGGGCTGTGAAGAAGGTCGCCGACATAGACTAGGTACGCTCGGGGACAACGGTAAACAAGCAAGCAACATCAGGAAACTATTCAGCGCGCGACCTTTTTTTTTCAGCAACGGTTTCATTTAGGCCAAGAAAACAAAGATAATCTGGCAGCAGCGCGCACGAGATATAAACTTCTACTTTCCGGGGATAATAGCGCCGCTTTTCCGGCGAGTTTTCGGCGGGTTAGCGATTTTTCCGTCCCAGGTGGGGGGCGCCACTGCCGCGATAAACTCCGGGCGGTCCCGACCCGAATGAACTTCCCTTCTTCCCGTTGCGGTAATTTCGGGTCGAGTATTGGCCCTTCAAAGTAACGCCGCGCACCCCCGCGCTCCCTTTATAAAATGTTAAACTGTAATAGAATGTCTTCGGGGGAAAATGAAAGCGGAGGCAACTTCTGAAACGTCTCGTGGAATGTGCCTTACGGACGCGTTGGTTTTCGAAGAAAATTTTCGCATATCCTTAATTACCTTGAAGGGCAAGGTCTTCGGTGGTTCAGTAATGATATTATCTACTTTCCTGTTAGGTATTTAGACATAATAAATATTAATATAACTGCACACGAAGTTTCACTGAAGTTTCATGTAAAATTAGCTTCTATGATGTGATTTTGAAAATTATTATCTGTATATCGCTTTTTTGGCTTATTAAAAAAATGCACTTCATAAATATTACAGACTTTCTCTATACACAATTTAATCAGTAAATTCGTAATATCATTTTTAAAAAGAGGAACAATATTGTTTTTAAATCTTTTTTTGCAAAATATACGAATAAAAATAACAAAATATATGAATCTACATTACGTAGATGTTATTCCGGTTATTCTTAAACGTCATTTAAGTATAATAAATAAAATAAAGACAAATATTAATGAAGTAAAAGCTGGTGTACCCCAAGGTACTGTATTGGGGCCAATTCTCTATCTACAATATACAAGTGACCTACCACAACTGGGAAATGCTACAGTCGCCACATTTGCAGATGACACGGCTCTAACGTCAGTGTGATCAACTATTGGAGAATCTACCAGGAAGCTTCAACAAGCGAGTAATAAAATACATACATCGACCAACAAATGGAAGCTCAAGCTTAACGAACTGAAATATGTCCAGATTAACTTTACAAACAAAAGAATCATCAAAGAGATAAAAAGCCACCACGTCAACGTAGAGGCCATGCAGCTACTGGACAACCAGAATCTAGTGAGAAGGCTAAAAAGAACTAAACCCCTCGAACTAGTGAACCAGTGAAATCTGTAGAGAGCAGAGCACAGTGAGTGAAGTGTTGGTGCTGCTTGTTTAGGACAAAGAAAATATAGGACATCAGTGGGTAGCCTATTCGAGACAACTGCCTAGTTTTAAGAATTTAGATTTAAATTGATTGTTAATCTTTTAGATTTTAGTTTCAATATGATAAGGAGTTTATGCTTATTAATAAAAATCATGGTTAAGTTTTGATTAATTGTTTTTGTTTATTTAATTTGAATGAAATTTTCGGGTAGCATTCTTTAAACATATCTAGTACTAACAAAAAATAATATAATTGAAACCCCAAAATTTTTTTCTTGACAGGGTGTAGATTGATTTTCTTCTTAAAGTAAACAACAACTTTAGTGGATCAATTTATTAAATAAAAATATTCTTAGGAATTCAAGTTTAGAAGTAACATTACTGAATTAATTTATATTATATAAACTCATGATTAAAAAACTTTTGGGTCATCCAGATAACCTCAAAACACGTTAATGTAAATTAACTAGTTCATATTTGGGGTACATGTTTTCAAGCTCTTAGAATGGGCCCTGTGTTTATTTAGGCATACATACTTGCGTGCTGTGTGGTTAATATTAATGTTGTTACTGTTTCACCCTTTGTGCCCTTTTATTAATTGCTTGTTTTGTTTCAGGTGAGTTATTACTGCGGACAATATAACGCAAACGCTGATTTTGAGAAGAATTATGTTCTGCTTTGTGTGTATACGTAAGTAAAAAATACTGTGTAGAAATGTTGTATATTATCTATCAGAATAGCCCGAGTAATGTTTTACATGTTAACTTAATTTATTATTCACACACAATTGACTTTTCTGAATAGCTTGTGTTGAAATGCACTGTAGGCTATACAGTGTGTATGTTGTACTAAGTAAAAGTGCTGCTAATGATACATTGTTTGCCCTTTGGAAACAATCGTTCACCTAAGTGGGCCGGCTTGTTTGAAAACCAGCACTTATCCGTCGCAAGGGCTCTTATAAATCTGGAAGATTGGACGTCCATTGCTGGTGCTAACACGAAAGTGGTGTTATTAAAAGTTTTCCCCGAAAATCATAACTCGCGCTATTTTTACGACGTGTTACGCCGAAGGAACTCCATTTCGCCGTCGTCAAGCAGCCCGTAAATAATAAGTTAAGTATTGGAGTTGGCGCACCGAAAACTGTCAAAAACTGTCGTAAATACAGCCGCGTTCGGAGACCGCGCGGAGGCGCTAGTGCGGCAAACTTTTACCATACAGTAGTTATATTGAACAGTTTTTGCCACTTTACAGTGGCAATATACTCGAGCGGGTTCCAGGACCCTACCATCACCAGACGAGAGCCGAACAACAAACACAAAGTTTCAGCGTCAACGCAGGAAAATAACTTGTGCAAGAAATGTGCGCCTGCAAGCGCAGTCCATTACATTAAGCTGCAAAAGTTACTTAATCCGAACCATTCATTTCTGAGTCCAAACGTCTTAATCAAACTTTATGTTTCACTCGAATATAGCCAAGAAAATTTTTAATAAAATCGATACACATCCAAAAACTTCAAAAATTCTGAGAAAGGCTGCTAATTTCTCAACAAAATGCATTCTAGCCAAAATGTATTTGATCAATTGAAACTGATTAATCAACATTAAGTTACACTTTACCTTTTAAATTGGTTTAGTTTACATCAGTCTATTTCTGGTATAAAAACTTTGAAGCTAGGCAATAATGTTATTTGAAGTGTTTAGAAGTATTAGAGGGCATTCAATACGAACTTATAATCTGCTTATAATTTCCTTCATCATTGTATGAACAGCCGGTATATGGAACGTCGAAGGTCGCATTTAAAGGCCTCTAATATTCCCAAACACTTTTTTTAAACAACATTTTTGCCTAGCTCCGATCATAGTATTAATGACGTACGTTGAAATTTGTCATTAATTTGACAGTAATATAATAATCTTTCACATTGTGCAAGTTGTCAAATTCTTTAAGGTTAAAATGGTTTCAAGTGTATGAATAACTAAATAAATGAGAGATGATAGGCCAGCCAATTGTTTTTTTTTTTTTTTTTTGGTAAAGTAAAAAAACTAATAAATCGGCAAAAAAGGGGCTTATTAATTTCTTTTGGCCCATGATCAAGAGCAGGGCTGTTCACGGTTGCGTAACAAACGTTAGAATCATGGAATTTTGTAGCTGTGGACTCAAACTTATTTTTGCAAGATTCGCAAAAGTGCCAGTCTCTCGAAATCTAACGAACTTTTCCAAATGTCATATTTTGATATTCTGGTCAGTCACAGTCAGTCATGAGCTGACGTATGTCCAAGGGATGACCTTCGGTTATGGAACACATTCTTCTAAAATAATCGACCACTAATAGCAAAACAAATTTACTTTTTAATACGCGACGTAAAATTTATTTGATATCCACAAAAAATATATCAAGTCAACACGAACAAGGTGATTTATATATTCTCATGATCCAGTTAACGACATCTGTCATTGCGTAATGGCTGACAATATTGTGATACTAGGTACCTACCATCCTATAACAATTAGAAAATTTCATTATACATGATAATTTGACATTATTACTATACCTTGTTTGACAAAACCAATTTCTTTAATTCTGGGGAATATGCTCCTTCATGTTTGTATTTAACATACCGTAAAAAGCAAACATTCAAAAAGATGTTGCCACGAAATTTTTCGCGAGTTAGACTACCAGAGGTGGCCAAATAAACGTGATCAGTACACCCACGAAAATTCCAGTCACGAGGGAAACACCACCTAGCATTCCAGCAATGCTGGCATTCTCCGGCTCTACCATCCTACAACAAAAAGAAATAATGCACTGCCGTCAGATACAGACTCCTCACCCTGGTATAGTCTGCATGCATGCACTACAATAATATCCACAAGTGAAGGAATGGAATACTGATGCAACAAAGTAGACATAGTCATTTTTGAAGAATACCATCAAGCTTCTTTTACCAGCAGGCCGATAATTGGACATTAGAAAGAACGGTATAAATAGCACTCTTAACGTAATTACCATCCATATCCACTTTGGTTTCGGCTATCAAACAAGTTGAAGATATAATTTTAAGACGTTTTCTTGTAAAATCGTACTTACAAATATGTATACGTTGGCTAGCAATGAGCCAATCAAGGCAAAGATATTGAAGGCAAGAAACGCCATAAATAGGGGATAGTACTCCTTCGGTATGAAAAAGCTTTCACTACTCGGTTCAATATCTACAAATCATACAATTGCACAGGTCAACAAATTTGATTTCTTTTTTAGTCTGGGTTAACCAATCATTTCCAACCAGCCAGCCATAGAAATCATGTTTAACCCAGACCCGAAATGTGTGTTGGCCGGTGTTTTCGTTTTGAGTGAAATGGGATTCTATATCGTTATACTTGCAACTATGGCAGGAAAGCACCCTATAGTCACTATAAAATTCAGGATTACGTTGTAAAGCTGGACTAGTATCTTCTTTATGATAGGACCATAATTTATCTTCACTTTACTTTGCCCAGAATTTTTAATGCTTTCTTCATTCAATTCTTCATAGTGTCGATAATATTTCTATCAAGTATTTGCATTAAGCGTTAGTTGAAATATTATGGAAATACCTTACTATCAATGGAAAGATTAGATAAGTGTCCAGACCAACCATTAAGACAAAAATTGCTGTTATGAAGTAGTATATAGCAGCAATTTGGAGATCTCCAGCCGTCATAGTGGTGATTATCGAGATAATAGACGCAAACGTGCCACATACGTTATTACCAATCACAAGGTGTCCCATATGCTTTTGGGGAAACATGGCGGCGATCCCTATCATGCAATTCTGATATATAGCATTGAATACTTGCATAACAACAATTGATATCATTGTGGCCCAGAAAAAGAACCCTGGGCACCAACTGGTGTCCACCATTGCCAAAATAGTAGTAAACACGAATACCACGATCACGATGATCATGGAGCCCACCACTCGCAATGTCATATTGCCACTGAAAAGTGTGTATGAAGAATACATTTAGAGCTGTAGTAGATTAGACCGTACGCAATACGAACGAAGCAGTTCACGTAAGTGAAGGTGACGTTTGGAAGTTGCGAAGCAAACGTTAAGTACTGCAGAAAGTACACATTGTATTTAACGTCCTGCTGGGTATAGTTAAATCCAAGTTTGTACTCTGTAAAGTAGCTGTGGGCATTGATGAACATATTCCATGATATTAGCACACCGAATCCATGCAGTAGAAAAATTAATGTGATTATTTTGCATCTGTCTTTTGGATCATCGTCAGCCATAGTCGATCCCATTCAGATATTCATCCTAAAAGGCTTAGATGGTAATGGGTTGAATCTTTAACAATTATGAAACTCACCCTGATTTATTGTACGAAAAATAGTTGACAAAAGATTGCTACTGTCAATGGTAGATAGCTGTCACGATACACGAATACCGGTATACTTACTTCGTGTCGCCATTTTGTTCATTTGTGCACATGAACGTCAGTGTGAGAATGAGAAGGATCATCCTTCTCACACAGACACACCCTTTGTGACGTTTTCTCAGTGATTGCATAAGCAGACTGATATGTAATATATTATGTCACCGTAATATCTGTCAAAAGTATGGTAGCATAACCACACATTTGAACCAAAATCCATCAGTAATGCGTGGTATATGTTGGTTTTGGAAGCATTTAGTCCTAATATTAAAACTCATCATCATACTTGTATTCCTTTGGTGTCTAGTAGATGTTATAAATAATATAGATTATCCGAATTTATGGAATAGACAATCATTTTGGAATTACTCCTCGCTAGCCAAACGAGGTTGCCAGGAACCCAAGAATGTCTCATGGAAAATAACTCCATGTCCTAAAGGAGGTGTAGTTATTACGCGTCATAGTATTGGAATTGAAAATATGATGTGGGAATACACCAATACATTCGCGGTTTACAAGCAAATAAATCTCCAGCCATACCTTACCAAGTGTTCCTTCTTGGCCCTTGACCAGATCTTCTCTAACCTATCCATACCTGCCATAAACGAAATCGGCCACTGTCCAACAAATTACGACTTAATGATCACGGATTTTCATGAATTCGATCACCGTAATCAAACGCTGGTGCTAGGAAGGTACAACATTCTACCCGATTTGATAATTATGTGGCTGCCAACTGTCGTTCAGCATTTCAAATTCAGAACGACATACCTGAATTATACAGATGAGATTTTTAGCAAAGCAAGCAACTTTTGCGACGAATCACCAACGGGATTTATTGGTGTTAGTATTGGCATAAACTATAGAAGCACCACTTACAGCACACCACTTAACTTCTTTGAAGATGCAATGGACTACTATGCTAATAAAATGGATACTGCTGGTTTTATTATTCTATGTGAAGATGTGTTTTGGTGCAAGAATAGATTTGCTTATATTCGCAATACATATATTATGGGCTTTAGTAATGAATCGGCTGCGTATGACCTGGCTTTATTAGCATCATGCGATTACTCCATTTATGATTATGGTCCATATGGCATGTGGGGGTCGATATTGACAGGTGGAAGAACGATTTATTATGATGCTGAGGACGAATCGTTTAGATTGATTACTAAGCTCTTGCCTGGATGGCAGAGACTTAACGACAGTTATGAAGAAATGTAGACATAAGACTAAAACTTTGTTCATGCATGTAGAGTATATAGCTAATAGAAATATGTACAAACCAATTAAATTTTTACTTCACTCTTGTTCAAGAATACTTTATAGACTAATTCGTGATTTTTACATTATGATTGACGGCCAAATGAACGAGATCACTATCGCTATGAAGGTTCCACTTGTGTTGGCAACACCACCCATCATTCCAACTATTCTGGCAGATTCTGGCTCTACCATCCTACAACAAATACAATGGTATGATCTGATTATATGATTTCATCTTTCTATCCCGGGGGTGTCCCACGCTAGATGCAAAGTTCAGTAAACGAACTCATGTTAGATAGTAAATATATTGCTCTTTGCGTTGAGTTATGACTTTCCCGGATAACTGGAGGTTTGCTAAATGTCAAACAAATAACATAAGCATTTTACATGAAACACTCTGTATATCTTGACATACTTCAAAAGATCGATAAATAAACTTTACTAAAGCATCCTATTAAGCATGTAATTTGACATTTGAAACTTATGCACAATAATTCATAAATTAGTATTAAATACCTAGATGGTACGAAAAAATTCAACAATCTATAGCATTCTGCAATTTTGAATTCCGCAAACGTATAATTTGTGAGATTAATTTTCTACATAGTCAAAGAGTTAGTAATTTATGTAACATTCCAAAATTGTTTAAATAATGTTAAGCAAACACATTACATTGTGCATGCTGGTCTAACGCTTTGGCAAACTTGACCGCCTAACCTAACCCAGTTTGATTTCTTACTGTGGATACATTTTGAGGAAGAAATTTATGGGAAAATCGTAATGAAATAACTACTATTTATTCCGTTTACAATTACCCATTTATTTTATTATTTATTCTTATGACATTATTAGTTCCTGTGTTATATACATAAGTAACAGGGTTAAAAAAACACATGTTTACCAAAGCAAACCGTGAGCCTGTTCTTTCTGGCAACTGGAACAACCCCTTAAAGTTCTTCCTTAACAATAATGTTACAAAATCTCAGAAACGGTTGATAATAACCTAATATAAGTAGTTGACAAAACGATTAGCATACTAATATTAGTCCAGAACTGCAATAATATGTGTATTTACAAATATGTACAGTACACCGCTGCCAGTAATTATCCGATTAAGGTGAATGTGAGAAATACCATAAATAGAGGGTAGTATTGCTAGGCTATGAAGAAGTTGTTGCTACTAGGTTCAACGTCTACAAATAATACAATTTATTATCATTTTGAGGGAAATCGAATGTTGGTCTATTTACTTGCTAATATGGCAGGGAAGCAACTATAACTTCAACTTTATGGTTGAAGCAAACGATGTAAAGGTGGAGCCGAATCTTCTTTATAATATTATCTGTATATTGTCTTGGGATGTTCTGCAACGCTATGTTTATTTTTTTGCTTATAGTGTCGATAATATTTCTAAAATATTCTTATTAATCCTTTGTTAAGAATTACGTATATGGAACTTACTATGAGTGGAAGTGTATAATAACTATGCCAAAGCTGCTGTTATAAAATAGTATATTATTATACAAGCTTTATAAGACGTCATATTGGCGCACGAGGTGTTTTGGGCACGACGAGCGTAGCGAGGAGTGCCCAAATGGAACGAGTGCGCCAATACGTCTTATAAAACGAGTGTAATATACTATTTTTTCTACTTTGCGTCATTAATTTTATACAAATTTAGTAATTTTGGTTACTATTTTGCGCTAAATTAGAATCTAGGGTATTTTGCAGGTTCCACACTACCAGGTGGCAGTACTGTACTGTCAAATGCGTAAGGTCTGGATAAAATCAGGACAAAATCTAAATTGTGAATAATTTTACTCTACTTTAGTCTACAAGTTTTAATAAATAATCAGTGAGGTCGCAACTATGATCATAATGGAGCTTGAGGCAACAGTGTAAACCCAACTGTGATAAAATCATGAAACATAACCTAAAAAGTTACCTTTAATTTTACTTTAATTTTAATGATTAGTTACTTCAAAGAATAGTTAATAGTTAACCTTTACTAGCAGTTTCTACCTAGTACCACTGGCTTATACCAGTTTACACGCACATATAATTGAAACTAAATTGTAATTTTGGAGTAATAATTTATTAGAATGAGTTGCATTTAGTAAAATTACATGTGATAGAGGTAATACAAGTTCGTTGCACACAACCAGACTTAAGACGTGGTCAAAAGCGATGGACAAAAACAAGTACGGTATTGAACCGAGCAGAATTCGGTCCAAAATGTTACCGAAAACTTATACGTTACATAAACTAAGAAATTCTCAACACTTTAAATGTACTATAGCTTCCTACATGTATGCTGATATACACTAAACCATTTATTGCACATATACAATCCCGCAGCAGGAATTAAAATCGTTCATATCTACGATGTAGGTTTGATCTTCGTATAATACCTTATTATAAAGTAAATGTGGTCCTTGAATTATATCTGAAAAGGGGATTTGATGTTTAGTTGAAAAGAATTATGACAATCACTTACCCGAGTTGCAAAACATCACCGTAATGCGTATTCTGGCGTATTTTGATGAACACAGCAAAACTAAGAAACCCCAATCCTTTGGACATACTATAGCAGGCTACACATATGTTTATATATGTATAGGAGATTGATATTTCGCAGTTTATGCGATAGCAAGCGATTAAAAAGAGGGAGTGTGTGGTTATGTGTTGTACGTTTGACATATGGCATTTGATATCAACAATCAATGGTTGCATTCAGCAGAATCTACCGGTACCGGACCGATGCCAACCGATTTACGATACCGATCCGGAACAGTGTTGTATCTGCTGAATGGCGCTATAATGCACCAAACATAGGTGGCTGAACATAACCTCCTTGCTCGCATAGCATTACGCGTTATTTTGGTTATTTTGCTTTATTTGCCGTTTATTTGGATTTCACGACTCTCACATACCGTATATATGATATTATCAAAACAAATTCTCTTTCTTCCATTTTAAATGTAAAATGACAGGTCTGCAACCAATACTGGTACAATCTACCGCTACCGCTAACCATAAAATTTATATGATACAAAAAATGGCGTCTGATCCATAACATGTTGGTATCAACCATTCACCTAACTTGACATTCAGCAGATTTTTACTAACCAGTTACTCCACAGTTACCAACCGAACTGATCTGCTGAATGCAACCAATGTGTACTGTATCAGTGTGTACCAATCTTAGAAAAAAGTTACTAAAAACGATATTACAATTTGTTAATTGTAACACCGAAAACAGTGTTACAATGTGTGCATTGTGAATGCAAAGTAGACAATAGTATATAGCAGCCGTTTGAAACACATATACAATGCACATGAACTAAAATTCAGTATAACCAACTTGATAATTCGTTTTTTTTTTTTAGTTGGGATCAGTACTAGAATAGTACTAGGATTGTAGGTACTATAAGAAATTTAGAACCCAGCAGAAATAAAATCAAACGCCAGGTTGACACTAAGAACTAGATAGTTTAGCATTTAAATTTAAAATATTTTGAGGTAAAACGTTAGCCTTTCGGTTAAAATTATAACGAATCTTTCTCTTTTTTAGTCTGTAAAGCCTTAAGAAGTGCATAAATATGTCAAAATAAAGGTTGTATTATTATAATAATTAATTAATAAATAACCGTAATTCATCAGTCACCATCGTTAATCATACGGCAAGATAATTCACTATCGCTGTAATCTTCACAATATTTTCAATTTGTGCTGGCCGTTTCTTTTTGGAATGCCTTGTAACAAAATGGGTTTATTGTCCGTCAATTTATATGTGGCATTCTTTGCTGATCCCTCGTTTTTAATTTTCGTAACATAATTGTTGGGACTAATATCTGTATGAAGCCACACTCCTTCGTATTTGTAGCACGACAAAGCTCCGCCTTTGTCATATAACTGTATTCACTACGAATTAATTCGTTTCGTCAGATTTCAAGTAATGTAATATAACAAAAAATACTTCAAATACGATGCTGTTCTTATTAGTTCTGCAATAAAAAACTTTATGGGTTTCACGATGACAATACAATTACACAATACTTCCAATTAGCTCAAAATTAGCCTTGAAAATGTGTTTTAGCAATTTGTAAAAAATTGTCACTATCAATCTGGATTTGTTTCACCTATAATTGACTATTATCAATATAGACCACCAACCAATCGTCGAAGAAAGATTCAAACAACATTTTCCTGACAATAGAATAAACAAGCGGTTTTGTTTCACAATTTATTTTGACTTATATCACCAGAGATGGCCAAATAAACGATACCATTATCCCGAGGAACGCTCCAGTTGTGATGGCTACGCCACCTATCATTCCCGCATTTCTGGCATATTCCGGCTCTACCATCCTACAACAAAAAGAAATGCATGGATCAACGCTGCCAGCTCCATACAGAATTCCCACCTTGGTATTGTCTGCATAGTTATACTACAGTAATATCCACATGTAAATGCATGGATGACCGACACGACGAAGAAGACGTAGTCATTCTTGAAGATTACTGCCAGGCTTCTTTTACCGCCTGGACGATAATTTGACAGGAGGAAGAACGGTATAAATAACATTCTTAGAGTCATTATAATCCATGTGAATTTTGGCTTTGGCTATAAAATGAGAGAATAACAGTCAGTCCATATTTAAGCAATCTTCCAGTTCTGCGGGTGTGTTATTGTTTTAGTTCACTCGGTTCCGCAAATCTGACCTTTTTGGACATTGGTATGCGTTTACTGTTTGCGTTAAATATTTGTTTTCCCTTATCATAAATACTGGAAATAAAAGCTAAATTTTCTGATTGGAAGGAGTACTTACTTATAGGTTAACAATATCGTGTCATATTAAATAAAAAATTACAGCCACAACCTGGATTTGAACCAGGGACCTTCGCGTTTCTAGCACAATGCTCTCCCATCTGAGCTACCATATTATTAACCGATAATAATACTTTGACCAAGGATTTTGAACCCAACTATTGCCAAACTATTCGGCGTTGTGTCGCCGCTTGTCCCAGCCATGAATTAAAAAAAAATGTACTGTCATTTTACATACCTATAGTATATTGTATAGCAAGCCAAGAAAGTGATTCTTTATCGAGGCTAGGCACTTTTCGAGGCCCGTAAATAAGTACCTATAATGTACCTATAATATCTATAATAATCTAATAAAATATGCACTCCAAGTACATAAAAAAATTTATTAAAAGGTAATAAATTTTTCAAGGTACCCACCCTATCACATCATAAAGCCATACTTACAAATATGAACAGGGCAGCTAGTATGGTGCCAATCCAGTTAAACACATTGAATGTGAGAAATGCCATAAATAGAGCATAGTATTGCTTCGGTATGAAAAACTGTTCATCACTGGGTTGAACGCCTAAAAATCATACAATTATAATTTTGAGGGTATTCTATTTCCCCACTAGCGATTAATACTTGCTGCTATGGCAGGGAAGCAACTATACGTCACAATAAAGTTGAAACAAAGGTTATAAAGCTGGACCAAAGTCGTCTTTATGACATGCCTATAGTCGATCTTCGGATGATGCGCAACGTTTTCATCGCTGAGTTGCTTATAGTACCTATAATATTTCTAAAATAATTGTATTAATGATTAGATAACATGCACTCGTGTATGTGAACCTTACGAACAATGGAAGTGTGAAATAAGTATCCAAGGCCGCGTATAAAACAATAATCGCTGTTAGGAAGTAATATATGGCTGCTATTTGAAGATCTCCTGATGTCATGATAGTAATGATCGCTACAATGGAAGCGAATGTACCGCAAGAAGTGGCCCCAATGAATATGAGCTTCATATACTTTGGGGGAAGCATAGAAACAATACCGAATATGCAGTTGGTGTATATTGCATTGAATGTTTTCATAATAACAACCGATATCATTGTCGCCCAGAAAAATAACGTTGGGCAATCACTGGTGTCCATAAAAGCTAATACAGTATTGAAGTGGAATATCACAATCATCATAATCATTGAACCAACAACTCGTAGTGTTCCGGTACCACTGAAAAGTGTATATAGGGAAGATATGGAGAACTGCCTTTTATACTGGGCTATACATAATACGAACGAAGCAGTTCACGTAAGAGAAGGTGATGGTGGGAAGTTGTGAGGCAAACGTTAGATACTGTACGAAATATTCATTGTATCTCAAATGCTTATGTGTGTAGTTGAACCCAAGCTTGAACTCTGTGAAGTAGCTGTGTGCGTTGATGAACATTGACCATGCCATCATCGTAGCGACACCTTGCAACAGAAATATTAGAGCAAACATTTTGAAACGGTCTTTCGGCACTTCGTCAGCCGTTGTCGACCCTGGGTTATTCATCCTATAATTGTTGGTATAAAAGTTATTCGTTAATATTATATTCATAACTTGACTCACCCAATGTAAACGTGAAATTGTATACCAATATGGTCCCAACACTTAACCAAAAATCCTAATGTCAATATTGACTACCTGTCTAAAGGCAAGACACGAAAAAAAATCTGATGTGGCCAGGCACATGACTTTATCATACAATATATAAAATTAATAGTTTAGTTGCATGAGAATCTATTTGATTGATATCACTCGTGTCTGCATTAAAATAAAACTAGTTAGCCAGGATTTAACAGATAAATAAATAATTAATTAAATAAATAATTCCTTTATTAAAATAAGACAATATTAATTGCAACAAAATATTATTTATATTTAGGGCGCAGTTCAGCACACTTGTTTCCAAATTGCCTTACTCTTCCACTCAACCCCTTACGCAAACCATAATTGTAGCAATAATATAAAAATAATTCCGAGAACTTATCAAAACAAAAACAAACAACAAAATTACTCTAGAGTCTAATTACTTCGTAATTGCAGCAAATCCAACTCAACAAAACACCTGCCCATAAAAAATAAAAATTAAAAAGCCTCCAATGTGCGCTCGATGCCTAAAGTCCCTGTTGAGCAAACAGCCAACGCTTCACCTTTCCCCCAAAACTGTTTAACGATAAATTTTTCATATCTTCCCTGAGACCATTGGATATGTGACTGACCTGGTAAGAGAATGACCGTTTATACAGCTCAGTGCGATGGGCAGGTGGAGCAAACAAACCCCCGAATCTTAAATTAAGGTTATGGACATACGTTCTACAGCATATCTTCCGCATGAGGGGAAGAGTGGGATCCTAGTGGATAGCAACTTATGATACAATGCTGCATGCAACACCCTAGTGTTATCCATGTTCAACCACCCCAAGTCGCCCAGCCCATTCGATGCATGATCATACTTCGTCAAACCAAAAACAAACAGAACACATGCATTTTGGACACGCTCAACACGCTGCCTACCCGACGCCATCACGCAAGGACTGTACACGGTATCACAATATGAGATCTTTCGATACTATTAACTACGGTCAATATTAATTGTGAGATAATGTCAAAACATCAGCATTTGACACTACCGGTACTGTCAGCATTTGACACTACCGGTACTGTCATTAGACTGAAAAATTTGCAAATCCTGGGTCACTATATAGTATTAAATCAATGCATATGCGTATGCATTGCATAAATTATTCAAAATTTCCTCTGCTTTAATTTATTATTTAACTATTTTGACGAAATTACAGAAATGGCGGCTCATTTCTAAAATCGTTGAAAAAGGCTTAGAGTAAACACCCAGTTCCTTTGGACCCTTTTGAACCAAAAGCTTTTCAACTCTAAGTTTGGTCATGAAACTTCTAAATATGAAGTTCCGTGCCGATACCTTTAGTAGTTTCTCCGGAAATGAATTAACAAAAATTGGTACACACACACACACACATACACACACACACACACAGACATTTTTTTGTACCTTGGTCAAAAATGTTCAGGGGACCCATAAAGACCTATTTCCGCTAAAATCTCAAAAAAAATTTTCGGCACGATTACAATACTTTACATACTGCGTATGATAAAGTAAAAATTGATGTGGTCAGGCACATGACTTTTACATACAATAGATATATAAAATTAATAGTTTAGCTGCATGAGATTCTATTTGATCGAAATCGATCGTGTCTGCATTAAAATAGAACAAGTTGGCCAGGATTTGACAGATATGGTAATCGTTTTGGGCTAATTATGTACAATATCGTTTGGCTGATTATGGACCTTATCGTTTGCCATATTAGATGCGTTATTTTGAATACCTTACCAAGCACCAAATCTTGATTTAATCTTTTAATTTAATATTTTCTAGGCAGCTGCACTTCTGCACGACAATAAAACAAACAAGCTTTTAATCGTTTCTTTTTCTTATATTTATTATACACTCATTAGAATATAAGAGCCGGCCAAATAAACCTTATCATTACCCCGCGGAAGATGCCCGTTGTGATGGCAACAGCACCTAGCATTCCCGCATTGCTGGCATATTCTGGCTCCAGCATGCTACAATAAAACAAAGTGTCAGTATGATCCACAGCCAGTCGTACACAGACTACTCACCCAGGCAAAATCTGCATACATACACTACAATAATATCCGCAAGTGGATGACATCGACGAATGACACGACAAAGAAGATGTAAGCATTCTTAAATAATACCACCATACTCCTCTTATCGACCGGGCAATAAATAGATAATAGGAAGAAAGGTATAAAAATACTCTTACAGTTATTACAATCCATATGTACCTACTTAGGTTTTGGCTACCAAACAAGTAGAAGATATCATAAGAAAAGTTGTTTAGTTCGGTACAACAAATATAAATATACAAATATAAATAGGGCTGCTGTTAGTGCGCCAATCAAACAACCAACATTAAACGTTAGAAATGCCATAAACAGGGGATATATTGCTTTGGTATGAAGAAGTTTTCATTACCCGGTTGTATGTCTACAACTCATACAATATTGTAATTTTGAGAGAAAAATTGATTCTTTTTCATATACATACTTGCTAGTATTGCTGGGAAGCAAGTATACGTCACAACGCAATTGCAAAGAATATTATAAAGCTGAATTGAAATCTTCTTGATGACAGGCCAATACTCTATCTTCTGATGTTCTGTGTCGTTCCCGGCGTTCAGTTCCTTATAGTGTCGATAATACTTCTAAAATTCTCGCGTTAATAATTACAAAATATGTATAATATAAGGCTTACTATTAATAATAATTTTCATTAGACCTTCCGAAAGATGAACGAAACAGTTCACGTAACTGAAGACGACGTTTGGCAGTTGCGAAGCAAACGCTAGATACTGCAAAAAGTAAGCATTGTAATCAAAATCAATCTGCGTATAGTTGCGCTCAAGCTTGAAATCTACAAAGTAACTGTGTGCATTGATGAACATACTCCATGATATCGGCATAGCAAAACCTTGCAGAAGAAATATTGCCATAATTTTGCATCTGTCCTTTGGCCCATAGTCATTCGTTGATGGACCTGAAGCTGGGCCAGTCATCCTAAACCGTTTGGGATAATAATTAGCGTACCAATTCTAATAAGAATGGCAATATAGTACACCTTGTTTTGAAGTAAGAAAATTGTTGATGCCACAATTGGTTAGCTGTCTGAAATATGTGTGGCATAACCTCAAATGCATACATGGGTGTCATAAAATAGCGTTGCTATATCTGCTTATTTTAGTGTTGAGCATATTTTAGGCTTCATCTCTTCTGTGAGAAGTCATTTCCATCAGACAACTGTTGATGGCCATACATAAGAAATCAGTATTCCAAGAAATATGCCAATGGTGTAAAATACTCCACCAATCATTCCAGCATTACAGGCGTACTGCGGCTCGACAATCCTATAAGGAAAAGCGGAGATGCAATCTTAGATGCTGATATCTCAAAACATGAAAATCGTACTTTGGTATTATTATCATACATGCACTGTAATAGTACCCAGACGTAAATGCGTGCGTTGACGATACAATAAAATAAATGTAGTCGTTATTGAACAATACTATCGCGTTCCTGTTTCCACCTGGTCGATAGTTTGAGTAGAGAAAGAAGGGTATATATAGTAGTCTTATAGTTACTGGTATCCAGATGTACTTTGGTTTTGGCTGTGGATAAAAATGTCTACATTATTTATACTTGTCAGTTAGCAACCAATTTGAGCAACCTTGAAAGAGCATATTCGTCAATAACAGAGAAACAACTTTGGTCTTTCTTCGAACAGGGTCGGACTCCATTTTTCTTTATTAATTTTTTTAAGAATTTGTTAAGTTACATGGGCATTATGGTCTTTCAAGGTTAGCTGTTATTTTTGAATCACCCGGTAAGTATACAGACGGAGAACGACACGCGTTGTAAATGATACTCACGAATATATAGAAAGCAGCAGTAATTGAGCCTATCGTACAAAAAACATTAAATGTGAGAAATGTCATAATTAGTGCGTAGTACGTTTTTGTTATAAAGAAGTTTTCGCTGCTTGGTTCAATGTCTACAAAGAATTAAAGATTAATAAAAATGAAATTTAAACTTTACATTGCAGTACACGCTGCTATAGAAGGGTAACAAGCCATCGTCACCATCATGTTGAAGCATACGTTGTAAAGTTGCACCAAGATCTTCTTTATGATCCGTCTATACCTGATCTTTCCTATTCTGCTAATAGACTGTATAACATTTCCTTCATGCATTTGTCTGTAGTGCCGATAATATTTCTAAAATATTCATATTAAGGCTTATACCGGAATGTTGTTATGGTTAACATCATACAATCAAAGGAAGTGCATAATAACTATCCAGACTAGCTACCAAGAGAAAAATCGCTGTTACAAAGTAATATATTGCAGCCGTCCGTATATCTCCAGCCGTCAATGTTGTAATGATTTGAGCAATTGATGAAAATATTCCAGAAGCATGATTCCCTATAATCACCAGCGCCATATACTTTTCTGGGAATATAGCAGCTATTCCATAGATGCAATTTAGGTATATCGCGGAGAAGATTGCCATAAAAACAATCGTTACCATTGTCGCCCAGAAAAATAACGGTATACAATGACTTGTATCCACCATTGCTAAGATCACAGTAAACAGGAACAAAACTATCACTATTACTATGGAGCTAATCACTCGTAATGTCATCTTCTTACTGTAAGAAATTTATATAGATGACATCTTAAAATATATTAGATCACTTAGGACATACCCACCATGAACAAAGCAGTTCAAGATGGCAAATAGGACGTCGGGGATTTGGCAGGCAGATGTTAGATACTGTATGAAGTAGTGATTGTACCTTGTTTCCTGATGGGTGTCATTGGATCCGAGCTTATGAATAGTGAAGTAAGGTTCTGCGTTGATGAACATGTGCCATGCTGAGAGCGTGCTGACACCGTGCAGAAATAATATTAGACCCATAATTTGGAAGCGATCTTTTGGCGTACCCGCATTGGTTTCATCCATTATATAGTATATAGTATACAGGTTTACATATATTTATATCCTAAAACTGTGAGATGGTGCATTAATCGACAATAAATTTGACATTGTATATTAAACGACTTATGAATGTCTGTCAACCTTAATGTCACTTACTCTACAAGTGTCATGGAGTACCAAAATAATTGAGGAGTTTTTATCACTAAATATAGTCAGACTACCCTGATTTTAATGATTATTTTCTTTAATGTACCTACCAAATTGACATGAGATAAGAAACGAGTTTTTCATTTGATGAACGATTTATATTTGTTATGTTCTAGTCAAATACGACGGTTTATCTTCTTTTTAAGTTGGGGCTCTGCCTTTTAACGAACAAAAAATGCTAATCGTGTTTCTTGTTTCATCGGAAATGTTATCTATAGTTATCTTAACAAGTTTAAAGCAAATCAAGTTTAGACCGGAACGGTAGAGAATATTTGTTTGTCTATCTCCCTTTTAAGCGCAACGTCAAGTTATTAAATCGGAAAAAGATTTTTTTAAGGAAAAAACGTTACAGGTTTTGAAAAGAGAGTCAATATATTTTGTTTCTTACCATCTTGAGAACTATCAGATTCTAAGAAAAATGGGTTGCATCAAGATTATATCCTGTAAATTTTTTTATAAAAACAGGTTTATTTTTTTTCAATCCTTCCAAATTCGTTATAATTAACCGTTCTATATGGTGTATAACTATCTCGTCTATGTGTCTGATAGTAAGTAATCAATGTTCAAATATTTGATTCACACATATAGGATAAAAAAACTACCATCGCTAATTTCATATGAAGTTGAAATGCTCTACCTAAAACTATTTGCCTACACAATATGCACTAACGAGATACTAAATGACAAAAAAGATGACCCACCAAAAATTTGTCTTAATGTTGTTATTCCGTAACGTTTGGAATCTTGGCCGATTTTTATGATTATTTTAGCATATTGTAAAGAAATTATATACCAGCAAACCAACATTATATTTTGGTGGTTGAAGCTTGACACACCACGTGGAGTAATTGAAGGACTTGGATACGTTCTCTAGTACTAAAAATAGAGCCATATCAATTCTAAATAATTTGATTTTGATTCATTCCAAGATAGTACAGTCAAATCAGACGAGAAAATTGCTCCTAATGAAAATATATCCACAAAAATTCAATATTCTATGGTGCCCTGCAATCCTATTAGTGTGCACGTTCGATTTTTTTTTTTTTTTTTTGATTTTGTTGCGTATTTGGCAATTTTAGTTTCTGTACAGAAATAATCCTCATTAAAGTCTGCACAACAAAGTCATCTGCCAGTCTTTGTTATATATAGTGGTTCTTAAACTGCGAGCGCCCCAATATATGGTACTTATTTCCTAATTTAAGACAACTATCGCTGGCGATAGATAGTTCTCAAAAAGAGTCAGACAACACCCTAAACGGTGCATACGCCGGGGCCTCACACTAATATATTTGCCAAATATCAAATATTTACCAAATACCTATATGAATATTTGTCAAGAAAAAAACCTGCTCTATTCAATTTGTAGCGTGTCCACCTCTCAATAAATTTATTTGTTTGACTGTGCGGATGAGTTGTTTTACGCTATCTACATATATACTTGGTATTTGCAATACCCAGTTGAAGTAGATATAGCAAATGCAAAGGCGACAAATATTGGTGCATTTATTTGTACTCGATGATCATTTTAGCACGCTGGCTGTTTAATTTTTCTATTTTTTAATTTGGTATTGTATGTAGTAGATTGTATACGAACATTGGCAATAGACTTGTAATTATTAGTAAAATATTTGATTTTTCTATAGGGCAAAACCCACATGAAATTGTAATTTTGTGAAAAATATAATGTATCCTAAGTTCGTGGTTTTCTATGAACGATATAAATGATGCTCTTCTATGAGCTAATATAACCTTTTCGTTAAATAAAAAACTACGGAAAATTGTCTCTACTATTAACCATTTTTAACCGTTGTCGTTTCTCTTCAATTAATAAACATCATAAAGATAAACGAAAACGGTTAAAACGACTGTCGTAGTAGAGACAATTTTGTGTAGCTTTTTTTGTTTAACAAAAAGGTTATATTTTCAAAGCTCATTTGTTTGAATTTTTGTTTCAGAAGTTAGTTGATCTGTATTTCAGACAATATAAGGACATATTTATACAACGAATCTAGTAGTACAATTGGATTATGTAGAACTTTATAGATGACTAAGAAACCATACCCAACATTTTCTTTAAGTGCAATATCTTCCAAATTTAAATAAACAGATATATATTTTTTCTCATTAAAATAATAATTTATTTAAATTAGTTCACATCAAATGACCTATTGTATTGTTTTACAGTCTGTTAAACTTAGATGCTGCGAATTATTAATACAGAATGCCGTAGAATTAAACAAAAATTCATTAAAATGAAACAAACAGTTTCGTCTCGATTTGTTATGTAAATTTACACAAGAATGCCCTTGTTAGTGCGCTACAATGAATTCTGTTTTTATGTCATTAAAAATCATCGGTATTATAAAATAAAATCTTGCTTGTTCGTAATCAAACTATCAGTTTTATTTCAAAAAAGCAATAAGCTAATGTGCAAATAAGGCGAAGGAACCAAAAAAATAGTTAGTGCCTATTCGGTACGCACATGTAGCAAGTCCCCAAAGAATATTTTCAAGTGTTAGAAAATGCTAGGGAGGCGATTAGGGCTTCCAATCCCGGACAAAATACTGATCCCGGGATTTCGGGCTTAAAGATTTTGTAATCCCGGGATCCCGGGATTCATGAAAAAACCCAAAAATTGCCGGATCTAAACGCCTGGGATGCCAAACGTTACCAAATCTAGTCAGTAAGAAACGCCTAAAATAAACTTGATTGGACAATATTTTTTACCCTGAAACTTGATGGACGTTTTCAAATTTTACGTTACAAGTAGAAAACCAAAATTGTCGGTTTAAAAGGTGTCAAAGTGTGCGTATTGACATCAATAATAAACAAAATTGAAACTCCATTAATATAATAACTTGCTCTTCCATCTTAAATTTTCTTTCTTGTAGAATGTTTCAAAAATAGTCACGGCAAAAGAAATTATTTAATCGAGCCATATTTTTCATTTTTTATATTAAGGCGAATAAATATTTTGATGATTTTTTGTTTTCTTCTTTAAGATAAAATTGGATAAGTTTAGAATTCATACGTCATGGATGTTTATTATTCATTTGAATAGCTAACTGTTTGCATTTTAAATAAAACGATTATATTGTTTACAAAATATAATTACTTGTATACCCAGTTCTAAATGCGTCTTCAAGAAAACCGTTATGTAATGTTCAAAATTGATGAAATATTCAGTAAAACTTCGATTAGTATTAGTAGTAATATTCAATATCTTATGAACAAAATGAATATTACTTGTACGTCTTTCGGCTATGTCAAATATAGTTCACATACCCCAACCCATATTATAAAATACATTTTTTACAGTTCACTTTTTGACACAACTTTTCTACTAAAATGACATCGTTCGTTCGATTGGAGTGAACCATCGATTAAGATTAATAAACAACGATTAATGACAAATCATTTTTGGTACAATTTGGGTTTCATTTTATTGTTAAATATATCGGGATTAATTTGTATCTTTATTTTCTACTTATTTTCAATATTTTTTTCGCTGTATTTTATACCTATTTACAAATATTATAATCTGTAGTACCTACATCATTGAATACAGGTAAAGAAATCCGCCACTAATTCTTACGTTTATGTTTCTGTTTTAAATAAAGCCTGTATTTTTTGTTGAGGTAAATAAAAAGCTGTAAATGATGTTTGCCTCCATATGGAATTATATCTACTTCTTGGAAAATCTGTTTCTCCTATTATAGCAATATGTTGGTATATACGAACATTTTATCCTTGGTACTTAGTTTAATCAGATATAGTGCTGTTATAGATTGTAGTTCTCCCCGACTGCCGCACAGACAAGCCATTGGCTTTGTGCACATGGCAACATCCCCAAAAAAAAAAAAAAAAAAAAAGTAAATACTTAAGAAATAGCAGCTCAATTGATTTATTGTATACACTTCACCAATTAACAAAAAGATAAGAAAATAATTTAGATTTAACTTTATCGAGATCCCCGGATTTAGAATTATAATTACGGGATCCCGAAAAAGCTCATTATTTGTCGGGATCCCGGGATTCCGGGATTGGAAGCCCTAGTGGCGATGCATCAATGTACGATGCATTTGCTGTTGCTGTGCAACTAGTATTGTACAAATTTGTTGGTATGTCATAGATTTCTAGACTGCAATCAAAGATGGATGAAAAATATTCGGTGAGCGAACTTAAAACGAGAAGGGGATTATGCTTGACATCGCTTAGATAACAAAAAAATTCGTTTTGCGTGGCAGATATATTAGCCAAATAATTGATATTTGGCAAATATTTTATATTTGGCAAGTATACGAATATGAAGCTTCGGCTTAGAGCAATATTTTTGTATATATTTTTTACACCTTAATGTTTCAACTTCATTTAAAAGATATGGATCATTTTTTTTATATGTGAGGGTCTATAGAGAAAACTGTTTAACAACTTGGATTTTTTCATTTTTCAAAAAAAGTTTCTTTTCACTCATCCTCCCACAGATGTTCAAATGCTGTTAAACATTTAGCAAAATGCTGGGAAGCCCGTTTGCTTACTTTCCGATGAGCGCACTTTCCTCAATTAAAAAACCGATATTAAGCTCTTCTAACCGATACCCAAGTTGTTGCATGTCTCTTAGCAATTTCAATCTATATTCACAGCCGGCTTCCAGCTTCGCATCGCAAATTTTCAATGCGGTCGGCCGAGGCGGGGCGGCGCGACTGTGCGGGGGTTTCACTTTACCTGAACGCCACGCGAGGCTTTGGCCCTTTGCAGCATAAATATTGGTAACAAAGACTCTAGTCCAGGGACGACTCGCCGGCTTGGGGCTATCCGATTTTAATGAACTAAAAATTTCATCATCTACAGAGTTTACGTCTGCATTCTTGCTTTGAGCTGATGCTGCACCGGAGCCCAGCTTCCAGTTTCCGCTTCGTTGACTCCAATATACACCGGATCTTCCTTCCATAGCGCGTATGAAATATTCAATATATCCCTTGGATGACCTTTCATCGTTTGGACGGCAGCCCGATTTCAGTTTCCGGACGATAACTGCTCCAATGGTCCCTCTGTGTCTCCTGAAGATAAGCGGTGGGAATGGCCAACACTTCATACGTCTCATAACCGCTTTATCTTCGTTAAGACACGCTTTGGAGCAGTCGATCGGAATTGTTGACGACAGACATTATAGAATGTCTTTTTAGGTTTTTCTAAGCACGTGCCATCGCGGTGGTATTTTGGTTGTAACGTGGATAATGTTGGTCGACAGATTAAGTTAAATAACCTCACCAACTCATTAGTCAGATAATAATAATAAGTGAACTTCAGTAGGTACTAATTAATGAAATTGATTGATTATTCTATCAAAACTTCCTTCTTCCAAAGGCTACTGATGTTATTAAACTAAATTAATTATTATGTCAAAAGTTCAGCATCACCACAACGAAAAGAAAAATAAATCTTTTGATGATTTTCAGTTATGAAAACAACAACGGACGACCGTGTTTGCTCTTCTTCGTTAAGAGCAGGGAATTTTGTGTTTTGGTTTACTAATTTTGCGAGTATGTCGGATGTTTTGAGCCGGCAATTGAATAACAGATAATTACTGACCTAGTTGCAGTTTCGGCCAGAATGTAGCATACGTTAGTTAGATAATAAATTGCTTCCGGGTTATGTCGAGGCTCAAAATTTGTAATTGCTGACGCGAACCATGTTGCTTTCTTGTCCAGAGCTAACTGAATAGTGAATATAGTATAGTTGTTTAAACTCTGTAATTTGTTCGAAACAACGGATTGTCGGAATTTCTATGATCGTACTTCGGTTTCATGAAAGCTGCTGCGGAAAGCGCCTTTAACCGCACAATTCAGTACTAATTACCTACCAGCCAGCAGCGTTTTAGATAATAATAGATAATTCCTGACAGGAAGCACATTTATACTAAATTATATATATATATATATATTTTTATCTATTGATATCATAAACATTTGTTCAAACTTCTTCTTTCCTTTAAAGTTGTATTTTTGTTTTTATATAAAAGTATGATAGATTAACCGATCCGGAACAACATAAAACTTGCCTATTAATTTGAGGGACAGTGTTTCTATATGCATTTTGTCCCAAACATGAAATCTTCAGAAATAGAGCAATTCTATTACAAGTTTATCGAGAATGTAATTTTGACAAACATTGTAACTAAAAGCATATAAATTAGTGTGGCCAGACGCCAAAAATTTGCTTTTGTATTTTCCAAAATAAACACAGAAATTTGTTGGGCAAACAGCATTTAGTTTGTCAAGTCTGGAACAAACCACTTTTTGTTCGTCTGCTAAGTAAACTTTAGTGACCTTATCTAATGTGGTCTTAAAATAACATAAATAATACTTTTTCTACTCGTATTCAGGAATGCATTCATTATCATGGCAATTTATGATAAGTAATACTAACCATTCCCCACACACATGATAAATATTTCATTCCTGGCTCCTCATACCCCGCCAGTAGTGAGAAATATTTCATTCCTCACGGCTATAGAACCAATCACAGCTCTGGATTTTTCATTTCCAAATTGTTGATACACTGCTTAGCGACATTATCAAGGCATTGACAACGTCGCAAGTGACAAGGGGCACCAAACAATTTTAATCTGTCAAAATCCTGTTAACCGTCATAGTGACATACAGCTGATATAATATCAATGTCAGTAACACAAAAGCAATAAAATTGTAGGTTCTGGGAGGAGAATGCATCTGGAATCGGCACCTTCCGTAAAATCTGATTCTGATTGAGATCAAAACAACATAAAACACTGTGAACCGGCTTCTCTGTCATTAGTTTAAAAAACAGGATTACATAAACTTTTGATCCCTTTTGCAGTGTTATTTCGTTTTCGTTTCCTACTACCACAGCCAACATCACCAACCACATGATCCCCTTCAGTTACATTCATTATTTTTTAACTTACTACTTCAGAATATATGATAATAACAACACAAAACCGCCTTAGGCTAGCCACGACAAATTTAGTGGACAAAATACTGTTCGTTTGTCTTTCAACATTGGACATAGAATGTAAAACAGTTTCTCGTGATTAATTTTACACACGATAAAATGCATTTAGAACCAAATTTAAAACACAAGATTGTATCCCACCATTCATAGTTTATCGCGCCACCTTTGTTTGAGAAGTCTGCTCCTCAATTGTTTTCAGCTGTTGAGCGCAACAGAACAATTCGTCATTACGGGTGGATCTATCAATGCAAGGTTAAATCTTTTAGTTAACAAACTGGTAGTTTACGTTAACTCCTAGTTACGAAAATGTCGGGTCTTTCAGTACAGTCTAAACTTCTAGTTAGGCGACTATAGGTTAAGGAGGGGTTGGCAACGGAAAAGCAATGTCACCAATCATAGAAAAATAAGATCTTAGTAATTTTCTAGTGATATATAGGGCTTCCCTGTCAGCTGGGCATCGGTTATCGCCATGTTACCGCATTCTGTTTGAATTACAAAGCTTCGACATTTTCTTTGTTTGCGAGTTTACATATCATGTGGTTTTCTGTAGATTTTTATGTATATAGACTACCGACTATTACGCACATGTTATTGTATTATATCTCTTTTGATAAGTTATATTATAATTATATTAGGTATGTTTATTATAATAATATACCCTAACCTTGTGTTTATTTTGATCTCACCTTACGTGGCAAACCGCAATAAAAATTGTGAATAATAACATTTAACAAAATCGATCATTTATGTTTTCTCATTATTTGATTAGTAAAGAATACAGGTTAGTACAGATTATCAGCACGGCCGGCCCTAGGCGGTAGGCAAGGTAGGCAACTGCCTACGGCGGCAAACTTTAGGGGCGGCAAAACCAACTGAACTACTATAAAAAAGGCTCTAAAATATTGCCTGAATCTAGAAAATAAAGGAATAGTAAAATACAATCAAATACAAACGGAATTGACAGGCTTCAGGCCATTCCTATATTTTAAGATGCACAGCAGACAATAATAGACATACTTAAATAAAATAGCTCATTAGCTTTTATAAAGAATTAGAATCAATTAGGAAAAATAATATGATCAATTAGGAAAAATAATATGAAAGTGTACTATAGTGTAGTGATCCTGTACAAAAATCAAAAGAGAAATATAAAATAGTCCTAACGATCCTTTTGAGTTTTTATGCGATATCCACAAACTTAAAGAAAATGTTATAAGTAAAAATGATTTACTGGCACATTCCAAAGATATGGAAACCGCTTTAAAAGTTGGCTTGCATCAATATCTCCGAAAATATTACTCTTAGCAGAACAAATTATACATCATATTAAAGACAAAATTTTGATGAAGATTTGGGTACATGATAAGCAAAGAATTACTTAAAAATATTGAAAAATTTAGATTTGGGAAAATGTAAAGAACGGAGATATTATGTCAATATCTATTCTGTCAAAAACGACAGAAGTTTGCTGACAGATGACCTAACAGTGTAGATATTGGCATAATATTTCGGTTCTGAAAACCCGTTTTTTAACCTTCTCCCAAATCTACATCTTTCAATATTTTTAAGTAATTCTTTTCATCTTTCATATGGTACATATATAACATTTTGTTCTGCTAAGCTTAATACTTTCGGAGATATTTGAGTATTTCATGACATATTTCACTGATAATCCACTGATAATTTATAATAAATTTCAAAAATAATGTCTTCATTCAGTAAACATTTTGATGGTATTATTGGTACTATTTTCATAGTCGGGCGAATTAATTATGATGATGTTAAATGATTTTGCGTCCATAGACCTTGTTCCAGAAGGTCCAGTTGCCGTTTTTAAAAATTCATTACCTGCCTTAACATTGGGCCAAATTTAAACATTGCTTAGCAGATTTTTTCTAACCCTGCCTATAACTGTTGCTACCTGAGCGGGCGATAGACAGTTTGCTAAATTAATATGCATAAAAAAAAGTACTATAGGAGATCTCGGTAACTATAAGAGATATCTAAAAATGAGTAAGTACGTCTTTTTTTGAGAGAAATTCAATGGTGAAAACCAAAATTAGCTATCGTCTTTTGTTTTCGAGTATTATTATCCTATTAATCTAAGCAAATTGCACTGCGAGATATGCACTGTCAAATATTTGTACCGAAAGTACCGAAAATATGAACATTAAAATGTCGATTCGTAACATCGCACATCTGGACTTGCAAACACGTTGCAAGGTCTCGAACGCATCGGCTGGCTCGACAAAAACTTGTAGTTTTGTGACCTTAAAAATACCTTCTACGCCGATATAGGGCACACTATTTGAGGTAAACATATTACTGCCGCATGAATGCACCGGTGAAAAATAAATTCTTATGCCTGCAAGAAATAGTTTTCGGGCTATAGAATTCTTAATACGTTTTACTTTCGACAAGAAAATAATATCTTGTTACGTAGTGTGTAGGGTGTTTGTTTTCGCTACATTACTAATGCGTCTTGCAAAATATAATAAAAAATAATACACGCAAGGACTCATGATGCTTGAATTTATTATTTGATAATAATTATTTCAATCATTTGCAGTTGGTTGTTATAAAAGTAATTAATCAATCAATCAGGGGGGCGGCACTATTGAGATTTGCCTACAGCGGCAAAAACGCTAGGGCCGGCCCTGTTATCAGTCTTCTGTATTTGCAATTAATACTCACCGTTACTCATCAGTGTTCAATACTGTTAGAATATCAATTAAGTGGCAGATAAGAGCACATAAGATTTATTTATTTATAACAGAAAATTTGGTTATTGTATAGTAAGGGAAAATATTTGGCCAATATGTGTGCCCTAGCATTACAATAATTATTTTGTATAGGTACTATGCCAGTCCACTCCGCTTGATGTGGTATAATGACAACGTACAGTTCTTGCGGACAAACCGATGTCGCAAGAGTTACTACCAAGATTGTAGTATCAGGCGAGGCGTAAGCTCAATACAAAACAGGAAATTTGTGTTTTAAGACTCGGTAAGACAATACTACAACGCAAAGTCATGTTTCGTAATAATTTTGTTCGGAAGTAGGTTAGGCGAAGGCACAGTCGGGACGATTATCGAGATGAAGCCCTTGCTGTTTCTAAAAATCTCAGCTTAGTCAGTTCCGCCAATAAACGTAGTTTAATAAAAGTTAAAATTATTTACTTGTTTGTATTGCATACCTGGGGATTGCGTACCTATGTTTGTACGGTCTATGGTCCCTGTTGTAGACGAGGAACTGCTGCTTAAATCATACTGTAGTGTAGACTCGGAGAGTTAGGAGAAGTTTTTAATAGGACACAGCATGATTTCTAAAAAAGAAACACTATTTACCTAACACAAAAATATACAAATAAAAACTGAACTTACATATATCATGGACATTGTATACTCCCATCAATCGAGATCAAAGCAAGCAAAAGGTTCTTTTGATAGTCCAAATCGCTGATTTCTTCACCATCATCGAGTCGACAAGGATCATCCAAAAGATTCATCACTATAGTAAATAAATAAAATCTCACAACATATGGAACGTTAGGTTAGAATATTCACAGCGCGATTCTACGCGCATCACTGTATGCGCGCGCCACCGTAAACTAGGAGTTAGCTAGGAGTTAGTTAAGTGGTAGTTAGGGTTAACTCGACCATTGATGAACCTGTAAACTCAAAGCTAAGAGCTAACCTAAATTAAACCCGTAGATACTGTTTTAACCTTGCATTGATAGATCGAGCCTTAGGGTGCTGAATCTGAAGCACTCTTTCAGACTGTAAGCATCAGTGGGCACTGGTAAAGGCCAGACGTCCAGTAAGGAATGATTCCACTAAAAAGCGAAATGGATCTGAGCAATCAATCACCCAGAAGAGTTTTGCAAATGCAAATTCCTCTGGAAGCACTCCGAACAATTTGCTGGAGGGCCGAAGGAAGGCAGCGCAGCAACCGCACAATAACGGCGCTCGCGAGGAGGGTAAAATCTGGAAAGTAAACACTTAAAACAATCGTAACTTTAAAAGCCGTCCATAAGATTAACCACCGGCGGCAATGTTCGCGAGAAGTCGTTCTACGGGTCGGGCAAGACGGCCCTCCTGTGATTCACGGTACCCGGGCTTGTAAATAACCGAAGATCCGCCTACGCGGGCTTTACCCGTTCCTGGAACCTGCCGTGTCCGCTTTGAATTAAACGAGCATTATTCGAAATTTATTCGGAACCTGCCGCTGATATACGCCGGTATTTTATCCCGGGCAGCGTGTTTACAAAATACCGAATTATCCTTCGAAATCCGACGAATGGACCATTCCATGTCACTTTGCGTTAACTTTGTGCTGTACCTTCCTATACCAATTATCTACTTTCAGAATATCTTTCAACGTCTTAACAAAGGCCCCTAAAAATTAAATTAGGTTTAATGCAGTACGCAAGGGTCAAAGTAATTTTATGGATATTTTTCTTTAGATGAATACCTGGGCAATAACTGAAAAACTGTAAGGTTCAGGGTTAGGACTATGCCTTAGTACTTTATTCACTAGGATGTAGTACAGAATTAAGAAATATACAGAAATATAAGCAATTCTATTAAAAGAAGAGTAAGTTTACCTAGTTTCCGCACTAGCGTCATCTATATGTCCATAGTTACTAATTTATGTAAAATTAAATTTGTCACTAATAAAATCGTAAACTCAACTTTATACAGGGTGTCTCAACAGTACGATCTCGGAAGATTGTACCTCTGTTAACCATTTTAAAATTGTTTGCATGCATAAAAAATGTTCCATAAGGTAGTACCAACCCAAACCTATGTTTCTTTAAATGGAACAACCTATATTTCGGCACAATTTTGAATTCCTCGCAAAATTTTACGACAATGAAAAATACCTTTACCTACCCTAAACTTTACACTTTTTGATTTATTGGCATTTTTATAGAAAAGCGACAGTCTCTGAAAAGCAGTATATCTCAATACGCGTTTTTAATTTTATTGCGCACGCTTTGGTTATGATTAAGTAACAAGCGTACTAAAAGCAGGATTACCTACCATATCCAAATCGTTTACAGGCTGGTCATATTCTGCAACAAAATATAGCAAACAGTTTATCCTAAGAAAGTTAATTTTTTTAAATAGAATCCCCTATATCTAATTAAGTTTTTGGGTTCTACGCATCGTTCTGCACAAAAAAGTACTAGTACACACTAATGCAAAAATCAAAAAACCATTGCAGAGATAACTAGTCGTCTTCATAAAAAATCGATTTTTCTATCAATACGTGCTTTTACACCTACATTAACTATTAAACCCGCTAAGTATTTACCTAAAGTACTGTTTTCTCGAATTATTTCATCTTTTTTTTAATAAAGTAAAACATTTTAGCACATCTGCAATTTAATATTATAATTTCAAATAAAATTTTACTTATACCCCTGTAGGCTATGAAAAACTGTGCTGTCTGTCAGTGGTGGTGATATTGTTAGGGTTGTTAAGTTAGATTTGCATAATTTTGGGAAATAAGGCGGACTTTCACAATCGTCCGAGATCGCACTGTTGAGACAGCCTGTATAATTTTAGTAATATAAATTTGTACATAATGAATATTTTTTAGGATTAACCTTTAAATGCATAGTTTTTTCAAATGTTTAAAAATTAGTGAAATAAGTTACTTTATTACGCATTTTTATAAGTAGCTAAGTAGTATAATAGCTAGGAAATTAATTAAAAGTGTATTTTCGTGTCTCTAGGAATTTATTGTACAAATCAATAAATGTTGCAGATATACAACATTGCGCATTATGATGTATAATAATTTATAGATAAGTACTACTGTTCCATATGAAACATTTTAAAACAATTATTTTTCTTATCACAGTACAAGTTTAGCCCACTTTTTACTTTATCATACGCAGTATGTAAAGTATTGTAATCGTGCCGAAAAAAAAATTTGAGATTTTAGCGGAAATAGGTCTTTATGGGTCCCCTGAACATTTTTGACCAAGGTACAAAAAAATGTCTATGTGTGTGTGTGTGTGTGTGTGTGTGTGTGTGTGTGTGTGTGTGTGTGTGTGTGTGTACCCAATTTTTGTTAATTCATTTCCGGAGAAACTACTAAAGGTATCGGCACGGAACTTCATATTTAGAAGTTTCATGACCAAACTTAGAGTTGAAAAGCTTTTGGTTCAAAAGGGTCCAAAGGAACTGAGTGTTTACTCCAAGCCTTTTTCAAGGATTTTAGAAATCAGCCGCCATTTCTGTAATTTCGTCAAAATAGTTAAATAATAAATTAAAGCAGAGGAAATTTTGAATAATTTATGCCTATGACATTTTTTGGTAAAATTAATAGTTTAGCTTTTTAGTTTATTCTAAGCCCTTTTCAAGGATTTTGGAAATGAGCCGCCATTTCTGCAATTTCGACAAAATAGTTAATTAATAAATTAAAGTAGAGGAAATTTTGAATAATTTATGCCTATAACATTTTTTGGTAAAATTAATAGTTTACCTTCAAGAGCAAATTCTATTTGATCGAGATCGGTCGCATCTGCATTGATATGAAATTACATAGTAGCCAGGATTTTGACAAATATTTTTTTGTGTTGTCACATTCGAAAACAGCTGATCTCATCAGAGGTTGGAGAACCACTATGGAACGTGCCGCTGTAGTGCGCAAAATTATAAAATACAAATTTCAAATAAAATAAGATCACCAATTTGATTGTTTGTTGATAAGAAATATCAACCCGTCTTTATATCTAATTCTAAAAATGATACATTGAGAAAATTATAAATAAAGTATAGCGATGAGTGTAGTTTTATTTTAGTATGTTGGTAGGGATGTGTTAAGGTGCGTTCGCATTAGTGCTAATGGCAGTGGTAGCAGACGCCATTATAGTATTTCTAATAGAAAGTTGCTAGTGACTCATGTTTATGTACATGCAAACTAATATGTGTCACTATCACGAGATGTGAGAAATACTATAATTTCGTATGCTACCACCGCCATTAGCTACCATTACCTACCAATCGGAACGCACCTTTCGTCAAAGTGGTACCAACCTAGCATTTACTATACAGAAATCATTTATTTTTTTTAAAATACGTATTTCTTAAAAAGCAACACAATAAACGTTGATGTCGCTCCTGCCAAAAACTAGATAGCGCGACTCGCTCATATGCGACGGCTACACTCCGCCTTCGGTGACGCGCCGTATCACCGCTCGTCGCGCTATTCCGTACCTTCGACATTTGTGACATAAATAACTATTATTCTAATGACGTAGTGTAGGTAGCGTCAAATGCTGATGCTTTGACAATACCTACGATTTATCTCTATAGAATAGATTCGCATGCAGCTAAACTATTAATTTTATATATTGTATGATAAAGTCATGTGCCTGGCCACATCAGACTTTTTTGTCCTAATTGACCCAACCGTACATTTTTCAGAGTTTCATGTCGTCTTCTCTCTCATCATTTCTTCTAGGCTGATTAAAAAGGGGTATCCTCTTTTTACACTAGTCGATTGTATAACTCCACACAGGCATATTGAACCTTCTCTAAAAATGTTAAATAGGGTCATTTTCTATCAAGAGAGGGCTTTTAAGTGGCTATTCCAATGTAATATCCATGTGATTGCTAATGTCATATCTAGCAAATGGTAAAGTATACGAATATATAATTTTTTAGTCTTCGTGAATATTTTATGTCGTGGTATTATGGCAACCAAAGTTCTCAAGTTTGTGAAACCTGTCATTATTACTAGATTCTCCTGAAAAATGTGCATTATTGTCGTTAAAATATAGAAATTGTCGTATTTTCTCAAATCGACTAAGGCCTGGTATTGTCACCTACCTACAAGTGCTAAATAGTTCGGTGAGACCTCTCAAATTTGTGGCTATATGTTATTCCGTTAAATGAGAAGGTATATCTCGGAGGCGGTGGTGGGTCGCGTCTTGTGCTCCTTATGTTCACGTTCCGCTCACTGCCTCCGGCACATCTTCTTGTTTAATGGGCTAAAATAGCGCGACAACCCTGACAGATCTGTCACATAACTATCGAGGCTTTATAGGTAGGTGAAAATACCAGCAGTTAGTGTCATAGTTTTCATTATCATAACCAAACTGATGTCACCATTCCAGTAACGAGTGCTTCAGTAAGACATGAACGGACATGAAATTTAATCCTATTTATTGTTTTAATTCTGTCGATGTAATATGTAATGGTTTAGAAACACCAGTTTGTTACACATATAAATTTTCTTCAATATCAATTTTATCTGACCAGTGTCAGTAAATAAGTATTTTAAACATTCATTGGCGTGAACAAGTTATACTGTTATCCATTCATTATAAAGTTATCCATTTCTATAAAAAGTTAATTCTAAATTATTTTCTTTACTCTTCGTTTTGTTGCGTTGACACTCTCTTTGGTCTTTCGGTTGGTACTGGTAGAAACTAAATTATCATCTTCACATGTTACGGCTTACGTCATCATCAGCGTAAGTAAACTAAAATACAAAAGAAAACAAAGACAACCAATGTCACAAGTAACAAGAAAACTTTTTCTTACTTGTGACATTGGTTGTCATTGTTTTCTTTTACTTTGTCGTTTACTTTCACTCATGATGGCGTAAGCCGAAACATGTTTGTAGCAACTAAATATACCTGCTAAGTTTCGAGAAGCTTTTCATTTCATCTACTAAGCTATTGGTGTCAGAGCAGTCTTCATGACCACTAAGATTACTAATTTCACTCAAATCATAGCCAAATTTTCTCTTTGTTTTTCACGTAAGGATTTCTTAGATACCACCTCCTTTAAAAGTTAGCCAGAACTATATGTAATTATAGAAAATGTCTGTATAGAACGCAAAATGTTCTTATACTACACCGTCTTTATATTAAATTTATATACCTATTACAAATGTTAAATAAAACAAACTCTGTACTAAACGCATAATGTTGTAGAACTACAGCAAACAAATTTCGTAACACATCTTTATGTCATAAGTCATAACTTTATCTTTTATCATATGTCAAATACATAAAACAAATTCTGCACTGAACGCATAATGTTGTAGAACTACAACAAATAAATTTCGTAACGCAACATCTTTATATTAAAACTTTGCCTATTATAAAATGTTATAAACTATTTTACTAAGTTTAAATCAACCCGTAGAGTTTTATTTCAGCATAATATTTTACAAATAATAACAACTATAACAACTTTCTGTTTGTTTGTCAGAGAGGTTAAGATGACACGTCCCGCTAACTTTGACAACTGACGAAAATAACCCTAGATATAAAATTATATAGTTAGCTCAACAATTTTACAAAAGTATATTGTAGGAATGCACCAGTGGCAGACATACCTACAGTTCGTAGAGCGATGTTTATAGAGGAAAAATAAATATGTTGCAGTTCTGCAACCATATGCATTTAAGGGCTATATTTAAAGGTGGCGAACTTGAGACGCCTCTCACAGTTTCAGAGCGGTTAACTTCAAAAGCACCCTTGTTCAGCGATCTTTAAACGTCTTTTTATTGGTAGGGTTTCTTATCATCCTATTACGTACGCTTGAAAAAAGCATACCATCCGAAAAAAATCGTATAAGAAGAATAGCACTAGGAAATGAAGTGGGCGTAAAGTTATCTGAATTTCAAATGACGACGTCCCAAAAAGAGCATCCAGGCGACTCGTATCAGAATCCGTTCCATAATCAGTTGTAAAAAGCACCCGGGGTCCACTCGTATATGTGAGTGCGTTCGTCGAAATAATAAGGGGACATTATCTCTGCTTAGGCGGCGATTTTCCGCTTTTCTTCCCGGTTCACGCCCAGACGCTCGCCCATGCTTGCGAAACGGAAAACGAATTCGCCACATATGCATTTTTCTTTCATTCGCCGCGGCCCAGGACAGGGGGTGTAAGTGTTTTAAAATGGCCGTTTTTCATGAATACAAATAGTCGGGACACCCTTCTCCGAAATATGGCATTTCATTTCACGGCTGATAGGAAGCGAGACCGCGAGATGACGTATATCTAGGTTTACCATCAAGGGACAGTCCTGATTTGTAACTTTGGGTATTGATATTTTGGTAGGCTGCAACAAAATATTTAGAACTATTTCAAAAATTATTGCATTACTTTCTGTAATACACCAAACTGTAGGTTATTAGTTGGGGTAGTCATACAGGAATGCAAGCAGTTTTGCCCCAAGGCTAACAACCCCTAAATAACGATATTATACTTAAAATATTGTGTACTTTCAACTGAACATGGAATCTCAATATACTGTTTTAGCAAAATGATAACTTTTCCAAAAACTATTGCATGATTTTCATTCATACATTTGAAATATGTACTTAAGTTCATGTTATGATTGTTTAAACAGTGTCTGGTAGTAACTTTTCTGTTTAATTGTAGGCATTGATATACTTCGGTCCAGTCCTTTAATGAGTTTGTTTGTTGTGAGTAAAATCGTCAAAAATATAATGGTCGAAGCTAAGTGACTATCCAGGCCAAAATTGAACAAAACCGAGCAAGTGAAAAAACAAATTCTCCATAGACGGTTCGATTGTGTTGATTCATAGCACTTAGCTTAGGCCTTGGACTATTGTATTTTTGACAAATTAAGCATCTACTTGAAAATATGTGAAGTACTCTGACTCAATAGTTCATTGATTATTTTTCTTATGTAAGTTAATAGCTGTGGTATGTAAATTAATTGTAGTAAACAAACCAAAAATATTTCCTTTTTAATATGATTAAATTAAACTTCTACCTGACACAGCAATTGAGTACTGATATAAATGAACAAATTGAGAGAGTCCTGCATAAAAAAATAACAGTACAAAAAATAAGCACCACCCTAATTGACATTATAAGAAATGTTACAGGGTAAAGACCCTTTTATAATTATACGGTCGAACTTGAACTTGTACAAAAAAAAACTAAAATTTGAACTTCTACCACTGACAATAATATTTTAGTTAAAAAGATCATATCAATCAAACAAAAAATTGCCTACAACTGTTCGATTTCTCAAATCGTATATAATTTATAATTATAACTTACCTGAAGACTGACTGAACAACAATTATACGCAGAATAATATTCACTTATTCCCAACGTCCTTCAATATAGTCGTCCATTTACATTTTTTGACGCTAAAACATAGATTATGTCGTTTGTTTATATTTTCTGTCGTGCGAACCCATAATTTGTCGGGCCGAAAAGTGCCACCCATTTTATATTTAGAGACCTCCAATATTTCCGGTTACTTTCCTCAAATAACATTATTGTATAGCTTGAAACATATAGGTCCTTTACTGTTCGGTGTTTATCATAGTTTTAGTAACACTCGGTACAATCGAACCAATACTGACATTCTAATATCTGCTTTTTATAAACATGAGAATTTTCGCTAATTTCCGGTATAATCACATTCTAATTTTTACATTTTAGGTTTAAGTCAATCCAGAAGCTTTCATGAAGGGTGATAAGCTGTTCTTGAAAGTTAATGATAATTTTTTTCTTCGTTAATCTTTAACTTTCTGCCGAAAACGGTATAACTAATTAAGAAATTAATAAGTCTGAAAATTTATTACTTAAATTCGAAAATTTATTAAATAAATAGGTAGCGTCAATTTTTGAGCTATAGTCGTTTTAATGCTGTAAATTTGCAAAAATATCAAAATTTTATGAAGTGATTAAAAAATAATCAACGAAGAAAAAAACGAAATGGATTGTCACATCTGTTGTGACAAAAATACTTCTCATGCTTATTTTGTACCGTATTTTTTGTTGTTTTTTGTTGCAATTACGTTTTTCCTGACGACAAAATCGACTGTAATTTATGGTTTTCCCAAAGTCTCACTTAGAAACTTAGATCTAGTTACATTTATAATTATGTACGCTCACCGACAATAAACAACTGCCGAATATTTTGCTAAACTTTCATGTTCAAACACGTGTATACTATTTTCATCAATATTTTGTCAGTACATTGGTATTTCCCATTGCGGGAGACTGAAACTCGATATACCACATAGGTAAATATGTTGCATCATCTGGAAGAGGAATCAAAATCAAACGCTGTTATCAATAGCGATACTGTACATAACCACCATTCATAAGAAAAACAACTAGGAAAACCTCATTGTACAATACAATCAATTGCAAATATTAAACTAAACAACATCTAAGATAAAATATTAACTTCAGGAGATTATTATGTACGTATTTATTTTCTATTAGTTATCCCCACACGGTTGACAGCTTGACTAGCGCGGTGAAAATTTGCCGCGTCATGATTGGCTGGCTGTTGTCGATACAAAGCAAAGCGTGGCGGAGTGACAACAGGACAGTGATGTTTCTGCGTTATCGCGTGGTTATTTTGAATATGTTGGTGCAATTTTGCTAGTGTTTGACTGATTGTTGTTACCTGTATCTACTTTTGAGTGTCTACAAGCGATTTCATAAGAAATATGCAAGAGGAATCTTGCGTTGCTATGCTGCTAATCGGTGAGTGTATTTTTGCAATAAATTTTCCTTCAACGTCAAGCTTCCTTCAAAGTCAGAGCCGGTTCATGGCTTTATTAATATTTTAAAGTATTTACGGTAGTATTTTGAAAGTTTGCTGTATACAAAATGAGACTACTCTTTTCTATATAAATAATGGGGAAAATGCAAAAAGCGCCAATAACTTACTTCTTCGCAATTCGTGGATCCTTCAAGATGCTAGGCTTCTTACAATAAAATAAACAAAAGACATAGTTTGATACCGCATTAGTAATAATTGTTATGTTCTTGTGTTTATTAATTACTGGTACACCTTCATTTAATTCTAAACAAATTAAGTTCGTCAACTATTCTTTTCTGCAAGAGATCCTTCCACCAAAATAATATTGAAAACGATGTGAAACATTCAATAAGAGAAATGGGCCACAGCGACAATAAAGAATTGTATCGACGAAATGTGTCACCGTCGAGCAATTTATAAAATGTGCATAAAATTTATTGGCCCTTTTGAGCATTACGCACGACACACACACACTCGACGTGCGTCACATTCGTTTGCTTCCATAACTATACAGACGGAAGACTTCATAACAAGGCGAGGGGGAAGGGCATAGGGCGTCACGAAAGGACAATATATAAAACGCCTCGTTCGTACCCGGCCCGAAACGGAATGAAATGAATACAGAATGACGATACCGCATCACGTACGCTTGTTTTTGTTACTTCCGCATAGAGCAATCAGGTTCCCCTAAATAATAACACGGAGTAGGCATGAAAGTTGAGGGTTGAAGGGTGGTGCACGTGAATATCAAGATGATTGAAATATGTACTTGTAGCCAGAGAACTTGGAGTGTTCACTGTTCGTGTCATCCATAAGCACGATACACACTTTCAAAGGTCCGCAAGTTGTTTATTATTAATTATTATTATTCATATGTACCTGTAAAATTAACAAATTAATTTACCAGAATAAAGTGAAAAAATATGAGACGAACTTGCATAATAGTTTCTCGGTAATTAAGAAAAAAAAAACTGCAAAATGGATAAAATCATAAATGTTGTTTGGGTTGAATGTGATTAAAAAAATAAACTTAGCACTTTCATTTATTCAAATTATGAAAACTGTTTTGATGTTGATATTCTTGGCCTATCAGTAATGTGACCAGAATTTGATTGCGACAAAGCGAGACAGTAGCGGGAAGAACGGAGGGAGAGGGTGGATTGAGACCAAATAATTGTTATAATTGTTTAGCCATACATGCTTCAATAAATAAAAAAATAAATAAAATTGTTGGGTACACGAAAAAGTTTTTTTCGCTAGATTCTCAAATATTATTTATGTCTATGTGCGAAATAAATTCAACTAATAAATATATTAAGAGGACTAAGAAATATTATTTATATTTTATAGTAATTAATACAAATCTTAAGACCCAAGAAGATAAGAAACAATCTGAACAAAACAACAAAATATACAGCGTTTAGGGGTACGGTAGCTTTTGTAACTCTTGGCCGAATGTCATTATTTTGTCGATGAATTTTAAAGGAATTCGTCAAGATTCTGAAATTTCAACGTGTACTTTATACTTATATGCACCTCTTATTGTACTAGCTGCACATAGTCAACGTGGTGTCGAATAGATACGTTTTAAAATGCGACGGATTGTACCAGTGTTTCTGGTGCAAAAACTATACTTTAAACTGTTTCTTCTACAAGAATAAAGACATTGCGATGAGGTAAAAACATAATGTTGAGTGTTGATATAGTTTTGTAATACATTAAAGCTTTGAACTTGTACATACGTACCATCATTGCTTTATTGACTAGGTAGAAGATTGAAAAGTTATGATGGGATTAGTAAAATATTTTTTGTTTATTGATACTTTTTAGAACCGCAGATTTGTTTTCCCTTAAAAGGACAACAAAATTTACATATAATTCGTACACTAATCGGTAATACGTGTCTTATGAGAAAAAAACAGTGCACAAATAGCCAATAACGCGCTTTTTATCATTTTGAGGACATGCAACATTCGTTTGCTAATTTGGCCTACCATGTCACATTTTACCATGCTATATTTTTAATACGCTTATAAGGTGTTAAAAACTCTAAAATACCGGCCAGTTCTTACTGAATCTGTTGTCATGAAATACTTGTTGTTGACAAATTAATCAATATTTTAAGTGTATAATTGTTGGGATATGTAAGTTACTTAAAAGGAGAAATTCATATTTTTTCTTGAAAAAAAATTCTAATTTTCAAAGACAGTAGCGTCTCCAAAATGTTTTCAAAAAGGGTACTTCCATCCAACGGCCTTCCGTCGAATAATTTTAAAAAGGAAGATTGTACTAAACAACCACAACATGCAGTTTATTTGTTAAGCATAATCTAAAATTCTGTAAAAAATATTTCAAAAAAATTGTGACATTGGGTCACCTTACCAATCAGCTCTCCACAGCATGACGTTGAGTTTTGGGACAGCCTATACACCTAGATTTAACATTTACCCCACAATAACCACAAATACGAAAAACTGAACCTATATATCTACCTGTTGCATATTCTGGTTCATGTGGCGGTGCTATTTGGGAAAGAATTTCTTATTAATTTCTTATTAAATTTCTTATTAATCATTGGAATCGAGCAATTTAGTATATACAACCAAAATTTCGACACAGGACCCATCTTACATCTTACATAATTCTTCCAGCCTACGTCATTTACATGTAAAGGAAGACTCAAACCGAGGAGGCAGACTGATTACTTATCCACTCCTCGAAATCCCGGCAGTTATAAATAATTAACATGCCCGTAAACAAAGTTACCGAACTGGGAGGGCTTTGAGGAGTTACCGGCTACATATTTCATGACCACCTAAACCTCAGGCCGCACAATAACTCGACGTCAAGTTATCGGAGTGAAGAGAACGGGATCGGCGAAGGCTGCTCGAGTGGCGAGGCTAATGTGTCGGCATTTCCTGGTACGCGTCATCCTGTGGGCTTCTGATGCCGGGATCATCCCTTAATATTGAAAGCTGTCGGGACGCCCTCCTCTCCTTCGGAGTTCACTTAATACACCTAAGGGCTTCTCCCGATTATCTTAACACGGTACGTCGAGGTGTGTTGCCCTCGCTGGGAGCAAATATCGCAGCAACCTGCCTTATTTATAAACGGCTTAGTCACGGGAAATTTAAAATTTGCCAGGTGTTGGATTTGAGGATAGGTTTTGGCATTTTTATCAGAGGCCCGAGAGACCATGATCGTCGGCATTTAAGTAACGCAGAAATCCCATAAAATTGAAGATGGATTTAATTTATTTTTTATAGTTTTTTTAATTGTCTTCCTCTAACAAACTAAAATTATTCGAAAATTGTTGCTCTACATCGAAAGAAAAACAAGGAAAAGAATTATTGATTTTAAAAATATTTACAAACTTTGTGTATAGGGCGTTAAAGTGAGGTCAAAATGTAAAAAAACATAATATTAATCTTTCTCCATTTAACTGAAATCCTGAAAGTTTGCTCTTAACTGTTTTTGAAAAACAAACACCGATTATTAACTGGTTCCTGGGCGCTTCCAAACAAAAAAGAGAAAAAACAACAGAAGCCTGATGTCCGTCTTCGTATTCACCTCGAAAGTGTTCTGCTTTGAAGCCATCAAATTGGTATGCTGCCATAAGAAATATAGGAGTTTCAAAAACAATTGAACGTCGACAATTTATGCATTTATTTAATACTAGTATACTTTAAAATTTTAAGTTTTGAGTTGTCGTATTTGTCTATATATATTGTCTATAAGAAATAATTTCAAGAAACAAATTATACTTCAATTACTAGAAATGTATTCACAGTGGTTTATAACAACATTGTTTCATCAAAACTACCAATTTTCTTGTTGGAAGATCCTGTATATGGTTACATTTATGTAATGCAGATATTTTTCACATTCAAAAAGTACCTACTAGCATAAAATTTTGTGAAAAAATCTACCGTTTTGGACAAAATGCATTTTTATGTTGATTGTATTTAAACACTGGTACCGGTCGATACAAACACTATGCGAAAATAATTTCAAACAATTTTTTTATGTAGAATCGTAATAAAATCGATGCTAGGTACTTTTTGTGTGTAAAATACATAGATTCCAGGAAACATATAGGTACAGAGTGTCAAATAAGAAAATCATTATTCTTGGTATGTACATTGTTTGATAAATGGTCCATTATTTCATACACGCTGTACACAAACTGGTTATCATATGTCTTGTAATTGATAAAACCATCCATTCTAAATAGAATTTAATTATAAATCTTTTCATACAAACATCTAAGTTTTTACTATTTTCTAGCAAAAAGTGCTCAACTATAAGTCCAGTCGATCTACAGTTTTCATATACAGGGTATATAAAGATCTTTTGCAATAGATGAAACGTATATCAATTGACAACTTATTATATTCACGTAGTGATATATTAAAATGTTTAGAATCATAGTTATGAGGAAAATTTATATTTAATGGAAGCCATCGAACAATGGCGCCTGTCTGTCAGACTAATCCTTCATACCCCGAATCTCACTCACCTTAATCGTTAAAAATAAAAATACCACAATGTAGCGGCTAAAATTTGTTTAAACAGTCAGTGTTTCTAATGTCAACCGACAATAGAAATGACCATTGGATTGCAATCTAACAATCGTTTGACATTAAAACGGGCACTTCTCATGTCGACTGACCAGTTGACCTGGAACCGCACAAAAATACAATTATACTACAATAACCGCTCATTTTCTCGTATAGGGTCTAGAATCCTTTTGAGGGTAAATTTTGTCCGCTAGGCTTTCTTTTACGATTAAGTGAGCCAGATTCCAGGAACGAATGATTTTTGCACAATTTTCCCATAGTTTCTTATTAATTAAAAGTGTTCCTACTAAATATGATCATAAACATTTTAATATATTTATATGCACAATTTAGAATGACTGTACTGTATGTTACTAGTACTTCATGCACTAAATATTTCATAAAAAAGTACTAAAAATATAAGAATATAGGTTATTTTATTTAAAAAGCTGAAGTTGACCTGGTTTTACGACACTAACGCCATCTATAACAAAACCAGTAACGTCCATGTTATTCACCCAGGAAAACGTTTGTGTAATTTTGGTTCAAGATAATCCAACGGCAAGATTGAAATGGCCCAGCCTGTTCAACCATACTTGAGTACGCTTGCCAACCATCCCAGATTTTTCGAGACATTTTAGCGATGTCCCACCAACGGTCCTTACGGGACGCCAAATGTATGGGAAATTAGACCAACTGAATGGCTATTTGAAACTTAAATACATAACGAGGGTCATTCTAACTTGAAAATAATCACCAGGTATTCAGATTTGGAAAGTTTCCAAGGCTATAAGCGCGCTAAGCACTTTACAGTATCATTATTACGTCATTAAAGACATATTAAAATCACTGATTAAGCATTAATTTCATTAGTTATTATTATTTATTATTATTTAATTTATACCATAATTCACTACTGCCTTTTCCGAAGGAATACAAATAAAGTACTTCTGTTTAATGTGATAGAAATTAATCAAATATCAATAAATAATATAAAGACAAAAAGTTGTTCTTTAGTACAGTTTGTTTTTCTCTATATTATTATTAATAATTATTATAATAATAAGAAGACGTCTAACTCTTCTGATAACAATAAATAAACTTAATGGTTGCCTGGATCCAAACCTGGATCTTGTATTAAGCTGAGGCGATAGAAGAGACTGGAAGGTGGGGAAAAATAATTGCCGGATTAAATATTTAACACCGGGAGTGATAATTATCGTAAATAATGTGTGTTATAGTATAATCTCGAGGCAATTTATGCGATAATTTGGAAGCCCCGCGCACTTTATCTCGCATAATTACGGTGGCTCCAACCCCTTCAAAACCGTTTTCCGTTTCTTGGGGTTGGGATTTAATTGTTACGGGACCTAAATCTTACTAAAGTCTCGATTTAAAACTCACGAATTGTTTCAAATGTGGTTTCAGTTAACCTAAGATGTCCTTTTTTATGAATTCTCACGGCTAAATTTAATACTTTAAAGTTAAACCATTACATAACCTCATTCTTGTATTTTGAATTCATAGGCAACAATATATTACTCTTTTGTTGCCTATAAGAAAATAAATTTTAACAGTTCAGGCATGACTCAGCGCTTTATTCTGAACGGATCGACTGTCCCATTTCTTGAATTTGTAGGTATAGTACAGTTTATCTCAAGTATTCAGCATGAATAAACTTTCCCACGTAATTTATCATGCATTTTACGACACGGAATTTTATGTTTCCTCATAGTTATACAATGTATCATTGAAAAATATGAACCAATCGATTTAACAAAATAGAAATAGGAACTCGTGGATAAATAACAAATTATACACTTCAAAATGGAGTTCGGGAAACCGGATGTGCCTTTACGATTCATAAAATCAGTCAAATTCCATTCCGTGGATTATGCTGAACGAACGGTTTGTTTTTGTTTTGCTGATATATGTGTAGAGAGGACGCCTTTATCGTCTCGTTTCGAGGATCGTTTATAGGGGATGGACCGCAGAACCTCAAACATGTTCGGGGGGAGCGCCGCAATAAAATATACATCTGGTGCCTTTTTATGCGCTAGATCGTGATATATTACCCGGTATCAAGCCGTTATTTTCACTACGGTTTCCACTCACCCCGTCTACGTTACATCGGTAATTGGTCGTAATCAAAAACACATTGCATCGCGGCTCGTTTGTTTACCATGTCGAATTGGCTGGAATAATACAAGTAATCATTTATTCATTACCTCGTGGACAAATGCGACTGACTGGCCAAAATAATCCATGCATTATGAAGGGTTGTAATCTTCTTCACTGTAAAACATGACAAATGACACGTGAGTGTCTCACGAGTCACGAAACATGATGTAATATGCGCGCCAAAAAAAGTCGTTCAGCTAGTTTTTACTAGTAATGTAATTCTGGCTTATTTTTATTTATTTGTCAACTTAACAGTTGATGCATGTTTCATATTAAAAATTAATGTCAGAATGTCAGCGCATACATTGTCATTTTTACCACCAGCATTCACACATAAGCTAACAAAATAGTTTCAGTATATTTGGTTGTATATGTGGTGTACGACTTTACTTTTTTAGCTACGATGTCGATACTACAAATACTTTCTGTTTTGATTTTTTTTTGTTAAATAATGAATTTATCCTAGGCAGCTCACATAGTCACCACTATTTGTTCTAAAAAGGAAATAACAATTAGTGAAGAAGCCTTAATATCCTTTTCCACTCCCGTCAGATCCCCTGTACAGTATTACTTCCATGGACGCTAGTTCTTATGAAGGTCCATGGAAAAAGGTCCATGGGGTTTAAGTCGGGCGATCTGACGGTAGGAAGGCTAATGGTACGTATTTTGTCGATAATTTCACTGAAGTCTTATACAGGGCTGTAAAGCTCTTTCAACATTTTATTTCAATGTGCAATAATTCAATATGACGGTCATAAGAAATAAAAAACTTGAATATCGCACAGCTAAAGCTAGTGGACAAAACATTTTTAATAACAAACTTGTCCAAACACTGTTCTGCCCAAAATGCAATGAAGCAATAAACCGAAAACAACTAACTTTTCTAAAGCTTCGTTTTGCTTATTTTCCCGAATTTGTTGTCCATGGACATGTCTGCTTTTACATGGCCTATCCTCAACTGTACTTCTACTATTATTTCAGATAATGCCGTACACATCTAACATGCATCTGAGTTAATGTAATATTTGCGAAAATAATATAGGTACGCCGATTAATTTGCTTTGGCCTTTGTTCTGTTGTTGCACAGTAATTACTTTTGTTTCAAGAAACGCTTCCTTATCACCATTGATATGCAAATCGTTTTGTTCGGTTAAATTAACCATTAAAAGCAAACATGGTAATGTTAATTGTTAGCTCTTTTCTTGTGGATGTATGCTTCTTTCTCTATTATATTCTGGGATTCTAACCTTAACGCTTTAGCTTTAACCCATGGGACATTTTTCCAACGAACAAATGGAGATCGTGTTTCCTTGTAACGCTATGCAATGCGGTCACGGAATAAGTGGTAATACGTTGTGTCTCTGCGTTCGTGGAATTGGAGCCAAAAGGAATAAAGAAATAGTTTGCGGCCCACACGCTGGATACGGCCGCTTTTGCTGCCGCTGCGCCTTTGTTTATGTGGCACCGTGTAAGAACCCGCTACACAGCGGACATTTACATAAGCATCTAAATATTATAGGAGGTCATGATATATGTATCTCGCTACAGTTTTACCTAAACCGCCCGGCCGTGTTACGTAACACAAGATTCCTATTGTTTCCCGTCGCGTAGCTAAAGTTTTAGACTTGGACGTTCATTTTTCTTAACGATGTAGGATGTCACGTCTTGAATAATGGGAGATGCAGTACACATATAACGTCAATTTGTTTATGCTAAAACTCTGTGGGCTTTCCTGCTTTCAGGAGAATGTATATAGATAGCATCTAGGACACACCCAGAAATTAATATACAGGTGTCTCACGGAACTGCTACATTAGAAGTTTCTCATGTTCTACTATTTCTGGAAACTTGACATTTTGGAACTATTTTGAATGGAATGATATAATTTTTATTTTATTTTGGTTTCTACGTATCAAAATACGTCATTGATTTGATAAAGTTTCCCTATACCTAAATATCACCATTGTGGAGTTTCTTTTTACTTTAGTTTTTTTGTGATTTTCGCGGTTACGTTTAAAATTGAATATTTTGGTTACTATTAAAACTAGAAGTTTCGTGGTCCAAAACTAGAAACATAACCAAATAGCACGATGTTTAGTTCATTATGATATCTTATACAGCCTGTTCAAAATTTACAACACAATAATTGACTTTTCAGACGTAAAATACCAATTTTTCCAAATGGAACACCCTATGTACCGATACGCCATTCGATAGGAAATCTTATTCCCTATCAATAAATGTTACGGTTCCCCATATCTATCTTTAATAATTTTTGAGATATTGTCGGTATAATCGAATGCAAACTAAACACAAAACGATTTATTCTTCTTTTATAGGAATGTAACAACTTTGGGACAGCAGGAAAACAGAAAAATATTGAGAAGGTTTGTTAAAACTAAAATAATATATTTGGGATATCTAACTTAAATTAAAACTTAATTATGTTGTTCGAAATGCTGCCCGTTCTGCTCCAAACATTTTAAAACTCTTCGCTGTACTTCTCACATCGTCGTTCTTCGGATTTCTTGTCGCTGAAGTCCATTAATGTCGGCTACAACTCTGTTAGTCAATTCTTCTCCAATAAGGTGTGAAATAGACCCGACTTTTCACACGACCCTAGAAATATAACTCTAATGGTGTTAAATCTTGTGAGCTTGGTGGCCACCGCCAGAGTCCCCTCATTCCGAACCACGTAAAATAATCGCGTAATCACGTAAAATATTGAAGGGAAGAGTTTCGCAAAACTTGTTAACACATCCACGCAAAATTTCTAAATATCTACCACTATTTAAATTTTTCTTGTAAGTCTAGTTTCTAATTTCGTCCTCCAATGCGAGTATTCAAAATGGATTTAAATATAAAGTGATAATATCCCAAAAACTATACTATAGATATAGGGAACCCTAATATTGCTTGATTGGAAATAAGATTTCCTATCGAATGGCGTATCGGTATCCACATGAAAAAAATTAGTTTTTTACCTTTGAAAAATCAATGATTGTGCTGTAAATTTTAAACACTCTGTATAAGATATCATGATGAACTAAACATCGTCTGTTTCTAGTTTTGGGCCACCAATCATGAAACTTCTAGTTTCAATAGTAACCGAGGTATTCAATTTCAACGTTCGAAAAAGTCCGAAAAGCGCCAAAAAAATAGTAAAATCAAAAAAACTAAAAAATTGTGATATTTGGGTATAGGGAAACCTTATTAAAAATGATGTTTTTTGATGCGTAGAAACAAAAAATAAAATTAAAATTATATCGTTCCATTTAAAATAACAAAGTTGTTACCGACTTCCGGTGACCGGACGTGACAGTTAACTTGAGAATATTTTAGCTGAAGAGCTCATATCAAGTAAATTCTAATTCCAAAATTTCAAGTGTCCAGAAATGGTAGAACATGAGAAACTTCTAATGTACCCGTGAGACGCCTGTATACTAAAAGTTATTACGAAATAATACTAACCATGACTGTAAAACAACTTCGGATTCACAATTACTTTTCGGCTGGAAGTTTTAGAGCCAATTATCCGACAAAGACAATTGGAAATCGGGAAGATTTATTTTCCTAATTTTTTTTAAGATTTCATTTAAAATATGCAAGCTTTTGTTATGAGTTCGTATATCGACCAATATCGACAATATTCCTATTGTCCGTCCAATGTAAATAACATGTTGCTCTATCAGAAAATATTATATGAGGCAAAAACATTGGATTGCGAGTACAAATGATTCACTGAATTCTTGTAGGAATGAATTTGTTTAATTTTGAAGGGTTTCAGTACTGAAACGTCAGTATCTTTCTCTATAGTTGATTCTATAGTCTTTGCAAAGGGATTTGAAGGACATGAAAGGCATGAATGGGGTTAATTTTCCAAATTACGCAAAGCTCGTAGTACCAATTTGCACTTATGTTCCATATCACTTTTTAGAAGTTAAGTTGTGAACAATAAATTATCAAATAGCAACACTTCATTTAATAGATATAAAACAACATTCTTAATATACGCAAAACCGAGAATTTAACATGAAGGTGTCATGAGGATGACGTTTATCTACATTTTGAGTTGAAACACCGAGACGAGCAATTAGATTAAAATATTTCCACCATTAATCCTTGACGTTGTTCCTAATCAAGTCGTGTCGGCAAAACGAAGGCGGCAAGTTTCATAATAATGGAGCGAATTACCATATAAATTGAACGGTGATGCGCGAATTTTACATCACCTATAAGCGCTGGAAACTTACTAGGAACCTCCACTCAAGTCCCCAAATCCCCTGAAATCTATGGTTTAATGAGTTAATATTTCAGATATTTATATTTGAGCGAGAGGCAAAATAAGAGAGCGAATTCTTGTATTTAATTAAGCATGCCCCGTCGCCGTTTTGGGAGTTGTATGAACCGGATGTATTGCCTTATCAGCAGAGCCACCCCATCTCTAGCATCCCAACCCCCGTCTGGCGAATCTATCCAGACTCAGACTGAATAAACTTCTTCGGGTAATGGAATCATCAAGTCGGCTATAATTAATTCTTGATTACTTTACTAGCGCCGTTAGAATTGCACAGAGATTAATTGAAATGGGTAATAAGAAGAAACTTTAGCGGGCGAAGACTTAGCTGAATCCTTGATGAAAAGAAACACTAATATCTAGGATGTATGTGGTATCTTTTCTGTCAGCGGATTCATCAATAAATTTGATTTGGTTTTGTACTAATAGAAGATTTTGGTAATTTCGATATAATGACTTTGATGTGGAATGGAATATACTTATATTGTTAGAGATTCTTAACAAGAATATCAAACAAACAAAAAAGAAAATACCACGCAATAGTTCAAAATATTATTTGTGACTTATGGTGATGACTGCTTAGAAAAATATCGGAAAATCATCTAATAAGTCATAGTAGAACTGAGTTTCTTAATAATTCGCAGAATTTAAACTGCTCGCATACAATTAATCCTTTCACATTAGAAAAAATGATGACGGAATTTCTTAATTTGTTAATTATAAATCATTATCAATTTAATATTTAATAAATAATTAATTTGAATAAATTATTCTTGTGGCAATTAGAGTAAATCCAGGACTTTCTTTAAAAATATATACCAAATCTAAAATTCCACAATAAGTTCATCAAATTGGTAAATTTTATTATGTCCTACATGATGATAAAGTGACATTTTACATTTTAGATATCGGGGCAAAAACTGCTTCTTAACGCCCGCGCGGGCATTGAAGGTTGCCATGGTTATATGTCACATATATCAAATATTTGTCACTCAAATCGTAAAATTACACTTGAGTACGTCAAAATATTTATTATTATTCAAATTGGAGGAACCAAATCATTGTAGGACTTAAAATTTTGTATGTACCACGGGCGTTACTTGATGTTGGGCACCCGCGGTTAAATAACTAAAAATAACTTGGTATTTGCAGAATTATACAGAGAAAATATTCGAAACCAAAAATAAAAAAAATACATTTTTTACAACTTTTAACTGTTTGTGGTATGCATTTTTTCTGTAGAATCTGATTCTGAAGGTAGAAATAATGCCTCAAAAGCTGCAAAAAATCCTCAAAATTTGGAATTTTAGCTTTTTTTCAGACTGTACGGAAAACGCCTATCAAAAACAGTTTTTACAGTTAGTTTGCCACGATGGTCACGTAGGTTAGATTATTGTGTTTTTAACAAATTACTTACTATGAAATGTATAAAATATGTTTACTCAAAACTTACAAATAGATTATTTTTAACAATAATATTATTAAATCCCGATTATGTGCCCAGTGGAGCAGAGGCTAAGATGGTTTTATGGATCTCAAATTTTACAGGTATTAAGTATGCATAAAAGAGAACAAATTTTGTAGTTCCCCAGCATGTATTACCTCCCTAATTTCTCTGTTATACTGGCTTTAGACAATTAATTAAGAGTATATTATGTATCAATTCCTAACTCAACGTTACCACAATATAAGGACGGTGACTTGAATTATAACAATCATTAAATTTCAAATATATTCAGCGTTCTTAAGCGGATCTAACTTTAATAAGTTGTTCGACGTCGTATTCGAGCCACTGGTACACAATGAAATACCACGAATGTGGACCAGAATTGATTCGTCCTGATGGAAAATGTCCTGCATGGCTCTGACAGATAAGAGCAGCAAATTTGGCGGCGTATTCGTACAATTCGGCAGTATTCAGCAGAACCGCAAGCCCCGCGGCACCCGGTTATTAATAAAGAGAAGGGGGATGCGATGGTCCTCCCCTCTCTCGCCTGGTCGACTTAATCATCTTAGGATTTGAAGGAATTTAAATTTATTCCGCTCCGGAGACGTATTGATCGTTATTGGAACGAGATCGGAGGTGAATTTTTAATGCCAGCTCGTAGACGTCGGAGCGACTTAAAACCCAGGATATACTATCGCGTTCGAGTAGAATTGCCACTGGAAAATTGCTTTTCTAGCCGTTCTCCACAATGGAGAAGGAGACTCGAGTTCTGTTCCATTGTTAGATATTAGTCCACTCGGTTTTATGTATCCGCCATTTTGGAATGGGGTTCTGTGGCGCTGAAAGTGAGGAGTTAACTGAATTTCGAAGTCGCGGCGATTTCTTAATAGATTTTTACTGCGGTTCTCTTACAAATAAACTGAAAATGAACTAAACTCGGACACTGTTACATACATAGTCAAATTAAGGATATGAAAAGAAATTTTGAGGAAATGCGCTTTAATCTTATGATGGCCTGATGGTATGTTCTTTTGTAATGTTACTTTTTAACTCATACATTGTTTAAGTTTGTCCAACTTAAGAAGAATATATGCATATCATGGTCATAACAATGTAGACTGCGTACTATAGACATTCACAAGCGAAGATATTATATAAGTGATAACTTTTTCTGGTTTCCGTAAAATCTAAATCTGAAATTTTGAAAATAGCAAAAGTACGTTAGGAAGCCTAGACACAATTTAAAATGTCAGTTACAGATTCTACGGGAAATAGTCTTTTAATTGTTCACCAGGACAATCACTTAGCGTATCTTACAGTACATTTGACAAATTAAGTGGGAAGAACTTGGAAATATGTGAAATGTCATATTAATTAATTATGACCAGATCTTTTTTCAAGGCCAAGTTTTGGCGTTTTTCGGCTTTAAAACTCAATCGAAATTTGTTGAATTTTTGTTTATAACGCACTGTTTTCAGTATGTCCTATATGTGATGTTCCTCATTTTGTTAGGATTGAGAAGTTGCCAAAATAGCAAAGAAAAAACAGACAATATTTTACATCCTGAACTAGAACGTAGCAACCACCAATATTAGTTAAATGCTAATATATATTAACCAGCTTGAAACTGAGTTCATTAGTGCCCTAATTATTTAATGATGTCTTGGCACTTGATTACTGGTATAAGGAACATCTTTGTTAAAAGGAAAAACAAAGTGCATAAATCATTTTTAAAGTAAAACATCTTAAATCTTAAACTTTAAAGTCTCAATTATTATTTTACAATTTAACGTCATCCAAGAGAATGAAAGCATCAACGAAGAGAATTAAAGGAACCCTTTTTTATAACGTTGCTACCAATATCGCCAATCTCTATTCAATGAGCTCGTTTATGATACCTTACACTAGTCACCTAAGTAAATTCACTTTTTAACTTGAGCGTCAGTTGTAGTTTTACATTATTAGTAATGTTGCATGCAGCGTGCATATGTGACCGACTCTGAAAAAGGGGTCTTGCGGCTGAATTATTCATTTTCGAGTTTTGGCAGATTCGAAATGCTGGAATCCTTTTGTTTAACATCCAATTTATATTAGATCAATGGCACAAAATTTGTTGAAGTAGTGTCCGAACATCGTTGTCTCGTGATTTAATATACATTTTAGTTTTCCTTAATTAAAATAAAATACGCATGAACAAATTTATTATCTCTACAATATCAATAAGAAATCGACATAATAAAATATTTCCAAACAACAGACATGTGCGTTTCCAAATATAGAGTTGAAAGCATTATATTCGAGATAAAGCCGTTCAAGTTTGCAAAACGCAAAAAAAGCGTTCGTTTCATAGCTGGAGAATTTCTTCCGCAACGAATTTTATCAAAAATATTTATGTGAGATAGATAACGTCGAATAAAGTTGTAAATGCTGCAAAGAAAAATACATTTCTCTGTCCAGCAAAAAATGGTTTTCGAGCACTACGCCGTAGGTACTGCCAAGGAGATATCGTGGTAAGTTTTAGACTACATATGACTGGAATAATCAATAATATATTATGTTCTTAATACAAAATGAATACTTTTTAATATAGTCTGGTGAAATACGTTTAAAACCTATTTTGAACTATTTCCAAAATCAATATTCACTTGTAGTTACTATTCCAAATACAGCATACATTTTTAAAAACCATGTTTAAGTATTTTTTATGGATGTGTATCGTTTCTCCAGTTGCTCAAGAATCATACACTCTCATTTTTGCAATGTTCATTTTTAAAATGGCCACAGCTAAAATCAACTAATTGTGAACATTTATATATAATATCTTAACGAAACACCTGCATTTTTCGGGTTTATTCACTTTTCACGGTTTAAGGCTATCGATTATTTTATCCAACTGCGTTAAGAAAACAGAAATATTTATATTTCTATGTTTTCTTAATGGCGTAATCACCACACAGTGGCGTGTCGTAATATTAAGAAACACTATCTTTAGAAAATAATTTTATCCGTCAAAACTCGTCTTAATACTAACTTATCGATTTTTAAGTTTTTACGGTTTTGGTATGCAGAAATCTTATAATTTTGTCGTGCATAAACAGCCGCGGAAAATGTGCAACAATAAGAACTCAGAACTCTCCTAACTCTGAAATGACTTAACGGCAAAAAATCATATAAACCATTTTACTTTATCATACGCAAAATGATGAAGTATTGTAATCGTGCCGAAAAAAAAATGAGTTTTTAGCGTAAATAGGTCTTTTTGTGTCCCCTGGTCATTTTTGACCAAGGTACAAAAAAATATCTGTGTGTGTGTATGTGTGTAATGTGTATGTGTGTACCCGATTTTTGTGGAGACGATTCCGGAGAAAGTACTGAATGTATCGTGACGAAACTTCATATTTAGAAGTTTCAAGACTAAACTTAGAGCTGAAAAGCTTTTGGTTCAAAAGGGTCCAAAGGAACTGCACGTTTCCTCTAAGCATTTTTCAAGGATCTTGCAAATCAGCAGCCATTTCTGTAATTTCCTCAAAATAGTTAAATAATAAATTAAAGTCGACGAAATTTTGAATAATTTATGACTGGACATTTATTGGTAAAATTGATAGTTTAGCTGCAAGAGCAAATTCTATTTGATCGAGATCGGTCGCATCTGCATTGATATAATACTATATAGTGAGCCAGGGTTGTCAGTCTAATGACAGTACCGGTAGTGTCAAATGGTGATATTTTGACAATATCTTACTATATCTACTGTCAATAGTAAAACGATCTCTTATTGTGATACCGTGTACGGTCCTTGCCTGACGGCGTCGGATAGGCAGCGTGTTCAGCGTGTCCAAAATGCCTGTGGTCTGTTTGTTTTTGGTTTGAGGAAGTATGATGATGTATCGAATGGGCTGGGCGACTTGGGTTGGTTGAACATGGATAACACTACGGTGTTGCATGCAGCAATATTATATCATAAGTTGCTATCCAAGAGGACCCCACAATACCTCATGCGGAAGATACGCTGTAGAACGGATGTCCATAACCTTAATTTAAGGTTCAGGGGTTTGTTTGCTCCACCTGCCCATTGCGCTGAGCTGTATAAACGGCAATTCTCTTACCAGGTCAGTCACATATACAATAGTCTCAAGGAAGATATGAAAAAATTATCGTTAAACATTTTTGGGGGAAAGGTGAAGTGTTGTCTGTTTGCTTAACAGGGTGGACTTTAGGCATTGAGCGCACATCGGAGGCTGTTTGAATTTTTATTTTTTATGGGCATGTGCGATGTTAACTCTAGAGTAATTTTCTATTTCTTTTTGTTTTGATAAGTTCTCGGAATTATTGTTATATTATTGGTACAATTATGTCTTAGTTCTAGTTTGCGTAAGGGGTTGAGTGGAAGAGCAAGACAATTTGGAAACAACTGTGCTGATCTCCGCCCTAAATATAAATATTATTTTGTTGCATTTAATATTGTTTTTAATATTGTTATATAAGGAATTATTTATTTATTTAATTATTTATTTAACCGTCAAATCCTGACTAACTAGTTTTATTTTATTGCACACACGACTGATCTCAATCAAATAGAATCTCATGCAGCTAAACTATTAATTTTATACATTGCATGATAAAGTCATGTGCCACATCGGATTTTTACAACCATTAATACATAAAACATAAATGCCAATCTATAGACAAGATTCCAAATTGTACTCGATCAAGATTTGACATTTTTGCAGTAATGGCCTTGCAACGAAATATTTCATTATATGATAAGTAGTTGTAGAGTTACGAATCTTCAAACCAATGTCTCACTCTCTCTTGAGACGCGTGTTTCTCTAAAACTTGATTTTAGCATTAAGACTTCTTCCGAGCGGGTCACATATGCTTTCTGGTGCATTTTTAATAATGGGTAATTTAAAAGCATTTTAAATAAATTATTTCATCTCCGTGTGGGGGCAATACTTTGAACATTCTATCCCATTTCCATTGTTCGTCTACCGATTCTCCATTCTAAGGAAATTACTAGAGCAGAAGTCGTTTGGCCCACCCAGCATAATATATCCAGCTAAACAATCAGCTCATCAGACAGATGTGCACTTGGAATAAACCCTTCGGTCGACTTGGTATTACGTACGAAGGTGCAGAGACACCCACAGAGTCTTGTCACATAAATATTCGATATTATTCAACGGCCGTATACACATAGTTGGACGACGAGACGCACAAGACGAAATTATATAAATATTACATGACGTCGGTATGTCGCGGCGCATGTTTATTTTACTCTCGGTATAAATAATTCAATGTAAGGTGAGGTCGGGTCTCGGCTATGTCGCCGAAAAAATAAACCGGAGGTCGTTCCTCGGTGCACTTTCAATTATGGAAACGGCCGCCAGGGGTCTCCTAACTCACTCACTACTTGTATCCGATTTCCTGGATTCCCCTGCTCTACTACATACACGGTCATTCGATATTCGAATTGATACAGCTTGTATTTGCCAGAGGTTTGCCAGAATCGTTCGAAGATGTATCTTTAGACTTTAGAGATACAGGCACAGCCGCAAAAAGATGTATCGTAGAATTTCATGTTTACGAGACTGATAGAAGATCTTAGCGAGCAGCAGACGTTGACGAAAAACATAATATAACAAACTGTTTAAGATAAAGTCCCAAACTCAGACACTGTCCTAAATTCCGACATATTTCTGTTTAGTTGGATAAAATTACAAATCTACAACATTGAACTTTGATTAAAGTTTATTTTAGGACTTCCGGTTTGGCGATTTGACATTACACCTATCAACCCACAATCGTTTCTTATTCTACCAATGTTTTAACGGTCAGAATATAACCTAAAAGTTTGACTGATCTTGACAATCGAGTGTTGTGCGACTTCTTTTTAAATTGCTACAGGATAACAGAAATTAAGAAATTTCTAAAATATATATTTAGGCTGACTAAAACTGCTTTATATTTTCATAATAATACGGTTCACTACTAACCACTAACCACTATTATTTGCAAATTAAGGGGTGTCGGAATTATGTCAATGCTTGTATTCAGTTCAGTATTCAGAGTTATTTTCCCCAACAACTAAAAATTTCAATTGTAATACCCATTCACAAAAAGAATTTGACGGTCAACTGTAATAATTATAGGCCTACATCCTTAACTCCCATAATATCAAAACTGTTTGAAATATTATTGAAAAAGCAAATCCAAAACCATTTCGAAAATAACTGGCTTTTTAGCGAATCTCAATATGGTTTTCGAACTGGCAAATCCACCACCATGGCCATAGATGCACTGGTCACCAAAATTCTACAGAACTTTGAGCTCGGACATCATTCAGTAGCTATTTCATTCAGTGCATTCAGGCTTTTGATTGTGTGTCACATGACCTGTTGTTGTAACAAATAACACCAATACAAGTTTTCCAAACCCAGTATACAGTTGCTTCAATCCTACTTAACGGACCGTTATCAATACGTCAAAGTCAACGGAAATATACCAGGTTTGTGCAAACGGTGATCCTCAAGGATCAGTTCTCGGGCCAACACTGTTCCTACTATACATAAACGACATCCATACTGCTAGTTCATTTTCAAAGGTCATACTGTTTGCTGATGACACAACCGCAATTGAGGCAGATAAAGAGTACAGTGTGCTTCTCGATTCGCTAAAGGTAAGCGACACTAAAATTAGGCAGTGGTTTCTTTCAAATAAATTGAGCATAAATACGGATAAATGTACAACGTTACTATTAACATTACGTCATGAGCCTTTAACGTCAAACGCAGACGTGAAGCTAACAAATTAGCCAATGTTATTTTCTTTTTGAGAACACTTAGTCAAACATTGTCACTGAAGCACCTAAGAACTGCATATTTCGCTTTCTTCCACTCCGTCATGTCATAAGCAATATATTAATATATTTAAATGGAGACATTCAAATCACAGCACAAAGGTATTTTCATTGCAGCGCCGATGCGTGAGGGCTATGTGCGGGGCTGATTATAGGGAGTATTGTAGAAAACTCTTCCGTGACTTTAATGTGCCAACTTTAGCTTGCGTTTACATTTTACTATGCATAATGTACGCAAAGACGAATTCAGTATCTTTCACTGCATCGAGTATGGTTCACCAGCGTAATACTCGTATGAACCAACAATATCGCCAGCCTTTTTTGACACTTCAGAAATCCCGAAACGGGTCTAACTACTGGGCACGAAAATTTTATACTGTTCTTCCGTTAGCTGTAAAGTCCTACTCAGCAACTCACCTTAAAAATACTATTAAACAATACCTCATAAATAAATGCTTCTACAATTTTGATGAGTATCTCACAAACAATTTTGACGATGTAATTAATCACTTGAACTGTTTAAATTTTCCTTTTGACTTGTGTAAACATATACTATGTATAATAGCACCAATAAAGATTATTATTATTGTTATGTAAATATAACACGTCCTTAAATCAGACATGTGTGTCGGAAATGTGTACATGGTTAGAAGTAATACATATGGCTCTATTGCCGTCTTCACACAAGAAAACAACATATATTACATCGTTTGCTATATTGCAACCAATTTATTAATATTTTAATATTAATATTTATTATATTAATATTTGTTTAAAAACGTCGACATAGTCATTAGCACCACATAAATATAAAATTATTAGAATAAATTTTTTGTGCTAATAATTTACGTGTATTGTGTAAAGAAAATTCCATTTAGTTGACCAACCCTGTATTCACTAGGAAATCCTCAACACTTGTACTGTAGCTTGCTGCGTGTATGCTAATATTCAGCAAACCTTATTAAGGTAAATGCGGTCCTTGTATTATATTAGAAATGGTGATTTGATATTTAGTAGACCAGAATAATACACGATAACTTACTTCTGTTGTTTTAATACGAAAAGACTCTTCTTCTTTAAAAAGGTAATGGAAATAGTGACATAAATCATGCTTAATGGCTTTAGGCACTGTCTCCTTGTAATCCATTGTAATCTCCACACACACACACAAAATGTGGTTATGTGCTTTTATATTTGATATCAATTCGACCAATTTTATAAACCAAAAAGTTACTGAGATGTCCACAATGAAACTTCTAGTGTTAATTTATTACGTCTGCAATTCTTTATAGTGGAGATGTTAAAATTCGCAACCTGCATTTAACGTTTGCAGAGTTTCATTTTACTAATTCATCCGTCATTCGCGGACGTTATTAACCGCGGTAATAAAAGATTATTAACCGCACATGTACCCATTTTCGTTTCTCTCATTTTCACTGTGTTCTCTTCTGTTTCAGGTAAGCCCACACGTTTCCCACATTTAACCCCTCTGCGGTAAGTCATAATGAAAGTCATTTTTAATTATGAAGTGTGAGAGTGGCGCGCACCGGAACGGTCGTTTCTGTTATTTATTCAGGCACGAAAAACTCGGTAAAACCGAACGTGGCCATTTACGTCGGTACTGAAAGAACGCTAAACTTCAAAAACTTTTCATTTCGTAACATGGGTCTTTGTCGCACTTTATTATTTTACCGTTTGTATAACATAAATAACGAAGTGGCTTGCTTTCCTTTGACGATATAATTTCTGCACGTGGCATATTATACTTTTCACAGCTCCGCGAATGGTGTGGTTTCAATTCTTTGGCATCAGAGTCATGGGCGTATCCAGGGAGGGGGAGGGGGGGTAGTAACTTTATAGAGTGTCTATTAGTACATATTTCTTGTTTTTTTTGTCCAAACATGCTTTAACAAAGCGTTAATATTAATTAGTTTGTCAACATCAATACTGTCGGCTGAATGGATATAAAGTTCACGTTGCATTTGTACGTGAAGATGGTTTCGTTGTAAAACCAGTTGTAACAACTTAGTTTTAATTTAAACAAAGCCAAATTAGCAATAACAACAAAATAAATCTGTAATAATACATATAGTATACAATATTCCAAGAAACGGTTTACAATTTTTAATAAAACATAATTCGTGCAATTTAGCAGGTTTTAGTAACTGACGTTAATAATTAATAAAGATAAAAATTTTCTTTTTGCGATTATTTTTGATATTATTTATGAAATCCATAGCGGTCAGTGGTAAATAAATTTCTCAGTCTATCTACAATAATGTTTCTGTCCGTTTTGTTGATGTATTAAGTTGAAGAAAATCTACGGTTATAATATTGTACCCATGAACAAACAATTTATTGATTTCTTTATATATTTTTCCAGTCACAGATCAAATCCCAATTAAAAATGCAGCGATATGTAGAATTTTCTTACTTGTTTATAGAATCTTTTATATTTTGTTGTTGTCTGTAATGGAATCTGGAAAACCGAGTAAGCGTTGTTTTTAGACCGTTCCTCTCAACTTGTCATATTTTGTTGTATTATTCAATACCAGTAAATTAGAATATTTGTTTACCATCAAACATAAAATATTTATTAGTCTTTCGTCACACCACCACAAATTTAGAAATAATGTTTTCCGTTAATAGTCGCACTTACACTAAGGGGATATATTGTATAATGCAAATAAATAAGTTACTTCATTAGACACAACAATATATTTATTTCTGGATGAAACTGTATTTACATATTTACTAAATCTATTTTTTACAAAAACACAATACAAAAGTGTTAAAATTTACAACATAAGTTATTTAAATTGGATATAGCTAAAGAAAAATACACTACAGTGTATCAACAATTTTTTCAAATAAAAATTGGAAAGTTGATGACTTATCAAATTGTTTTTTTTTAATCATATGAGATATCATAAAGTTGATATAAAGTTGTCTTTATGGACCTAATATATGACACACTGTCAAAATGTGACAGTTTTTACACTATTGTCAGCACTATGTAAAATACTCACAGCTGATGTATAATATTAATAATACAAGAGCTGGGCAGAATTAATATAAGAGTCAATTTACTAATTACAGTATGTAGTATTATTTTGAAATAGTTAGAATTGTCAGTATAAATGAACATTCCACACGAAATAATGGATATTACGTATTTAAAAGGTTTGAAATTAAAATCACTCTTTGTTATAATCATAAACGTACAACAAGTAACCAACTTGACCTACGCAGTCCAAAATGTACAAAAAACATCTGCATCGAGGTGTACCTGCCGCGTACCCCACCCCACCGCCGCGCCGCCTGATCAGTGTATCGGGATACATGTCGCGTCATCGTTCGCTGCGTCTACAATTTTAAAATTTCGATAATTATTGTGTAAATTAAATCGAAAAGACTTACCAGTGCCTCTGTTTGACTACACAGCTACGATTTGGGATAAAATACATGACAGCTATCGTATACCGGTGAGTTTATTTTTGTGTATAAATAACCCCAATTGCAAACATGTGATAACACACATTGGAATGCTTGCGTTGTTGACGTATGAAGTATTGTGGGTACCCATATAGGCCCATAGAATACAAATAAGATATTTCAATCTGTCATTGTGCGATTTAGGGTTATTTGCGAGTCAATTTTGAAATTTTTGTCGATTATATTGAGGTTTTTGCTGTTACTTGCGTAAATATACGTAAAATATCATACGTTATTATTGTTAATATTGATTAATTTGTGGATGACAAGACCTTCGGGTAAATGACTACAAAAGCAGTTCATTCTGTCATTTTTGCGTTAAAAAAGTTTTTTTTTTCAATCTTGTTTTTCTTATCATATCAGTTTCATATCAGATGTGGTAAAAGTTAATGATACCTAAGTACAAGCATGTATTTGAAAAATCTACTTTATTCAAAAACCAGATATACGTTTATATTTTTTTACCCCATTTAGAAAAAAATGGAGATTGAATTTTTTCTGACTTGGGTTGATTGTTTGGTTTGGTAAAGCATGGTTAAACTTAGGTATCATTTCTCAATCTCTAGCGCGGGCGTTACCCCTTAACTTTGCATATTTCGTTCCCAATTAATGGCTGATCTGCTTATCATTATTTCAATAAACGAACAATAAATATCACGTTAAAAATAATTTATCTAAAAGTTATTCTGTACCTGTATTCATGATGTGTGCGTTTGCTTACCGAAAGTCTACAACAACAATGTAGCAGTAGGTTTCTGCTACTATTAGCAGTGCTTAACTATTAGCACTGAATAATTTATTCTAGAGAACTTCATATTCATCGGCGCAAGGACCCTTAAGATAAATCATCATAAGCGAATCATCATCGGTGTTGCTTGCTAGTTGAGCATCGGGCATTGATGCCATAAATCCAGAGGGTACGAATATAGGGTTCGGCCTAGCTCGTTAGCAAAGTAACGTAATTTAATCTCACCCCGTCGTCGGCGGGGCGGCGCGTCCTATAAAAAACGTTCGCATAAATCCACAGACATTATCCCAATTCGCGCGCCACTGTTTACAGGTAAATTCCCAAATATACACAGCGGGAGGGGTTTGCCCAACATGTTCAGCTTCTGAGTTCGCGCGCGAGTTCGGTAATTGAATTGCGAACGGGCTACATAATTCATAGTTACCCGAGCGGCGCAACCGTACATGTTATAATTTCTATTTACCGTGCGTATAGATGGCGCTCGCTGCGCGGCATCTGGTACGTACGTCGTAAGTTTGCGAGCCGTCATAAGAGCATTCCGATGTTATGGTTTCGCGATGCTTCTTCGAGTCCGGAGTCCGCATAACGATAATCCGGATGGAAGGGGTAGATACGCATCTGCTGACGCCTGAGGGGGTGTTTTTTTCCTCGCTAGCGAGTTTGCCGCCACCGCAGGGCATGTTTATACCCAGATAATGTAATTTATTAGATAGTTGGATAGATATAACGGTCGGAAGAGAGTCATTTCCTTATACGAATTGCCTTTCTTTGCCTAACTGGGGCGGTCTGATAAATTGGGGCAATTTTTCGCGATTAGTTAGAAGATAGTTGAATGAGTTGGTTTTTGATGATCTTCTAATAAATAAAACAAGAAAAAAGCAGTTTTATTAGTTTCACAAGGAGTATACTCGTAGATCATGATTAGTGTGCGAATTCTGAGTATTTTGCTTGGACAGTTAAAAAGCTTAAGGATCTTCACGAATTCTTTACGAAATTTAATGTATTTCTAGATAACGTAGGTCTGCGCGTTTGCGCTCAAAAATCGCAAAAATGGCTGAAAATCGCCTCTAGAGCATTGTGATATACCGGCTATAAACGTGCGCACAACACAAGAGGTTTTGGACTTTGTAGTGTATTTGAAATGCTAAATATTAAGGATAAATGGCTGTCTACCACATAGATACAAAAATCTAGAATTCATTATTCAAAATAATAACATATTCTGCAGAGTGGCATGAAAACAGTAAGTTATAATCAATAATTTTACGAGTTGTCTCTTGGTGGTGATTGTTTTGATTTTAGGCCTATTTTGTTATATTTTGGCGTTTTATTTCACAGTATTAAAATGAAAATATTTATATTAACTTTTTTTTCTTCTTTTTATTGTTCAATTTTTGTAACTACCTTTAAATAGAGACAATTTGGACTTAGAAGATGTGTAACGTGGTTAAATATGTGCCGAAAAATGCAAGCACATATGCACGCGCGCAACTAAATGGAAAGCCACATGCTTCTTAGTTCAATTAAGTCCCTCAGAAGCAATCAGTGTTAAGTTACATTGAAATACTATGTACTTAACACAATATACCTCATCTAGCTCATTTACGCTAATTTAAGTCTCTAACATTTCTTGGTATAATTAATAGTTTAGCTGTATGACCAAATTCTATTTGATTGAGATCTGCATTAAAAATAGTTAGCCAGGATTTGACAATTATTTTCATTCTAATGTCAGTAATGTTAGACGCTGATTTTTTTACAATATCTACTGTCAATATTATCAAAATATCTGTCAAATCCTGGCTAACTTGGTTTATTTTAATGCAGACACGATCGATCTCGATCAAACAGATAAATAATCTCATGCAGCTAAACTATTTATTTTATATATTGTATGATAAAGTCAAGTGCCTGGCCACATCTTTTTTTAAATACAATATATAGCGTTTACTTATTGTGTATAGAATATTTCTATTGTTAAGTATCAATTTCCTCAGTATACCAATGTATATGTATTCTTAAAACGCTTTTGTGCGTGCTTTTTTCTCATTTTTCGTGGTTATTTTAAGCGCTTATTTTCCAAAAGTAAATATTTATAATTGTGCACTCTAATCATGATAATTGCAGTAAAAAAACTCAAATACTTTTTCTCTATCCGGCACCAGTTTAGAGTAATTTATCATTAAAAATGCTTATTTTGATACTTTACAATTTTTGCTAGTTGCCCCATTCCGCTGAGCCCATACGTGTCGCTTGTTCAAATATTATGTTGTGTGCGTTCCTGTTTGATGGGTTTCATTGTTATTTTGTGTTTGTGTTATCAAAATGGATAATTCCACAAGTAGTGAGTATGTAGACTGATGCTCATTTACGGAGAATGTGGGCAGCATGCAGCGATTGCGCGGCAATTTTATAAGGAAATTACACGCCGCTCTTGAAAATTGGACGCGACGTAGAAAATTGTGTTTTGATGCCAACGCTGCTTATTTTGACCAATATGTTTAAATTTTTTGGTACGTGGCCTGATAAGTCATTGAATATCAATTTCGTAAAATCTGCATACTAGAGAAGATGCCTGTTCTTCATATTGACTTACTTTACTCCTCTAAATCACTGCAAACATTTCCTATATACCCTGCACATTGTGATTTTAACGTTGGAATAAATATGTTTTTTAGTATCTTGTTAGCATTTCTAGAAGAAGAAAGATTACAAAATTTATTTTGAACAATTGAGTTGTAGAAACGTGCAGGCGCGTGTTTATGTTCTATGAATATTGTATAATTGTATTTGTTGCGATTGTTTTATATTGTAATTAGCTATAACGCCCAGTTGTCACAATCAATATTCTCTTTCACAACAAACTCTTTCTTTTGCCATTATTTTGAATTGGTACTGTGGACTGTTATTTCTTATGCAAGGAGTCCATAACATATTCATGTTAATTATATTTGAAAATGTTGCTCATTTCTTTCTGCAGCAATAATTTAATTTTGCTCTTAAAACAATCGATTTACGCTATTATATAATATCGGATCTGGTTCGAGCTCTTGGAAGTTGAAGTAGTTTTTGCTCTTGTAGTCGTTTGAGAGAGTTTTCCACTTATTTAAAGTTAAACTCTTTCTCGCTGTGAAGGCATATTGTTGTTGGGGAAACATTTTGGTCTCAATATCCGTCCACTTCAAGAAAAGTGCTTCTGTAAAAGGTTTTAGTTAGAACAAAGACATAGTCCAACTTTTAAACTTTTTTTGATATTCTTATTATGCATATTTAATACCTATAATTATTAAACACTTACACACTTATAAGCCAATATACTCGAAAAAAATCCTCTATACGTTGGTAAAATGTAACTTCTTAGGTACCGGTTTCGTTGGTTACAACATCATCAGCCTAAATCTTCAATTAGAAAATGTTGGTATGAAAATAAATAAATAACAATTTAACCGATTACTCACGGTCAGGTAATTAAAAACACAAGCAAAGCAAAGCACGTGTGCCATGTGTGAATGACGACAGACAATTGATATATGGCTGGACGTTAGCAATAGGGATAGCGAAAATAGTGAAAATTGGTTCAAGGTACTCAACTTAAAGTTCATAAATTTTAAAATCATTGCAATGTAAACATGAATAATGGCTTTTGTTGGAAGTCTAATTGATCATTTAATAAAGTTAAGTTGGTGTTTTTTTATGTTGTTCTATCTCGAGTTGTTCTAATAGGTCTAATTTGTAGATTTTATTACATTTACGAAGAACTGTAGGTTCATTGTATTTTATACAATGACCTGATATATGTTAGAAGAGGTTCTGGATTTGTATTCCGCTATCCGTTTTGCCAACTTCCTTCCGGTTTGACCTACATAAACAGCGTCACAATTAGAGCAGTTGACTGAGTAGACCCCATACCCATCCATAACCGATTTAGGGGTTCTGACATTTGAAAGTAATTTGTAGATAGTGTTATTGCTTTTAAAAGCGGGATAAATGTTATATTTGGGTAAAATTTTGTTAAGTTTTTAATTGAGTTTGTTGTCCAGAACCTCCCGAACGTAATCCCGAACCTCTTCTAACCTATATTAGCACACAATGTCAACAGGTCATTGAATAAAATACAACGAACCTACACTTCTTCATAAATGTAATAAAAACTATAAATTAGACCAACTCGAGATAGAAAAACATAAAAGAAACACCAACATAACATTATTAAATGGTCAATTAGACTTCCAACAAAAGCCATTATTCATGATTACATTGAAATGATTTTAAAATTTATGAACTTGAAGTTGCCTACCTGTAACGAATTTTTACTATTTTCGGTATCCCTCTTGCTAACGTCCTGCCGTATATCAATTGTCTGTCGTCATTCACACATGGCACACGTGCTTTGCTTGTGTTTTTAATTACATGACCGTGAGTAATCTGTTAAATTGTTATTTACTTATTTTCATGCCTACATTTTCTAATTGTAGATTTAGGCTGATGATGTTGTAACCAACGAAACCGGTGCCTGTAACTAGTAGAAATTATACATTTTACAAAGGAAAAGAGGCATTTTTACTTTATCATACGCAGTATGTAAAGTATTGTAATCATGCCGAAAAAAAAAATTGAGATTTTAGCGGAAATAGGTCTTTATGGGTCCCCTGAACATTTTTGACCAAGGTACAAAAAAATGTCTGTGTGTGTGTGTGTGTGTGTGTGTGTGTGTGCGTGTGTAAACGATTTTTGTGACGACGATCCCGGAGAAACTACTAAAGGTATCGGGACGAAAGTTTATATTTAGAAGTTTTATGACCAAACTTAGAGCTGAAAAGCTTTTGGTTCAACAGGGTCGAAAGGAACTGGTAGTTTATTCTAAGCCTTTTTCAATGATTTTGCAAATGAGCCACCATTTCTCTAATTTCGACAAAATAGTTAAATAATAAATTAAAGTAGAGGAAATTTTGAATAATTTATGCCTATGACTTTTTTTGGTAAAATTAATAGTTTAGCTTCAAGAGCAAATGCTATTTGATCGAGATCGATCGCATCTGCATTGATATGAAATTACATAGTAGTCAGGATTTGACAAATATTTTTTTGTGCTGTCACACTCGAAAACAGCTGATTTCATCAGAGGTTGGAGAACCGCTATGGAACGTTGCCGCTCTAGTGCGGCAAAGTACAAAATTCAAATTTCAAATAAAATAAGGTCACCAATTTGACTGTTTGTTGATAAGAAATATCAACCCGTTGTTATATCTAATTCTAAAAACGATAAATTGAGAAAATTGTAAATAAAGTATAGCGATGAGTGTAGTTTTATTTTTTCAAGGATTTTGCAAATGAGCTGCCATTTCTGTAATTTCGTCAAAATAGTTAAATAATAAATTAAAGTAGAGGAAATTTTGAATTATTTATGCCTATGACATTTTTTGGTAAAATTAATAGTTTAGCTGCAAGAGCAAATTCTATTTGATCGAGATCGGTCGCATCTGCATTGATATGAAACTACATAGTAGCCAGGATTTTGACAAATATTTTTTTGTGCTGTCACACTCAAAAACAGCTGATTTCAGCAGAGGTTGGAGAACCGCTATGGAACGTTGCCGCTCTAGTGCAGCAAATTAAATATACAAAATTCAAATAAAATAAGATCACCAATTTGATTGTTTGTTGTTAGGAAATATCAACCCGTCTTTATACCTAATTCTAAAAACGATAAATGGAAAAAATTGTAATTAAAGTATAGCGATGAGCGTAGTTTTATTTTAGTATGTTGGTACGGATGTGACATCTACAGTGTCATGAACAAATATAAATCTGTCAGAATTTGAATTAGCTTTTTAAACTTGACGTTTCGTCAAAGTGGTACCAACCTAACATTTCCTATACAGAAATATAACCATTTTTTATTTATTTTATTTTAAATACATGTTTCTCAAAAAGCAACACAATAAACGTTGATGTCTCTCCTGCCAAAAACTAGATAGCGCGACGCGCTCACGTGCTACGGTGACGCTCCGCCTTCGGTGACGCGCCGCATCACCGCTCGTCGCGCTATTCCGTACTTTCGGTACTTGTGACATAAATAACTATTATTCTAATGACGTAGTGTAGGTAGTGTCAAATGCTGATGCTTTGACAATACCTACGATTTATCTCAATAAAATCGATTCTCAAGCAGCTAAACTATTAATTTTATATATTGTATGATAAAGTCATGTGCCTGGCCACATCAGATTTTTTCTTGTATAATAATTTATATACCTTTGTCGACATGGACACATTCTGAATTTATAAGTCAAGTATTGGTAGTATACTGAAATACCTACTGATATATCGAAGAACGAATAATACAGTGTCCCTTTTCGGTGGGTTGGGAATTGTAATTATCCACCTCTGTTGTTCCACACCGCGTTAATCCTGTCGTCAATTGGTAAATAGGAATGCGCGATCCACGGCCGCCGCCGCCGCACAAAAAACCAATCACACGGCCAGCCGGAGAGGAAAAAAGCTCAATAACTCCGTCGACAGCGGCGAATTTGCAAAATTAAATTGATTGATAGATGGCGCCATCGGCACCGCCAGACGATTACGGCCCCGGTGTTAATTTTGCCGGAAAAAAACACGCACGCGAAATTTAATTAAATGCAAGCCGTCGAGGGCGCGAGCGGATCGGCGAGACGCGCCCGACGCGTAAATGAAATTTACAAACATCCATTTGCATTTTGAATATTTATAAGACGACCTTTATTAATTCGTATTGTAATTCGATCGGACCTCTTTGTCACGCGCCCATCTCCTTCGAATGCGAATATAAACCCAAAAATAAACAACGACCTATCATCGACCCATCATCATTGAGAAGTCAAACTAACAACAAGATTATTATTGGGTTGCCACTGAAACGTTGACGATTGTTCTTTATATAATTATTTGTTTATTATTTGATTACTTATTTATTTATTATGATTATTATATTTATTTATTATTATAACTTAGATATCAATCCTTTATTTTGTTCAGTAAGATAACACCTCGTACATATTACATTCATGTACCGGGTTAGCCAAAATTACCGGAACAACTAAATAATTCTCAAACCGTAAGAAATTTCAAAAAATTGTTCAAACAAAAGTTTGTTGGCTTTAAACAAGCTACCGTTTAAATACATTTACAATATACAGGATGAGCATCTTATTAGATTAATTCGAAGAATTTTTAATAGGAATAATTTTTTTTATAAAATGCGTAATTCTTTGACCAAAAATGTTCAAAATTATCTGAACACAATTTTTCAAATAAAAGTATTTTGGGTTCATACAACCTCTCGTTTAAATATAGTTTTAATATACAGTCTGTTTAATTTATTATGGAAATTTGCAAACCCTTCCATTTGCTAACAGCCTGTATATATTTTTCTTTCAATTTTTAATAGGAATAATTTTTTTTATAAAATGCGTAATTCTTTGACCAAAAATGTTCAAAATTATCTGAACACAATTTTTCAAATAAAAGTATTTTGGGTTCATACAACCTCTCGTTTAAATATAGTTTTAATATACAGTGTGTTTAATTTATTATGGAAATTTGCAAACCCTTCCATTTGCTAACAGCCTGTATATATTTTTCTTTCAATTCTAAGATTCATTCTAAGAACTTTTAGTAGAAATATTTTTGTGTTCGTAACCTCCAAATTAAGAATATTTTTCCACATACGTTTAATTTGGCAATTTGAACATTTAGTTTAATTCTATTGTGTTGATAATTGTTGTTACTCTTGGATTTTTTATTTTTACCTGGTTGGTCAACGTAAAAGTTTATGAGTATTGATTATTTATAACTAAACACTAATGCATTTTATAAAAAAATAATTCCTATATAAAATTCTTAGAATTAATCTTAAAATATAAGAAATAAATATACAGGTTGTTGTGTTCGAAAAAGGAAAGGTGCCAACTTTCCATGAGAAAATAAACAGCCTGTATATTAAATCCTGTAATTTTGACTATTTTTAGATAATAGCTTATAATTAAAAAATAATGCACTTTATTAAAAACTGATTCCTATACAAAATTCTTAGAATTAGTGTTAGAATTATAAAATAAAATGTGTAAATAATATATAGCGTGTTCGTTTAAAAAAAGGAAAGGTTACCAAATTCCTATAATAAAATGAGCACCCTGGGCGTATATTGCAAATATATTTAAACGATACCTTGTTTAACGTCAAAATACTCTTGTTCAAATCTTTTTTTTTTGAAATTTCTTACGTTTAGAGAATTATTTAGGTGTTCCGGTAATTTTGGCTAACCCTGTATAATAAATAATAATGTAGCAATCAGAAATCAATCTTGTCTGTCCACAACAAAAGAAAATGCTGCACTTCTTATTTTCTAATTGATAAGGATCTCTATAATAACTTAGACAGTAACATTGTTTGCAGCTAAAATGTGCAACAATATAATAATTAATTAATTATAATTAAAACAATTTCTTTAAATTTGTAAGAATTTATTTAAAATGCGTTACGAAATACATCGCTCTAATTATTTATATTTGTAGCTATAACAGCACAAAATTTGCTAAAAAATTACAATCTATAAACTTTAGTAGGCTATTTTGAGAACTCAAAAATATCATACGTAATGTGCATGCATACATAGGTAAATAAGATTCCAGATGGCACGCTTGTTTCAATGCCGAATAGTTTGTGTGCGTGCAAAAAACTGGTCAGGCACCCAAGCCTCGAGTCGCAATTTTCGTGTTCAGTTGATTTCTTACTCCGGTTCGAAGTACATATGTACATTTAAGATCGCTAAGCTTTTGATTTTTAATATACCAGTGTGACGTGAACTATTATATCGTGAAACCGAAAGTTTCCGTAATACTTCGACATCAAGTGGTTATTCAAAACAATATTCATAGTATTTTCACTGTTGTTGCTCTCAATAAGGTATAAGATACCTTAGTCAAGTTAATGTCGTTCAATTATCAAGCTTTGATAACACTATCTGTGAGAATATTAGACATGTGGTGGCTGTGTATCAACAAAAATATCTATACCTTTGGAAGATTGGCGGAGAAAAATTCTGTGAAAACCCTAAGGTAAATAATTCATTAATAATTCATTATGTTATATCCTGTATTGTGTATATATACAGTATACACTGTGGGCCAAAACGGTACAAGTTTTTAATCACTCGTATGTCCAATAATATTTGGTCAATTCAAATATTTCGTTAAAAACTGAATTGCTTGTATTGTGGTAATTGAAAGCATACCGTATTCGCAATAACAGAACGTTTCAATCCAATGTTATGTTGCTTTGTTTGGCGCCCATAAGAAAACTAAACGTTTGATGGTTTCTCTACCATCTTTAAAGATAACTTAAGTTCGCAATTGGACTTTTCGTGCCTATGCAATGGAATCGCTTTTTTTCTATGCAAACGTCCAATTCAACTGATTTTTTAAGTAAACACAGCAAAAAAACTGTGTTTCAAAATTTCACCCTGTATGCAAAAAAACGATGCTCCACTGTTCCTTTCGATCAAAAGAACAGAAATGTTATTACCTACTAATTTCATTACACTTTCCATTTCACATTAAATTGACCCGATATTATCAAAAATGATGCATAGCCATACATACATAAAGCAATATTACATTGGATTAAAACGTTCAATTATTGCAAATATGGTATGTTTTCAATCGTCACAATATAAGCAATTAGTTTATCAAAGAAGTGCTTGAATTTACTTAATATCTTAGGAAATATGAGCAACTGAAAATATGTACCGTTTTTTGTGGCCCACAGTGTATATATACAAGATCTTCATTCCAACAATATGGGTTAACATTTATTATATTATATTGCATACAAAACATCATGTTCTTCTTTTCGTCTGTCGGAATGGGCTATCGACCATGGTCTTTCTGGCCTGTATTGTGTTACAATCATAAAAAGAAACTATTACAGAGTTTGTGGACAATTTTTATCTGAAATTAAGGTACTCTGAACACGCTTATACTGATAAATAAGTATCGCAGTTTCAGGATACTTCTAAAACGTGAAACGCCGCAAAGCTTGTGTATTAAGAGCAGTGTGGGTACGTGAAACCGATAATAATCGTTACGTTTTCACCGTACAGTTGCGCCGTTGCAGTCGTATAGGGCGCTAGTCACGTAGAAAAGGGGTTATTTAGCGGCAAACTTCGACCGAAAACTAGACCATCGCGGAAACTGTGCCGTAATTAACTTGTTTATATTAAGGCGGTATGGGTGCAACGAGCGTCGGGACATAACTGATAATAAATCTGAATTAAGTGTTGGAGATTCTCGGCAAAAGTTGCAGAAATAAATCGTCCTCGAAAAACTTAAACACGCCCGAGTTATTCAGCGTGTTATAATCTTAATTTTCTAGCTGTTATTTACGGATAGCCTCCCGTAAAATAGTGTTTACGGCCGCCGAGATAGCGAGGCGCCTTGTTTTATAGAGTTATTATAAGTTAGAATGCAGTAAAGTTCAGTTTTCCCGACGCCTTCGGGACAATTAAAACATATTACGCAATGAAATTTACGGGTTTCCTAATAGTTCAACCTATCGTTAGTTTAAAAGACTTCAAACTTGACTTTAATCGTTGTCTGAGACCTTAATTTACTGAAATAATGTCTCAATCTGATCTTCTGAGCAATTGGTGCACGTACTATAATTAAAGTAAAAGTAAAAAGTAAAATACTCTAATAATATGATTGTATACCTGGATCAGCCGAGACACACCTAAATTTCAGAACAAATTTTACTGTGTTGTTCTCAGAAAATTTTATTCGTTATGAAAGTTGGCGGCTCGTATGAAACCAAAACTACTACAGTCAAATATGTAAATTTCGGTACCCCATACCGAGCGATTCAGTATATATGAATTTGTGATAAGAGTAAACTACCTTTATTTTCATTATTTTCGATAAACTTTAATTGTAAATGTTGTTTAGAAGTAAAACTTATATTCAAATATGAAGTCAGAGCCACATACCTAGAAAAAAAATATTATCACTTTTTTTCTTAATTACCTATTACTCTTGTGACAAATACTAGTAAATGCCAGTGATACTAAAATATTCTTTTTAAACTATTTTTAGAAATTTGAATTTTTTTTAAATATTTTTCGTTATTTTCGTATGATAACTAATGTTTACTTAAAACTAGCGCAAAATTACTCATCTTCTTGGTGTGAAGTTGTTATTTCACCCTGTAGATTTTAATATATCATACAATAACTAATCCATGACTTACCTTTTATTCGGTTAATATTAATGACTGTGGATAGGTTTATATAGTAGTTATCCATCTACAGTTAGCGATTATCAAGTGTTGGTACGCGCGGTACTACCACTTATGAATATTTGTTTATTGGTAATATTTTAATAAAAATAACTAAAGCATCTATTGTTTCTTGAATTAATTATGACTGCCTTACTCGTAATTAAGTTAATAACTATTACTAATATGTTAATATTACTAATTTATTATCTATGATCTTATTTTATTTCTACTAGTCGTTTTATGCTCAGTTACTTCTTGCAACACTGGCAAACTTGTTTCCTCATTTTCGGCAACTTATTTTTTGTGGGGTTGCTTGAAGCTATTTTGAACAGACCCAGCCTGTTTTTTCATTATGCTTCTCATTATGGTTGAATGGGCAATTAGGTTATGTGGATGTTTTTCATTGAAAATAACAGCAACATCTCGGTGCGGTCTATTTTCTCCATGTATTAAAACAATTTCAACGTTTTGTTGGAGTGTAAGCATTGTTTTAAAAGTTACAGCACATAAACTAATTTGTATTAATGTATGTATTGTTGTAATTGTAAGTAGTAGAAATAAAATAAGTTCATAGATAATAAATTAGCATTATTAACATATTTATAATAGTTATTAACTTAATAACGGGTAAGTCAGTCATAATTAATTCAAGAAACAATAGATCTTTGATGCTTTAGTTATTTTTATTAAAATATTATCAGTGAAAATAAAACTTCATAAGTGGTAGTCCCGCGCGTACCACCACTTGAGAATAAATGGTAAGTCACGCTACTGACTTAGTTATTGTATGATATATTATTATTTACAGGGTGAAAGAACAACTTCGCACCAATAAAATGAGTAATTTTGAGCTAGTTCCAAATAAACATTAGTTATCATACCAAAATAACAAAAAATGTATTAAATCACTAAAAAATAGATTATAAAGAACCTTTTAGTATCACTGGCATTTACTAATATTTGTCAAAAGAGTAATAATTAAAAAAATTAAGCTTTACGTCTAAATAGCATTTCCAAATAAAGTTTATCGATAATAATGAAAATAAAGGTACTGTAGTCTTATGACAAATTCATATATTGTGAATCGCTCGGTATATGGCACCGAAATTTACATATTTGGCTATTGTAGTTTTGGTTTCATACGAGCCGCCAAGTTTCATAAAGAATAAAATTTTCTGAGAAATACACAATAAAAAAGTTTTCCATATATATGGTGCGGACTTTCGTGGACACACTGTACATCAGACAAATTTTCACTTTTTGATTCGATATTAACGTAATTGCTTATTTGTCATTAGCGAACATATAAAATTACTCGAAAAAGCTCAATACATATCTATGTTATTACCTGTTCCTTCTTGGTAAATTCATAATGAATATAATCTGCAACCGAGCACGTTCCCATAACGAAGTACATTATCAAGCATTATCAGTTGTAATTATTTCTACAATTTGCGAATTCATTACTTCTCGTGCGCCGTCGGTAAATGGGTTAGTATCTCCACAATTACTATTATTACGTGACCGCTGGAGCACTTAAGTAACGGCTAATTAGCGAACTGCCAGAGTAGAAGGACTCTTCCGACTGCATCCTGTCGTCCGTCGTTAGCATTTTCTTCGCCTCTTCCTTGCCTTTGACCAGGGTCAAAGTATACCCGCTCGACGTCAATTAAATTTGCGCGTGCATGAGCTTAACTTTAACTTTAACTTCAAATCTGCATGTTCTCCAAGAGGCATTAATTATAATATAATTTAATTAAAAATGTCCAGGAAGAGCATCTTTATAATAAGCAAACACAGTTCTGGTAGAAAAAAATTATTGATAGGATATTAGTCTATAATAAAATAGGATATTTAAATATTATTGGAAAACCATATTAGTGTGTTTATTCCTTCACTCTAGTTTGTAAATGCATTATTTTTAATAATTAAATCAGCGTTAAAAATTCACGTGATTCTTGTGACGTCACACGATACTAGTTGTCAAATAGGCCCATCGTCGCCGTTTGGCAATTGTGTTGTGTGATGTGTTGTTTTCACAATTTCTACATTAGATGGGTTATAAATGGTGTATAAATCCACAATGCAGAAATACGTCAATAAAAACTCCGGATACACTATTTGTAGCTGTTCCGTAGGATATGAAACTGCGAAGAATGTTGTTGAGACAGGCTCGTAGAAATCCAAATTAAATAAATAGCGGCCAATACAAGTGTTTTTTGTTGTGAAGATTACTTCGACATCAGTAAAACTGACTAGAATAAGTATCTATCGTATTTTCGATCCTGGTATAATCTGGCACTTTTTACACGTTGCTTAGTGCCGGAGCGTAAAAATAAGGATTATGTTTAATGAATAATCCCACCATCAAAGCGTTAACCTTTGGTAGATTACCACTAACCGCTTTAACAATGTTGTTTTCTATTGTTTGTAAATTAACGTAGTAAATTCAAACGGGAGAAGCATTAGCGCACTAACGAATGACATCACCGGAGACTGAGCCATTTACAGAGCATTTTGTAACAAATAGTTTCCTTAAACTGTAATCTATTAGGATGACTATAATACAAGCCATATTTTTAATACAGTCCAATACCCTATTGTACTTGACAATTCACATGTTTGGATACATGTACTATGCGCGCAAAAAAAGTAGTACTGCTAATTTTTACTTCATGTAATACTGGCTTGTTTTATTTCTCAACTTGACAGTTACTTCATGTTTCGCAAAAAGTTTCGTTCTCAATATTAACGTTAGAATGACATTGTATACGTATATTTCGTTGCATATGTGATATACGACCTTTTTTGGCGCGCACAGTACATGTGTATAATAGTTTCATATGGATTTTTTCTATTCCTTAAAGACCCTTTTTTTAGTATTAACAAAACAAAAACGAAAAAATTAAAAGACCCTTTTTTACTATTAACAAAACAAAAACGAATAAATAAAATAAAACACATATTAAAACAAAAGAAAGTAGAGCAATACCAATCACAAAAATTAAAAGTTAATAAATAATTAAAACAAATTTAACACAAAAAATTGAATAGATTAGTGAAGAAACAAATAAATAAAGAATAAAAATTATGTATAACAACAGACACATTTTTTGTGCTCATGTAAGGGTATGCCACTTATTCGCCGCAAAACTATTTTTTAGAATGCAAATGTCATACTGAACAAAGCTTTTCATGTGATGCTATTAGAACATCATCAATACCAATTATTACAACAATAAATACTAAATAAATATAAGTTCAAAAATTAAAAATAACAAAACTAAAATGAATAAACAGATGAAGAAATAAATAAATAAATATGAAACTGATTAATGCTTTTTTCTCGAAATACATTGTAACTGAATAAAAAGTTTCACATGAAATTCTACTGGTTTTTCGATTCCTTTTTTTTACATTTATAGCCATTTATATTACGGTTTTGCTAATATTTCAAACGGCTGTAACTTTTTAAGTTGACACTAAAGAATCTAACCGCAACCAATTCAATTTTTACTTTATCATACGCAGTATGGTAAAGTATTGTAATCGTGCCGAAAAAAAAATTGGGATTTTAGCGGAAATAGGTCTTTTTGGGTCCCCTGAACATTTTTGACCAAGGTACAAAAAAATGTCTGTGTGTGTGTGTGTGTGTGTGTGTATGTGTGTACCCGATTTTTGTGACGACGATTCCGGAGAAACTACTAAAGGTATCGGACCGATAGTTCATATTTAGAAGTTTCATGACCAAACTTAGAGCTGAAAAGCTTTTGGTTCAAAGGGATCCAAAGGAACTGCCTATTTTCTCTTACCATTTTTCAAGAATTTTGCTAATGAGCCGTCATTTCTGTAATTTCGTCAAAATAGATAAATAATAAATTAAAGTAAAGGAAATTTTGTATAATTTATGTCTATAACATTTTTTGGTAAAATTAATAGTTTAGCTGCAGGAGCCAATTCTATTTGATCAAGATCGTGTCAGCATCAATATAAAGTTAGCCAGGATTTGCCAGATATTTTTATTCTAATGACAGTAGGTTGCGTCAAAGGCTGGTTTTTTGACAATACCTACTGTCAATCTCTATCAAATCCTGGCTAAATCCGTTTTATTTTAATGCAAACACGATCGATATCGATCTAATAGAATCTCACGCAGCTAAACTATTAATTTTATATATTGTATGATAGAGTCATGTGCCTGGCCACATCAGATTTTTTTTTTTCAACCAATTATTTGTTTCGATTAAGTATGTCTGAAAACATTGCGTACCAGTATCCCTACATATATTTATATAGAAAACATATAACATATACTTTTATAGGGCCTTTTCAATTTGTTCTTTTGCATCCATCAATTGCTTCGTAATATTTGAAAAAAAAAATCACTTCACATAATTCCAACTACATAATTTGTTAAAAATATAATAACCTAAGCTGAGTATCAGTTCAGGTCAACAAAGACCAAAGTCGGACAAGTGAATACTGTTTCTAGTATGCTTTTGTCCGTACAATCTTAATGTGAAAACAGAAAATCCAAATTGTGTCTAGTTTTTGAGAAAATGCATTTTTGAATTTCTTAGTTCTTAGTTAGTTTTTTAGCACTGCAAGAAGAGAAAAAGTGAAAGTTGAAAAATAAGGACCTCCGTAACATATATACATATGTGCTGAACCGATAAGCTTTCTTTTGAAGTCAGTTAAAAATAAAAATTCATATCAAACAATGTGAAAAAGAAGAAAAAACGACGATAGTCATTGCAATAATAAAAGGTAAAGATAAAAATAATAAAGCAAACGCATAAACAACATTTTTTTCGTAAATGTTATTTTGAGTAAAAAGTGTCATGTGGAGGTTTTGTATTTTTTTTTCTTTCAATTCCTTAAGAAGTTAACTAAAATGACGGTTGAAAGTGGGACATCCTCCATATTGGATATATATTCATTTGCAATTTGGAGAAGCAAACGTTAAAACATTGCAATATATTTGCAGCCATAGTGATCCAAATAGCACTGGAAATAAGATTCATGCCAATCCGAGTTTCTTGAACAATCTTTGAATTTTCAAATCGTGACTTTCAAGTATCCCAGGACAAGCTTTATGCGAATCCGAAATGTTTTAACATTACAATACCGTCTATAAGCATGATTCCAGCTTTTATTTAAAGAACACAAGTGAAGACATGACTGGTCTCTTGGGCAAAATCACATAATCGATACAGTACACAATTCTTTACTGACCTATAAGTCATGAATAAACAATCATGAAAAAAGCAAAAATTTTCTTAGATTCTCACATTGTTCTAATATGTAAGTAGTCCTTTTGTACTACAAATTTGTTACCAGAAGCTCGAGTTTCTTATAAAGTCGAGAATGCCGTTAGGGAAAAAATCGTGTAAGTTACAAACTTTGCGCACGCCATGGTATCTTTAAGTTTCGAAATCAATACTAATAGGACCATTGTTCGCCGTGATATATGAACGAACGGAGCGCGATTTCAATGCGCCTATATACTCTCGACGAAGGTTGGAAAAGTTTAGTCGGCTAATGTGCTGGTGTAGGCCTCAGTTAAATAAGTTTACGTGACGTGCCGTGGTACGCGAGCTTCCGTGCTTCGCTTTTGATTGAAAGCTCTCGTAATGCAGGAGTTATGGCGATACTTGAATAATATTTGTTCTTTTTTCACACCGTTCGACGCTACGTGTTAAGGAATAATCGATATACCGTTTTATGGAGTATGTATTCGACATTATAACACGATTTCTACCTTATACGATCTTAAAGGAGCAATTTTAAGGTGTTTACTATGTTACAAATTGTGTACTTAGTCAGTGGTAACAGTTTTTTCTACTTTGCGTTCGTTATAAACTAATAACAAAACAGCTTTCGGTGTCGTTATGAAAACACTAGATCACAAACTTTTAGTAAGTATTAGTTTTCTAAGATTGATGATACGTTAAATGTCAAATAAGGCTGACTTGATCTCAATCGCTTTTGGTTCGCGTCAATCGTATTTGTGAATTTTTCCACAACTACCATCTGTTGAATATAAAACTACCCTAGATTGTAAGATGACAACCGCAATTTTCGAAGTTTATGTATAATTAATGTCGCAAAGTAGTAAAAATAGTATATAACACTCGTTTTATAAGACGTATTGGCGCACTCGTTCCATTTGGGCAAAACAACTCGTGCGCCAATTTTTGTCTTATAAAACTTGTATTATGATTAAGGTGACGAGAATTTTATTGTAGAAAAGCGGGACAAGAGCGAGGCGAGGGGGGACAGTGATTAAAACTTACTACTAAATAGAACTTCCCAAAAGATCGTCCTCGAAAATCGACAAATTCTAGGATTTTGAGAAATATTTAACTTAAAAATATTGGCATGGTTCTTTTGTTAGGTACACAGATGTTTTTCTTTTAGGAAGCACCACTTATTCCTTCATATTGTTGTGATTGTAATCAAAATATGTTTGTTTAAACAAAATATATTTACTTCATTGAATACTCGACATTATTAGTGATTATATGCTCTGCAATTTTTATTAGAAATAAATAAATACTGTTTGGTACAAGAAAGAGTTTATTTATTAATCGTTATCGTTTATTATAGGGATTCAACTTGTATATATTAACTCTTTCCGTTAACAAATTCTTCAAACCAAATAAATATCATAAATAATATTTTATATTTTCTAAACACATTTTCAACAACACTATAGTAAGAAGATAAAGAAAGATGAATTATATTCTTAAAGAATCAACTAAAGAAGCGAATGATAATTAACCCAGGTGAGGATAATTTTTGGAAAAAACACCTCCGCCTGGAGGTGTTCTTTAGTTGATTTTACATTACTGACGAGTTTACGTAATAACCATTTTCCCTTATATTCTTATAGTTGATAAAACATATCTTCAGATAAAAAAAAAACGAACAAATGTTCTAATCTAACGACCCTGTACGATACAACAAAATATGCAAACTTTAAGGGTACTATTTTGAGAAAAAAGAACGGTTATTTTGCTAAACCTTAGTAATCATTGACCGACTTTCATAATTTTTTAATTCATAATAAAGAAATTGATTGATATTAGCACACATTATTGTAATTTTGAAAAATAGATTTTGACGCCGTGCAAACCATAATAATGATATTATCTGCTTTCGAAACACGCTGTGGAATAACTGAGGATATTGGAGAAGTTTTAGAGTACTCCGTTACAAAGCTATCCATACTCTCAACATTTTGTTTTTGGTTTGTTACAATATCTGAATTTTGCAGAAGACTCACAATTTCAGGTAAACCTTTGGAATTTAAAATGCTATTAAACCTTGCAGAAAATGTGTGCAATGCAAAATCTTACTTCAAACAGTGTATTTTCTACAAAATTCAGATATTGTGATGAATTAGAAAAGGAAATGTTAAAATTTCTTTTGGGGTTGTAAGAGAGTGCCTACTTCAGCTTAAATCAAAAACACCATTTTCGAGCTCCCAGTATGAATAATCAGCTGGAACACCTTATTTTCTTTACTTTTAAAAGTTATATGATAAATTTGATATATTTCTTTAAATGTCTCGAAAAAATAATGAAAATCCGTCAAAAATTACAACAAAAATTTAATATCAACTTATGTTAACTTGGTTTAAGCCGGTCAGTCGACATATCAAATGTTGATATGTGTTAGTGAACTTTTATACACCTGCAGAAAAGGTTGGTTTTCTAGATCAATGAAATTTGACATGGTTTTCGTAAAAAAACACCCCAATTGTTGTTTAAACTTTATAAAAATATTACTGCCGTTCAACGAACAATAATTTTAAAAACAGTGTTTGAACCAATTGCCAACATATATTTATTTTTCTTAGGAATTCACTAAAAATTCCATTAAAGAAATAATATTTCCTAAAAAGCGGGATATTTTTAAAACTCCGCGGGTTCGGGACAAAATGTAAAAAGTTGGGACTGTCCCGCCAAAATCGGGACGTATGGTCACCTTAATTATGATATACTATTAAAGCATGCACATATTTTTATATTTTTCCTTGGTAACTTAACTATTTTAAACTGTATTTTTTTCGAAAATTTTCTTGTATTCACCAGAAAATTAGTACGCTACCAGTAATTGAAAAATCTATCAAAATCGGCAACAAATGCATGGCTGACCATTTTCAAACCAAAAATTGAAAAAAAATATCCAAGAATTTTATAAAAAACTGACGGTTAATGTGTAAACTGACGGTTAAAATAACTGACGGTTAAGTTTTAATGAATTTACTCCTTACTTTTCCCGTGCCTGTATAAGCAAATATGAATGTGAAAATCTGTCACCTGACATGAAATCTTGCTCCAGATGCACTTGCAAATAATTCATTTTATTTCCGTAATATCTAATTTTTGGCTTCCATATTTTCGACTTTAAAAGTAACTTTTGAACCAATTATTTAATTTTTGTGTCTGTTTCGTTTATTTGAATGTTATGTCGTCAACAACAGCGCTGGGTAGTAATTTTTTACTGAAATTTTAATTTTGAGCATATCCAGGCAGTAAGAAATAAAGTAAGTTTTTAAAATTTGCCTGGTGGGGTGTACCTGATTCAACCATATGTATCGTGCAAACCGAGATGCGTTTATGAAGATACCACAGATTACATTATCTACGATCAATAAAGCAGCAGTGACGCAATTTTTACGACTTTAAAACCACCTGCCACCATCGTACAAGACACTTCCGTTGAAACAATTTAAAAATAAACTAAGAAACCACATGATTAAGAACGCCATCCATTCAGCGCAGTCATTTTTTGAAACAACCGATTTTAGTGATTGATTTTTTCTTTTTCAATTTATGTACATTGTACACTTTATGGTCTTATATTTTTTGTAACATACTATTTGACGTATTCTACACATTATTTTGTCTATTGAATAAACAGTTTAACTATTTATATTTATTTATCAACTGGAACCAAACAGTAGCCCGGTATTTTCTTTTGATTTTAATGATTCACATTATTTTCTCTGGTAAAAAAGAACCTACAATAACAACAGCAATGCCAAGGCGCGAACGGGTTAAAAAACGTAGACAATGAAATGCGTTAATTATTGAGATTTTCTTGTATTACTCCAACTAATGGGAAAGAAATATAAAACATCATTATTTTATTGTTATGTAAGAGAAGTTGGGATGTTATCGATACATGTTAAGCAATGAAGTTTGGCAAAAGCTTTTTAATAACGTGTGACCTTCTCGTGCTCTATAGTTATCAACTATCATGCGGCTATTCATTGAATTAATTAATTTAACTCTGTCTCTCAGAATACCAACTTCTACCTCATCATTCCATTTAATTTCCCGCGGCCCACTTGCGTTTTGTATTTTAACTTCTTTATTAGGAGAGAAATTGATGTGGATACATATGGTTGTATCAGGTTTAATCCACAGAACACTGAAAATGTCGATAGAAATACTTTAATTCTTTCCCTGCACAATCTGAGACTGAAATTTCAGAGAGAATACCTACTACCCAGTGCTGCTGCAAGAAATTGCCTTCACGAACAGCTTTCTGATCACTTTCCAAAGGTCTTTCTCCTTGTTCTATTAATATTTCCACGAAAAGTTACGAAACAGAATTTGCAATGTCGTCTATTAAAAAAAAAATCTGATGTGGCCAGGCACATGACTTTATCATACAATATGTAAAATTAATAGTTTAGCTGCATGAGAATCTATTCTATAGAGATAAATCGTAGGTATTGTCAAAGCATCAGCATTTGACACTACCTACACTACGTCATTAGAATAATAGTTATTTATGTCACAAATGCCGAAAGTACGGAATAGCGCGACGAGCGGTGATACGGCGCGTCACCGAAGGCGGAGTGTAGCCGTCGCATATGAGCGAGTCGCGCTATCTAGTTTTTGGCAGGAGCGACATCAACGTTTATTTCTGTATAGTAAATGCTAGGTTGGTACCACTTTGACGAAAGGTGCGTTCCGATTGGTAGGTAATGGTAGCTAATGGCGGTGGTAGACTACGAAATAGTATTTCTTACATATCGTGATAATGACACATATTAGTTTGCACATACATAAACATGAGTCACTAGCAATTTTCTATTGGAAATACTATAACGGCGTCTGCTACCACTGCCATTATCACTAATGAAAACGCACCTTAAAAAGGTAATTCAAATTCTGACAGATTTATATTTGTTCATGACACATCCCTACCAACATACTAAAATAAAACTACACTCATCGCTATACTTTATTTAGAATTTTCTCAATGTATCATTTTTAGAATTAGATATAAAGACTGGTTGATATTTCTTATCAACAAACAATCAAATTGGTGATCTTATTTTATTTGAAATTTGTATTTTATAATTTTGCGCACTACAGCAGCACGGTCCATAGTGGTTCTCCAACCTCTGATGAGTTCAGCTGTTTTCGAATGTGACAACACAAAAAAAAAATTTGTCAAAATCCTGGCTACTATGTAATTTCATATCAATGCAGATGCGACCGATCTCGATAAAATAGAATTTGCTCTTGAAGGTAAACTATTCATTTTACCAAAAAATGTTATAGGCATAAATTATTCAAAATTTCCTCTACTTTAATTTATTATTTAACTATTTTGTCGAAATTACAGAAATGGCGGCTCATTTCCAAAATCCTTGAAAAAGTCTTAGAATAAACTAAAAAGCTAAACTATTAATTTTACCAAAAAATGTCATAGGCATAAATTATTCAAAATTTCCTCTGCTTTAATTTATTACTTAACTATTTTGACGAAATTACAGAAATGGCGGCTGATTTCTAAAATCCTTGAAAAAGGCTTGGAGTAAACACCCAGTTCCTTTGGACCCTTTTGAACCAAAAGCTTTTCAACTCTAAGTTTGCTCATGAAACTTCTAAATATGAAATTCCGTGCCGACACCTTTAGTAGTTTCTCCGGAAATGAATTAACAAAAATTGGGTACACACACACACACACACACACACATACACACACACACAGACATTTTTTTGTACCTTGGTCAAAAATGTTCAGGGGACCTATAAAGACCCATTTCCGCTAAAATCTCAAAAATTTTTTTCGGCACGATTACAATACTTTACATACTGCGTATGATAAAGTAAAAAGGCCACCTAAATTCATGATATATAACGCTGAGAAACACACATTCTTCTTAATATGATAGATCACGTACGGAGTGGCCGAGTGGTAAGGCGGTAAGTTTGCCTTGCACTCATGGAGTAAGGATTAGAATGGTGTGCGCAGAACTCTGCGCATTCCTCGAGAATTACGCTAACAATTACCGTCATGCCACCACGAAAAAGTAAAATATTGTCCCTTTCGTGCGAATGTCTAAACATGTACAAATTAACTGTTTTGTTTGTTCTTGGTTTGTGTTTGTTCATAGGTTGATGTAATTATAGATAATGTGCTTAAAACTCAGATTCCATACTTAATTTTCAGGGCTGAGAACACCAACCCCCAAAAAATTAAATTTTGTTATCTGTTGTGAACCATAGAAATTGTGATTTGTGAACGTTGTGACCGCCTACAAACGCTAGCCTTTCGAACGTATTGGAAAATTAAGTAACATTATACATTTAATTAAAATGATTTTATTCGTAGATGTGAAACCATTTGACAATAGTCACAAGAAAATTTGCTGTAGCGTTGGTGGATAACAAATTCATGCTCTAGTTTGTAGAACCAACGTAGTCCTTCGTGCAAAATTATCCCGCTGGGCTTTAAAAGAAAATCTGTTCAAAAGATGCATACGGAGTACAAACATACCCCAAACATATGAACTACTAGAACGTATAAAAAAATTGAGCATCCCAACTTTAGTATGTATAATTCCAGAGTGCAAAGATTACCGAGACGTTTTGGTACATATTTTAACAATGTTATCACCCACAAGTTTTTAAACAAAACAAATCTAGGACTGCAGTACGTTTATCCGAAATTTGAACATATAAGGTATTCAAATGTTGATAATTTCGTAGTAGAGGAAACACCCCACAATTGAGAGGTTAGTAAAAATAAAACTTTCTATTAGTTGCGTTCGGATATTGTACTCCGTTGACACCGGGTACACCGTCCAAATGACACATGTTATTGGGTGTAAAAAGTGTAACGGTGTACAATATCCGAACGCAGCTATTATTATACATATAACTTATTTATTTGCAGGTCAAGTCCCAAAAATGGCATAAGAGTTTCATTTGGGTTGGCTTATCGTGGCATTTAATTGCCTCTTATAGATGAATATGTCTATAGTATTTTTTAATGGTCCGTATAAAAGCAACAAAAGTATATTCAAAAAGACACCAAGGCGTATACTTACGTTGAAAACGAACAATATCCAATGTTTCTGCACACTATATGTACTGTTAAATGTCTATGCTTTTCACAAATACACACTTTAGTAACCATTTTGTTTTTTATTTCGAAATTTTTACATCTTATTTTGTATGTCGTTTTATCACAGTGTAATATTTTAACGTTAAAACTTAAGATTATTATAATTATGACAAAACGTAATCTCGTATACATATATCATGGAACTGAGCTTAAAACTTTTTACAAATTATGAATAAGCCAAATAATGATTAACTGGAACATTTCACGTTATTGAAATAAGAAACAGTTTAAAAAATGAATTAAATTTAATTACTTCCGGGTTGTGTGAAAAGTAGTAAATGTTGACGTTTGGCGAATTATGTTGCTCGCTTCTTCGGAGGTAACTGAAGTTTTCGAATATCTGAAAAAATTACTAATAAAGTAATAAAGAAAGATATAAACATTGATATTAAGAAGAGATAGATTACTTTAAGGAAAAAATGTTTATTAAATACTACAATTAATAAGGTACAAATCAACAAGCTTAACATAATTTGTGTTATTTTTTGTGAACACACAACCATCCCTTCAAAACTATCACTTTCCATGACAGACTATGCTTCAGCTTATTATTATCATTATCAGCAATTGGCGGATGAATCCGATGAGATTGCCAAGGTTTCACAGTTCAATGTTGACATCCCAGTGGTTTTTTGTTTTGTCTTATCACAGTTTTAAGTTGCTTAGTCTATACAGAATAGTGCACAAAAACGAATGTGGTCCAACTTTTCATTTGCTGGTCAAGGCAATTTTGGAATTGATTTCCAATAGTTTACACTGCTGGCAGTCACATTGCACGGATCTGCACCTACATCATCCAATGATTCATCGATTATATCGAGCTGACTGATCGCTGAATATCTGTTGATGCCGCTGGATGCCGGAGCATTGTAAGTCGTTGGATCAGTAATTAGTTTTCCATCTTTGCTGTTGCCTGGTTTGGCAATGAGCAATGGAAACTCTCGCCGAATTACAAAAGGTACGTAAGGGGTAACGGGTGTAGCATGCAACAGCAACGTCGGTACAGCATGCGGAACAAGTCTTCGTAATTTGCTGACACTTCCACTGTGTGCATTTGTTTTTTTTCGTGGTTGTTGAAAAGATTTTTCCGAAAAATGCACCGAACATACTCGTGCTATAAAAATATAATATAATAAAATACATATAGTATCTATTACTGAAATAGAATTTATATTAAATATTATAGCAATAAAACATTATAATAATCGTCAGCGTAACTTACCATGCTTCGGAAGTAAATCGGTGCGTCCAATGTTACGTACCCAGGCTTCTAGCACTATTGGATCTTTCGGGAACATATGTAGGGACACATTTGTCACTAAATTGTCTATGTTGTATTGGCAACCACTTACAATGCAATGCTTCATTGTAAATAATGACCGTAAAATAAACTTATAATACTTATTAAATAACCTATAAAATCTAACCAAAAATCTAAAACTAAGTTATCTAAATGTTGACTTAAAAATAAAATAAAAACTGATCTATTATACTTAATAAACTAATAACCTAAAGTGTAAAGTAAGGGGGCTCTCTCTTGGTAAACACAAAGCAAGGCAAGAATAATTCACTTGATATAGATACGAAATTATCAAACAAACCAAACTGTAGACACTCTAGATTGCATTTGAATTAATTGGAATAAATAGAACACGTGTTTAAAAAAAATTACTTTTCGGGGTTGGTATTCTCAGCCCTGAAAATTAAGTATGGGATGTGAGTTTTAAGCACATTATCTATAATTACATCAACCTATGAACAAACACAAACCAAGAACAAACAAAACAGTTAATTTATTCATGTTTAGACATTCTAACGAAGGGGACAATATTTTACTTTTTCGGGTTGGCATGAGGTCCCTTCCAGCCGGATTTGAGGCATATTTTAAGGTAATGCGCAGAGTTTTGCGCACACCATTCTAATCCTTACTCCATGCTTGCACTCCACAGGTCCTGGGTTCGAATCCCAGGGTAGACATACGGATTTTTCACTCCGCCGCCGTGCTTCGGAACTCACGTTAAGCCGGTGGTCCCGTAACCAGTCTCGACCTCTGGTTTCGATAACTTTGTATTGGATGGTGTCACGTGATAGCGTGCCTCACAGAGGCAGGCCTCGGCTTGGGAGGGATGTGCTGAAGCCACCCTCTCTGTTCAAGGGGCATTGGCTATACTAGCCAGCCGTGTTTAGCCAGATTGCTCTGGTTAGGGACGCGCTGCGCGTTTGTGACCTCCATCTTGGGGAAGCAAAAGGGGCCAACTGTGGCCTAGGTGCACTGCTACTATAATAGCTATACCCCACATATTCCATATTCCATATTCCATATATGATAGATCACCCGGGATAATATTTTCAGCATTGCAACAAAGTACAAATAGAAAATAAAGAATACATAAATAAACAAAAAAAATAATAAATGTTACAGAAGCTCTGCAGTTAGTTAGTTTAAAATGTTTAAATACACAAGCATAGAATAGATTTTATTTAAATAAAAAATATCTTGAAACATTTTGAACTAGGATAATGCTGAAATTTATGTTTCGATTCACACAAATCCGCTAAAAGCTTACTCGTTTACCAATATAAAACCGTAAATTACAATTGTACAATCGTCGTTCCAACCGTTAACTGTTATTTAACCAGGTATGTAATACAACCAAACACAAAATTCGATAAAAAGTGTTCAATTTGCGGCGCAACAATTCAAACAGCGCATTAGCGTACCCGATTTCCAATAATGTTCAACAAAGAGCGAACCACTCGTCAATATTATATTGGTATTCGACGCACATATTTCGACGCCTGAATTCCGGCGGCGTTTTGTAAAGTTGCGGCACGTGCTCTGCAAAACGGGGGCTTCCCCCACGCCAAAAAAACCATTCCAACAATTTTGCCGCTGCCTACATTTACAGTACCGATGGTTAATGCAATAGTGGCGCTGCGCTGTTGTCGAAGTATTCGTATTCTCCGTTTCGAGGATTCGGGATCAATGCGACTGGTAATTTCTAGGAAAATCCGATCGGCTTCTTCGCTCCTGTCAAGTACCGGACTTCGGACTAGGTCACGTGCTTCGTTCTGTATCCGGCTTCAACTCTTCGCATGGCACGTATTGCCTAGTCGCATGGCTGCAATCTACATGCACCTTCAAAGGTGTTTACTGAGGAATCGAAAAGAGGAGATGCGAGAATTGAAAAGGAAATGAAACCTTGTTGAAGCGATACGTTTGTGTGATGCTCAAGCAAATATGTTTTCTTGAAAATATTGTAAGAGCTAGAAGAGAAATTCAAAGATTAATAATTCATTTATGTTTTAAATGTTGCTTACCGTAAAACCTTTTCATATAGAAAAGATAATATTCTTTGTGCAATTTAAATGTAATAAAACCTGCCACCTTGACGTAGGAAGGTATATAATTAATAATTATCTACATAAATATAGAAATAAAAAATAAATAAAAAATATGATCATTTAGCTGAAGTATAGCCTGTACTTTACAATGACGGTATAACTATATAGTATCAGCTTTGCTCCGAAGAAATGGGCTTTGTGACTAAATTATCAACGAGGTTTTTGTTTTGAAGTTTTTAGTTTGATTCGAAGTTAAAGATTTTTTTGTGACATTTTTGGCTGATAACAGATTTTTAAGTTGTTCTTACAGCTTATATTAAAAAAAACAACTTTAAACGACCTTCAAATGCAAATAGGATGACAGCTACGATTTATATTTTATGTTTTTATGTTACATCGTTTTCAGTATTCCTGATTTTTAGTGTACTTTAGGTCATATCTAAATAAATTATTCATATTGTGTTTACATTTTTAATTTGAAACAGCGCTATATATCCACAGTGGTATTCTCCCATAGTGGTATTCTAGTTACATTCACTCATTTAAGTTATACGTGGTATTTATTGTACTTTTATAATATATTACAGTACAGTACACAATAATCATACGCCAGTAAGAACAAAAAGCATTTCTATATTTGTAGTTTAATTTTTTTTACATTGAGATTTACAAGTATAATTTGCATAAATATTGAAATTCTTTGTGGACGCAGTTGCGTATGGACCTATTCAATCGAATAGTTGCTATAGTTTCACAATTTAAACAATAAGTATTGTGTGGTGTATCGGCGCATTTTCGACGTAGGATACAGGAGCCTTAAACTTCTTTATAATAAAAGGTTGTAAACAATATCAATAAAAATGACGTCATAAGTCAAAGACAATGGGATTTTAATTAACAAACAGTTCCAGAGATGTCATGTTTCCATTGTTTACGCACCCTTTACACTGCAAACAGTTGAGTTAACAAACCATTTTCCACGTAAACAGTCAATAATTCAACAATTATTGTAACCAGTATTTATCTGTACGTTTCCACACGCGTCTATTTTTAAATCGGGTGACATTATGTTGAATTTGCTGTAGCTGCTCCCTGTGGGTTTATTAAAATTGCCTATCTGGCGGTCCCATCAAAAATTCACAGAATGTTTAATAATATACAATCCAATGTTGATTAGCACTCACTGGCGGGCGGTGTGCGGTTTCCATTTGCACACGCATGTACAAATATCGACGTGCCTATAATAATTGCCGAAATATATGCAAATACACGAAATTAGGTACGCGCGCATAAACATTTGTCCTGACAAACTCGACGTGTTATCGGGTACGCACGTATTTCCACACCAATGGCATTTGCCTGGTTGGAAATCGATATTTTATAACTAATATACAAATATGGCAACTTTTAGCCAAACTGTTGAAAAGTCAACTTTTTCTGGGAATCAACGTTTGGAAGCTTCGACTTTACAAATAGTTTAGGGAAAATGGGTCTTGTGAGGTATCAAGAATAATTCTTTTAAACGCTACCTAGTTTGGTCTAAATATGTTGGTTTCATCTTTCGGCTCTCTTGAGCCGTGTAGAATCGGTAATCTTGTCATTTACTCACAAAACCACGTTCTCAGTTGTTTGAAAATCACTCTGAAAAACCATATGAAGGTAGATGCTGTATATTTGTTTTGTTAATTTTGGATTTAACATTGTTAATTGTAAATTTAAATAAGTTCGTTCAGATCAAGAAAAAAAAGAAATGATCTGTCAAAGATATCATCATCATAAAAGTCGAAAATCGACAACGTCCAAGATTTGGATAAATATCGAAAACAAAGTTTGAGTTGGGAGCACAGATTTTAAAGATTAACGATTTTTTTAATTTTTTGTGATGGTGATACAGTACCTACTTAAGCAAAAAATATTTACCTCATACTTAGTTATTAACTGGTTTGCTGTATCTATTAAAATTTAAAAAAATCGGATGTGGCCATGCACATGACTTTATCATACAATATAGAAAATTAATAGTTTAGCTGCATGAGATTATATTTGATCGAGATCGATCGTGCCTGCATTAAAATAGAACAAGCTAGCTAGGATTTGACAGATATTTTGATAATATTTACAGTAGGTATTATCAAAAAAACAGCGTTTGACACTACCTGCTGTCAGAATGAAAATAATTGTCAAAACTTGGCTGTTATAATGCAGACACGATCTCGATCAAATAAAATTTCCTCATACAGCTAGCTAATAATTTTACCAAAAAATATCATAGTCAATACTTATTCAGAATTTGCTCTACTTTAATTTATTATTTAACTATTTTGACGAAATTACAGAAATGGCTGCTCATTTTCAAAATCCTTAAAAAAGGCTTAGAGGAAACACCCAGTTCCTTTTGACCCTTTTTAACCAAAATATTTTGAGCTCTAACATTGGTCACGAAACTTCTAAATATGAAGTTTCGTCTCGATACATTCAGTAGTTTCTCCGGAATCGTCGCCTCAACAACGGGTACACACACACAGACACACATACATACACACACACACATATACACAGACATTTTTTTTGTATCTTGGTCAAATATGTTCAGGGAACCCAAAAGGACATATTTCCACTAACATCCTAAATTTAGATTTTTCGGCACGATTACAATACTTTATCATACTGCGTAGGAAAATATTGATGCTGGAACTACTGTAGCACCTATAACTGAAGTGACAATTACTTTAAATGAAGCGGAATGTAAAGAAATTGGACTGTTATACAGGGCGAAGTTACTAGGGCGAAAAGGCGCTGTATGATAAAGTAAAAATATTGTTGGATACAAAGTTATCCTTTGCTTCAACATAAATACTTCAACATAAATACTAAAGATCTTGTTGTTCACAAATTGATCAATGTTAAGTTTGTAATTATTTCGGAATATAAATTACCTTAGTTTTATATTTTTCTTTGTAAAATATCAAAGTTTTAGATAGTAGCAACAAAAAATACTAACTTAATTTTGTTTCATTAATGGTTTAGTTTTATTATTATATTCATTAGGTTCAACTAAAAATCGTTATAAAGATTAGTATTTATGGTAAAATTAGAAAATATAGACATTTACAGATGTTTATAACAATTTACAGCTAAGGTGTACGAAAGTTTACATCCTGTCATACTCGCAAACTCAAAAATTAAAGAAAACGCAGACCGTAAAAACGAGTATTTGATTTTTATTTTAAAAGCAGAGCAATTTTCTGAAGTCAGTTCAAGTACAGAGTCCAGTGCAATGACACTTTGCAAGTTATCTGTATATTTTACCGCGTGACAGTAAGTGTTTGACGTACATGTGTTGACTATTGTGTTATAATAATTGTGAAAATTACCTTTTAGATAAGCCTGATGATGCCGACATGACGTAATCGATCGCTGTGCTTTTAAAATAAAAATCAAATACCCGTTTTTACGTTCTGCGTTTTCTTTAATTTTTGTACAGATATTTACAACAAGAGACATTTTAAGAAGTGGTATTCCGTATGGCTCACTATGTCAGCTAAAGCCGGCTAGAAACGTAACTATAAACTGTAACGATAAATAAAAACTATAAACTTTTCAGACCAAACCGCGCGGATTTTTCCGTCTATAGGCTAAATAGTTGCAGGCCTGCACAGTAAAATCGTTGCAGTTAATAGTTACGTTTGTAACTGTCTTAAGTAGTCATTAGCGACATATGGAGAATAAGTTTCTACGTTTACTTGCAATGTGATGGGAACCAGCAATGAGGTTCCGAGTACGTAATGTACATGATTTAGGGCAAACCGAGCGAAATGGCTGCGTGATAGAAAAAGTGGACATAATCCGCAGAGTAACCGGCAGAAATTACACGCGCTAGAACACCGAAACGTTCCTGAGAATCGCGTTAGCACGCCTCAGTTGGGAAAATGTGTGCGTTCGCACCTCGGCGAACCGTCGATTCCGGCACACGTTGTACTCGTCCATCCGGAACGGAATTGCCGCTTGCTAGATGGAGATTGTCGCTATTTAGATCCTATCTTCTCTTCACTGGTACAATGTGGAATCTCCTTACACACCTACTGTGTATTAAGTACAGGGCGGGCAAAGTTTGATCTTACACCTATTGTTGTCTGTAAGTTGTTTTGTTAAATGTATGTTTCGCCTTATTTCTTCTTATGCAACATCTATTTTTGTTACAACTATTATTTTGTTAAGATATAAGTATTAGTATTAGGTGGGCCGTAGTACTCTTGACAGGAATAAAACTTCTACAAAATTAGGTCCTCTGTACTGAAAAACTAATTCCCCCCAAAAGTTGAGTCGATTGGACAATGGGGAAGCTGTACCACAAACGCTTTGTTTATGCAAAAAGAGAAACAAAAAATAAAAATAGATACATTTTTCGCATTTTGTATTTTTTCTGTCTCTGGTTGGCATGATTTCTCCACTCAAGCTGGTCTGAAGTAAAAATGTCGAATTTCGCTGTATTCTATATAAAATTAGTTATCGTTTGCTGAACCAGACATAAAAAATATTTACATTTGAGGCAGTGGTGATTTGGCAATCTAGTATTGACGATTTAGCTCACAAATTGGACAACGCTTATTGCTATTCAATAAAAAAATACATGGCGTTTTGAGTGTCTGGTCCACCAAGCGATAACCAGATGTTGAATATGTAGTAGACATTTTAAGTTGATCGTCGTTTTTGACATATCATGCAAACCAGTCGCGAAAAACTGTTTCGAGCAAAACGCGTTTGCATTTAGGGGGTTTGAATGACGCTGAATCCAAATTAATTATATAACTAATTAATGAATTAATTTAATTTAATTTAGCTAATTAATTCTTAAATTAAGTTTTACTGCAATTTTGGCTCCGCTATTTAAAATTTTTCTATATAAGTGGCAGATTTGTATTTGGCGCCTAAAACAATTAAAACCCCAACATTTACAGAAATTTCCCTTAATTATTATTTTCTGATCCACCATTTTAACTTTTGCAATGTTTAGGACAAATTTGTATACAGGATCATTTCTGGATGCCAACGAATCTACGCCTCAAATATTTATTAAAACTTCCCCATCCTTGACTCCATATTTAGGAGAACAATATTCCCACACAATAAGTCAAACCAAAATAAAACAGATAAGATGTAAATATGCACTCGCTTGAAAATACACTAATCACTAACCAAGTAGAAAAATACAGATTTCATAACAAACTCATAAATATTATCAAAGAAAACCAATATATGTATAGGAATAAAAACCATTAAAATGTTTCACATGTGATAAGACTACGCGTTGAATGTTTCTCACAGACCAACGCGAAATAACGTTGATCTCATAAACAGAAAAAAAATAAAAATAAAATAAAATAGCAATTATCACATTCCTCCCCCGTTAAATAAAATAATCATTACAAAAATAATGCCAATTATTACATAAATATTTTGATGTAATCAAGTGACATGCGTATCTACGGAGTTGAATAACAATACAAACAATTCCGAGTTGAGTGACAATGCAGACCATTAATTGTCAAACAGAATAACCTTAATCGCCAATAATTGACATTGGCGATCTAAAATTTACAATTTGAATGACAAATATTTGATTTTGTTGACATATGTTATAAACCATGGCAACGCTTAATGCCCGTGCGGGCAAGAAGCTGTTCGCCCCGGTATCTAAGATGTAAAATGTCACTTTATGATCATGTAGGGCATAAAGGCATATTTGGATAGAGCGTCATTAAAACCCCATGATGCCATGTTTGAAGAAGTTATGGGTGATTTCAGACAAAGTATGTCAATTTGGGGTAAAATAACTAAAAGAAACATGAGGCAGACACAGGATTTTTTAGGGCTTTTAGTACGTTGTTCAGGAAACTAATTGGAAGGTATTTACCAATTTTCAGATTTACTAATTTTTTCAGGGTTAAAACCGAATATGTCTGGCTCAAATAGTAAATATATGTATGCAAACGACGTATGTGTCTTTCATTAATTTGGAAGCTGTGCTGGTAATATCAATTACAACTGTTAAATTATTTATAACTCTTAACTCTATATGTTGTTTCCCAAAATGTTGAGTCTGCTAATACAAAATACGTATTAATTTTGATTTTTTTAATAGTTCTAATGATTGAAATGATATAAAATCTTCTATTTGATGATTTAGAATATCTTAGCATGTTTGTCACTTATCTTCTTTCATATCTTGTGCAGCACTTGCACCATGAATAGTTTTTGTTATGTGGAATTACTGTATCGAAAAAAGATAGCGTCGCAATTCTCTATTGACAGGCATAAGAAATCGGTTTTGATTTTTGAAGTTACGGCTAATTTTTAACAAATGCGAGTCTATATTATACGTGGTGTTGTTACATCCATTAGGGCAAACTCTGGCACTTACTTAGAATTCGAAGTTTTTTCTAATCCCGGGAGTCCAGAATCAAACCCCACTGTTCGTTTCCCTTGAAACTTGCTCAATATTTTAATTTTTAACTTGAAATTAAAATTGTTGTCATATTACAAACATCGGGTCATTATAAATTCAGGTAGAGACACTATTAATAAATTTTGGAGAAAACTTCTTGATTAACTTCATTCGGATAATTATTAACACAGCTATGGCTTGATGTTGTCTTGAATATAGCCTGTGTCATTTGCTAGTAGTATAGGAATTACAAAATCCTAAAAGAACTGGAAAGAAAGTTCACGTTCACATCCATATTAGATTATAACAAATTCTTCCAAAATATTTTGCTATTTAAAATTTCTATGTAAATATTGTTATTAGACGACCAAAGGATGATGGATGGTTTCATATTATAACAAAAACTACGTCATATCAGAGAAAAATTACTGCCATTTTCAAACTTCAAATCAATTGTGGCACCCCTTGCCGTTGCCCAATCAGTTTTACTTCTGCAGTACTTGTTTTAAATACTAGAACAAATCTAGAACGTCGCATAAAAATACAAACAGCGTGTATAAAAAAGTTTGGGCTATATCCATTTATAACGAAAGTCAACATTTGACAATTTCAGTTAATATTCAGTTATGGAATCTTAGCAATTTCCCTATAATGAAGTCTCTTAGCGAGCAATTTTCCAAACGCCTCCCTCCTATTAACATCAATTAATCATTCCGCGACCTATCGACGATGGATTCTATCGGTCGAAGAAACCGATAACAATTACCGAGATAAATTTTGCGAGAGGGGGAAAACCCGATCCGGGAAAACTAATTTCGCGCAGTGGTAGCGCCAAGTTTGCCTTGGGGAGTCGAAATCTCGGCGCGGGTGGCCTTAATTTTCCAATTACACGGGTAAATATCAGACGGAAAAAGAACGCTCGCTGTTTGCCGTGTTGGTTCCGGTCGCGGTGGTAGGTAGGCGCGCTATTTACTCACCCCGTTTCATCCGCGCAATGAATTATGGGGCCGAGGCCGCGGGCCGTGTCGCACGCGTAAGTCAAGGTTAATTTCAAATTTAAACTACTCGAGTTTGAGTTCAAAGCTAAATTAGCATATAAATTCGGTTAAGATCTGTGGCGGCGATGATAACAACCCCTCAATCCTGTACACTGCTTGATAACTATTTCCTATTTATTCGGGATGGATATCTTTAAAAAGGTTGGCGGCTTATTGGACCACTAATAAGAAAATAAGAATTATTTGTCTGTTTTTAAAACTAACAGACAAAAACTAATATAAAACGAAAATTTACAAAATTTCAGCAGTTTGTTGTTGGTATCTTGTTAAATAATGTTAAAGCAACAACCTATCGAATTTAGTTAAATTTTAATTTTGCGTTAGGGATTACTATCTGTTCAGTTAATATTTTATTACATGTATAGTAATCAAGCGACATATCAGCAACATATCAGCGACATATCAGCATGTAATATTCGAGCGAATTCATCGATCTCAAATAAAGCGATTGGAAAGAATCCAAACGAACGAATAGCAAAAGAAATATCAGTCTGTGCCAGCGGCAGATCTCGGATTATTTGGAAATCTGTCGCATAAAGGTTCGGATTCTGCTTACTCGATGGCAACGAACCAAGAAAAAATAGAGAGAAAGTGGGAATCGGTGGGCGATTGCGAACCTTATGCCATCAACGCCAGAGGACACTCGAGTTCCCGCCATTGTTCGTGATGTGGGGAAATCTAACGGTACCAAACACAGAGATATACATTGAAATAAATGGGCAATCGATATGCAATAACGTGAAGTTGTTTGCAGATCTCAGCTGTTTAGACTGTCTAGATGTTCTTAATTGGTTCTTAATAGGAACGCAATAATTTCATAACTGCATGTTTCTTTTGAAAAAATAAACGGTTTTACAACGTCAATACGCTATATCGAGCAAATCTTTAACCAGTTCAATATCTCGGGTGTCAAAACTACAAATGTAGGTATTGAGATTTGCTTTTTGGTTATATTTATTCAATATATAGGTATTTTTGACAAATTTAATACCTCGTTGAAAATTTCGAAATACCCCAATATCTAACCTCGCAAATAAATTGATTAGATTTATTAATTGTATTAATATGTGTGATTCGTACATTTATTGTAGCGAAACAAAATAACTTGCTTTTATTATTTTGTTTTTATTAACTTGCTTCATTATTATTTTATATTTTGATCCCCTTTGGGCACTGGTTAATATGTATTGATCGAATTCAAATTTCACAGGAATGAAGTGTGGATATAGCTGAACAAATTAACAGGGTTCTTCAAAACAAAACAAAAGTTGAAAAATAACGACCAACCTGTATACATACAGGGTTAGCCAACATTACCGGAACACCTAAATAATTATCCAACCGTAATAAATTTAAAAAAAATTCAGAGGAAAAGAGGTTTTATTACACCCTACTAGGTACTAATAATATATAGGGTGTTCATTTTATTATAGAAATTTGCAAAGCTTTCCTCTTCTAACAGACCCCTGTATATTATATTTTGTAATTCTAAGAATTTTATATCGGGTATTATTTTTTTTATAAATTGCGCTATTTCTGAGTTTTAAGCAATTAATCAAAACTCCTGAACTTCAAATTGAAAACAAAATCCAAAGGCAGCTTGAACAATTAATTTAATTCTATTTAATTGGGTTGCTGTTTTCTCTTGGATGTTTTATTTTTATCCGTTTGGTTAAAGTAAAAGTTCATGAGTTTTGCTTAATTGCTTATAACTCAAAAAAATATTCCTATATAAAATTCCTAGAATTAAAAAATGTTAAATATACAGCATCTTCTGTTTGCAAATTTCCATAATACAAACGCAGCCTGTATATTAAAAATATATTTGAACGGGAGGTTGTTTAAACCTAAAAAACTTTTCATTTAAAAAATATTTTGAAATTTTTAAACAATAGCTTGTTTAAAGCCAAAAACTTTTATTTGATTTTTTTAAAATTTCTTTCCTTTGGAGACTTATTTAGGTATTTCGGTAATTTTGCCTGTATAATATATCGTATATATTAATTTTGTGACACGAATTTCCTACAAATTTTAACTCTATTTGAAGCTATATTTAATTCACCACCAGAGGAAGTTGTAGAAAACTAAGAAATTATAATTTGACAGATCTACAATATATTTTACTCAAATTAGCTACTTTTCAATTGCATTGTTTGTTTCACTTGTTTTCATTGTGATAATGTCACAATTAAAACTAAACTAACAAAGCATTTCTTAAGAAATTCAGTACCTGAGGTAAGAATCAGTCATCACATTTGGCGTAATGCAATTTCAAGAATTTACCATTAATCATAAAGGGCTCAGGATGAAAAGTGGCTAAAAACCATTGGAAACCATATGTTTTTATCCACTTTTCATTCTCATGCATTCAATTGTTTAACTCCAAAAAAGTAGTGCATTTTTGCAAACCTAAAGTTCAACAAATTCTTATCTAGTAGCGAATTCAATTTGGTTAATCAAAGAAGCAGATAGCTAACAAAAGGAACCTGAATGCCGACGTCGCGTCGTCCTAGTGCGCTGAGGCCTTCGTGCTCCCAAGAAGAATGTTATCTTTTCGCCAGAGGACATGGCTAAGCTGATCAGTGTCGCCTTATCTCGCTGTCAGTACGGGTAAGCCCCGTTGTATGTGGGTCAAACGGGCCGGACGGGGGTGCTGCGCCCCATCCGCGACAATGGGGCTCGCACAGTGGGGTGGGAGGCGCACATTTGGAAAGCGACGAGCACCCTTATTAACAATTAAGGCGGCCCGAGATTACGGTCGGGCGCGATTCAATGGCATTTTCCGGACGCGATTATGGCGCCCCCAACTTCGAACTTTCGAACTATGTCACCAGATATCCTAATGAGCCGCAGTTGCACATGTACAATGTCCCGAGACGTTATCTTTCCACCCATCTTGTAGCCAAGTTTCGTGCTTAATACTGTGGCCTTTAAAATACCATGACTTGCGTCACGTGATTTATTAATATTATCATGCCAAACTATGACAACATACGGTTTATTATTTATCCTTAGCTACACAAAGACAACAGTTATGCCTAATTTTATCAAGATCCGAGATGGTGAGGGACAAATGAGGTAAAACGTAGTTTCATAACTTGACTATACAGGGTCCTGCAACTCAGCTCCCGTGTTCCGTAGCTCAGTTACTAATTAAGCTAAGAGCTTGACATTTTACAGGCTTACTCTGTACTTCAAGGGACTTTTCAAGAAATTATTTTTTATTATACAGCGTGTTCAAAAAATGTGGACCGCCATGGTAATATATTTTTTTAAATTGCAAGCTATACATTTTTTGCACGCCTTTTATGATTGCCTACCACTAAACTTTTATTGAAACCGGTTGAGTGACTGCAGCGCAAAAAATAAAAACCCAAAAAACATGGAGCTCGTTAATAAAATTTTGCGACGTGCTTATTAAGTTAGATCTAGTAGTCTCTTAACCAAGTGTCATTGATCCAAATTTATCAAATTATACCAACGTTGAAAAATGAGTTTTTTGTGAATAACTTTTAAAATATTTGGAATTGTGATGGGGTTGTATTTAGAAACAATGTTTATTTTTTAATTCTGCTACGTTTCAACTAAACAATATTTATGGACTCCAATTCTCTTTAAAAATTTGGTAGGTTTCCACAAAAAAAAATAAAAAACGTCACCTAAGTCTATTCTTCAGGTTCGTTATCGTAGTTGTAATTTACACATAAATTTCTTCCTCAAAATGTCTCAGAGAAACAAAGCAAACGGGGGTTAAATCAGGCGATCTAGTTTTCCAAAGCGTTGGACCACCATAAACCACTAGAGGCCTTCATAAATTTTCATTGTTTATAGTGAGTTTTTGGTTGATAGCAGTCGGATAATTTATTTATTATTACTATTATTCATTAATTATTATTAGCCTATCCTTGTATACGGAAACGAATAATTGTTTTTCTTTTTTTTTATCTTGTATATTAAGAATATAATATCGGCATATAGGGTCATCCAAATCATAAAACATAATCAATCGCGAGGTTACTTTGTGTTTTTGGGAACCTTGGTCTAGAAATGTGCAGCGATAAAACAACAAACATAAGTCGACAGCAGGATGGTCGGCTACAACCTAATACCTTGGACAGCTACTATAATGTCACAATATTAATTAAATTTATCAAACATAAACTTATATACTATTTATTAATAAATGTGAAATGGTTGATTGCGTTGAAAGAAACCGTTTTGGCAGTATAAACACAATCTGTCATTTAATCCGATTCCTTGTTCTTATAGGAGGGGATGTAAACACAATTTCTCAACCGTCGTCTCATTAACTCTAAATCCTTCCCTTCCTCGGAAAGAGGCCCTTTGTTGTTCGCCTTACGCTTAGGAACCGTTAAAACTGTCCATTGTTGATCGGATTTCGGAAATCCTATTAAAATAATGGACGAGGACCGTATGATCCACGTGCGAATGCGAACGCATGGGCGCGAACACATCCTTGCGTCCTCGAACATCCTTGGACGATCCCTCATATTAAAACGCTAACGAGAGAATTTCGGATGCCGTCTCATAATCCATTGTCAGTCTAGACTTCGCGTTTAGGGGTGGCGGGCCCTTTGTCGACGATGTCGACGACTTTCCCTCGTTCGTATTATCAAGTTTACATTGTTCTCCTCATGAGTCGTAATTGCGACACTGTACCGTCGTCGTCTTTAACCAAATCCGAGCAGGCGATACACAAAGCGCACCCGCGGACTACTTGATTACTCTACCCGAGTTTTACTTCAGATTGTCTTTGACAATTCGTAACTTAGTCAAGATACGGGCGCAGGTACTTCAAGTTAATGTAAACACATACAGTTTCAAACTTGTGCTTTATACTTTACTAAGAATTTGTTTGATAAATAAGAACATATATAAATAAGCAAATATTCCCTAATTGTCTATATTTATCTTAAACTAAAGAAGAAAAAAAACATGAAGACATTTAAAAACGGTCCACTGTATCTGTATATAGATCGGCAACAAATTCATCAGTGCGCGAAGAAAGTCATTATGATTACAGCAAAAACAACAACACAAAATGCTACACCGAGCAAAATAATAATTGATGATACTAAAAATGTCGTTTCAAGTGTATCGCTGATACCCAATCTACTCCTGTATAATCAATAGATTCTGAAATATGAAATTTCTATAAAATGTGTAAAAACAGCATTTTTTGCTTTCTGTCAAAAGATCTGTATGTCTTAGATGCACTGTACATGGTCCTCCCAACACATTTTGTGATATTTAGTATTTAAAGAACATAAATTATAAAGTACGCTATTATAGGCCTTTAGTATATTTTGTCATTTGTTAATGCTATTTTTGCGATTTGCGTAATTGCCATGTTTTATTTTTTAACACAATTGAATATACATTATATAGCCGTTTTAAACCCCATGTTTCTTTTTGCTTTGTGTCAAAAGATACTAGATGCGCTATACAGGGCCCTCCAAACACATTTTATGATATTTAAAATTTAACGAACATGAATAATAAAGTACACTGTTATAGAACTTATTGTGTTTTTTTGTCATGTTCGAATGATATTTTTGCGATTTTAGTATTTGCCATGTTTTCTTTTTTAACACAGTTGAATATTTCTTAAACTATTAACATTTCGTAGTTCGAACACAGGAAAACGTAGGAAACATTTGTTAGTAAAAATTACTAAAATTCAAACAAAAAAAGTTCTCATGATATGACAAGTACAAAAAATATCAAATGTGATAAGAAAAACAGCTGCATGCAGTAAAAGCTTGAGCAATTCCGAGATATGTCTTTCAGAAGATTAAGAAGGTGATGGCAGTAAGTTAAATAACTAATAAATACCGTTCAGTATGATATACAGGAAGCGCGTAAAGTATGGGAACATAACAAAATCTCAAGTACGGTTTGCTATTTTAAAAAAACATCGAACACGTCGATTTATAATTTCAATTGCTTTTAACAGATGACGTCAATGACATTTTTAAAATTACACATTTGTGTTTTTTTTAATGAATTTGACAGATCTTTTAATTGTCTTAATGGTAGCATAATATTTTTATGGCCTTACATAAGAACATTTTTAAGAAAATGGCAATTGAAGGTTATAAAATAAAGGAGTAAAATCGCCGGAACGGTTCGACCGCATTTAACGAAATTTTTGAAATAAGTGTTTGAAGTGCAACCATGTGAAGTCACTGGCGTTATTATCGTAGATGCAACGTTTACAGTTTCTGTGATATAACCTGAAACTTTTGAATTTTAAATAGAACATTATGTACATTTTGCCATTTTCTGTTACAGTCTTCATTATTATATCAAAAACACCTAGTAATTAACAAAGAAAAAAATTATAACAACATTATTACATTTTCTACTGCAAGTAATAAAGATTTTTGTTAATTTGTAGATGTTTTTGATATCATACTGTAACAGGCGTAGTAACATTGAAAAGGCACTGGAAGACTGTAACATAAAATGTCAAAATATACAGGGTGTTCTATTTCAAATTTAAAAGTTTGCGGTTATATCTCAGAAACTGTACACGGTGCATCAACGATAATAACGTCAGTGACTTTAATTCCAAAATTTGTTTAAATTCGGTCGACCCGTTCCCTCCGTTTGTCACTTTTATTTCATACGTTTCAATTAATTGTCTTTTTCTCGAAAATTTTCTTATGTAAGGCCATAAAAATATTACTACCATTAAGACAATTAAAAGATCTGTCAAATTCATTTAAAGAATATAGGGTTGTCAATTATAAAGAATGTCGATGACGTCATCTGTTAAAAGCAATTGAAGATACAAATTAATTTTATATCATGAAGTGTATTTTGATCATTATAAATCGACGTGTTCGAGGATTTTTTTAAAATAGCAAATCGTTCTTGTGATTTTGTCATGTTTCCATACTTTACGCGTTTACTCTTTAGCACGTTTCAAATTATAATAATAGTTTAAAATAGTCAAATTCAAATTACACAAAACTTCAGGTATTATATCTTCATATTCTAAAATGTCATGTATAAATTTGCTAACTGACAGATATGTATCTCATACTACTGCAAATGCCATTATTATAAACTACACTTAAGTTGTGAAAACAGCAATGTCGTAAATAATTGCAGATACTTTAGAAAATTGTTTCCTAAGCAAACCGTCTAGACAACGTAAAGTGAAAACAGTTTTTACCAAATTGAAAAACGCGCTGGGTCGATTTATGATATAACATTTGAACAGCTCATTTAGCTAATATCGAGGACCGTCTGGCCGGCCCGACCGCTGAGTAAAGAATTGCCTGATTAAGTTTTATGGTGCGGTTGGAATTTATTTTTGGAAATGTTATCTTCCTCGGACTCGGCCAGAAGAACAATAAAACCATCCGTCGGTCCAGCGGCGGCGTCTGCGTCCCTTTCTCACAGCCAGTGGGCATCCGGCGGCCGCTTGGACTCCATCCAATTGTTCTAATTCGTTCGATTAAACCCTTTATGCAGATATTTACTGCCGGGGCTTTGCATTTTTATTACCGCGATATTTCCCCCGTGCAGTTGCAATTTCGGTACAGGGATACATTACGCGCATCGATGCATACGAAGATTGCTCTACCCCATTTTTGGGGCAGACCCCCACTAGGTGCTCTGCAGGACTGCAGTATTTGGTTACTTGGGGTAAATTCAAAAACATGCCAACTCGTACGGTGCTCGTATTGTAAATGGACGCCAGATATGAGTTATAGCCTTTTTATTCAACGTATATTTTGCGGAAATCTTTAGTGCCCGACTGTTTTCAACCTATTTTCTACTACGAACAGCAGGGCCAGCCCTAGGCGGTAGGCAAGATAGGCAACTGCCTACGGCGGCAAAGTTTAGGGGCGGCAAAACCAACTGAACTACTATAAAAAAGGCTCTAAAATATTGCTATTCTAAAATAGTAAAATACAATCAAATACAATAGGAATTGACATGCTTCGTTCCTATATTTTAAGATGCATAGCAGCCAATAAAAGACATATTTAAATAAAATAGCTCATTAGCTTTTATAAAGAATTAGAATCAATTAGGAAAAATATATGATCAATTAGGAAAAATAATATGAAAGTACTGTAGTGTAGTGATCCTATACAAAAATCAAAAGAGAAATATAAAATAGTCCTAACGATCCTTTTGCGTTTTTATGCGATATCCACAAACTTAAAGAAAATGTTATAAGTAAAATCGATTTACTGGCACATTCCATGGATATAGAAACCGCTTTAAAAGTTTGCGATTCCTCCATCTTAACGGTTTAGCATTTGCTGCCGAAATGGTAACCTAGTTAATTTTTAGTTGAGTAGACACATAATTTGCCCGCCTATAAAAATAATATTAAAATGTGCTGAGTCTTTGATGATATTATTATTGAAATTAATTAAAAACTATCAGTGATTAAAAAATTCCCCATGAAATGCTTGCATCAATATCTCCGAAAATAATACTCTTAGCAGAACAAATTATACATCATATTAAAGATAAAATTTTGATGAAGATTTGGGTACATGATAAACAAAGAATTACTTAAAATATTGAAAGATTTAGATTTGGGAAAATGTAACGGAGATATTATGTCAATATCTATTCTGTCAAAAACGACAGAAGTTTGCTGATGACAGATTACTTAACAGTGTAGATATTGGCATAATATTTCGGTTCTGAAAACCCGTTTTTTAACCTTGTCCCAAATCTATATCTTTCACTATTTTTAAGTAATACTCTTCATTTTTAATATGGCGTCCATTTTGTTCTGCTAAGCTTAATACTTTCGGAGATATTTGACGCAAGTAGTTCATGAGAAATTTCACTGATAATCACTGATAATTTTTAATAAATTTCATAATAATGTCTTCATTCAGTAAACATTTTGATGGTATTATTGGTACTATTTTCATAATCGGGCGAATTAATAATGATGTTAAATGATTTTGCGTCGACCTTGTTTCCAGAAGGTCCAGTTTGACGTTTTTAAAAATTCATTACCTCCCTTAACATTGGGCCAAATTTAAACATTGCTTAGCAGTTTTTTTCTAACCCTGCCTATAACTGTTGCTACCTGAGCGGGCGATAGACACTTTGCTAACTAATATTAATAAAAAAAGTACTTAATAACCATGTCTACTTAAAATTGTCTTAATGGATTAGCAATGAAAGCCACGGAATATGAATTGAGTAATACATTAGAGCTGAAAGAAATTACTCGCGATTTTGCAGAAAAAATGTTCGAAAGAGCTAATTTTAATTTAGTGTTAAACTTTGTATATTGTACCAGTATTCTTTATTCTTTGTTGTTTTAAAACTATTGTTTATACTATTATAATCTCCAAAGGTTGTGTTTTTATTACAAATAAATTTCGTAAATATTGTCTCAGTGTTGACTGTATTTTTCTGGATCATGATTTTTGTATAAATCTGTTTTTTTTAAATCATTTTGGAGTTAGGGTTTTTTTGAGAGAAACTCAATGGTGAAAACCAAAATTAGCTATCGTCTTTTGTTTTCGAGTATTATTATCCTATTAATCTAAGCAAATTACACTGCGAGATATGCACTGTCAAATATTTGTACCGAAAGTACCGAAAATATGAATATTTAATGGCGATTCGTAACATCGCACATCTGGACTTGCAAACACGTTGCAAGGTCTCGAACGCATCGGCTGGCTCGACAAAAACTTGTAGTTCTGTGGCCTTAAAAACACCTTCTACGCCGATATTGGGCAGACTATTTGAGGTAAACATATTAATGCCGCATGAATGCACCGGTGAAAAATAGATTCTTATGCCTGCAAGAAATAGTTTTCGGGCTATAGAATTCTTAATACGTTTTACTTTCGACAAGAAAATAATATCTTGGTACGTAGTGTGTAGGATGTTTGTCTTCGCTACATTACTAACGCGTCTTGCAAAATATAATAAAAAATAATACACGCAAGGACTCATGATGCATGAATTTATAATTTGATAATAATTATTTCAATCATTTGCAGTTGGTTTGTTATAATCAATATAATCAATCAGGGAGGCGGCACTATTGAGATTTGCCTACGGCGGCAAAAACGCTAGGGCCGGCCCTGCGAACAGCGGCACTCCGGGCCATAGGCGAGGATGGGAACATTTTGTTCCCTATACAACGTCGTAATTTTTGATGTTTGAGTTTTTTTTTTTACTATTTGTTTGGTGATTTTCACGGTTACGTTTAAAATTGAATATCTCTAAAACTAGAAGTTTTATGATTAGTGGTCCAAAACTAGAAACATAACCAAAGAAGACGACGTTTAGTTCATCATGATATCTTATACAGGATGTTCAAAATTTACAACTCAATAATTCAATTTTCAAACGTAAAAAACTATTTTTTTTTTTTGATTGGCCGAATTGCCAGTTGCGAGAAAATCTATTTCCCTACCAATCAAAATTCGGGTTCCGTATGTCTATCTTTATTAGTTTTTGAGGTATTTGCAGTATAAAAGAATGCAAACTAAATACAAAACGACTTATTCAACTTTGGTAACAACTTTGGAACACCAGGAAAACAGAACAATATTGAAAAGGTTTGCCCTATTTCAGCGTGTATTCAAAATGGATTTAAAGAAAAAATGAGAAATTCTCAATAACTATCAAAGATAGATATCGGAATCCCTAATATTTATTGATAGGGAACAAGATTTCCTATCGAATGGCTAATCGGTATACAGGCTGTTCCATAAAAAAAAAATGTTTTTTATGTTTGAAAATTCACTTATTCTGTTGTAAATTTTGAGCACCCTGTATAAGATGAACTAAACATCGTATTATCTGGTTATGTTTCTAGTTTTTGACCACCAAACTTGAATCTTCTAGTTTTAATAATAACAGAGATATTCAATTTTAAGCGTAATCCCGAAAATCACAAAAAAAATAGTAAAATCAAAAACTCAAAAATGGTGATATTTAGGTATAGCGAACGTTATTAAAAATGATGTGTTTTGATACGGAGAAACCAATAATAAAATTAAAATTATATCATTTCATTTAAAATAACAAAGTTGATTCCATTGACCGGACATGACAGTTAACTTGGGAATATTTGAGCTGAAGAGCTCAGATTGCGTAAATTCTAATCCCAAAATTTTCCAGAAATAGTAGAACATGAGAAACTTCTAATGCACGAGTTCCGTGAAACAGCCTGTATACAACGTTGACGTTTCACGGCAAATCTCAAACCGAATCAAAAGCTATAATAAAAATATTTTTCAACCTTAATTATAGAGAATAACCCTCCAATTTTATAATGAAAAAACCACTCTAATGCCCAATTTTATTCACTCGTTAAATAATTCATCAAAATCCCGACTAAATTGAATCTAGTCCATTCGGTTGTCAATATAACGAATTAATGAATATTTATAAGTCCGGTATGAATTTGATTGCAAAAGTCGCCGTGATTGACGTTTGAAATGAAAGAATTTTAATCAACGAAAACAATCGGAACAATACCCTCGCCGCGGATGGGGCGCAGGAATCATATTAAAATGTATATAAATGCCTCGTCCGGGCCACCCCAATAATTTCGAAATTATGCCGGCACCCGTCGGAAACTTTTACCCCAATGAGTTCGCAAAGTCTTATTTAATGTCGAGATGCTGTTTATTAAGTGATCTCGTCGCGATCTTGATTAAATCCCAGAGGCAACAATGAATCGAGAATATCTCACAAGAAACTATGGTTTATTTTACGGAATACGTTTAGTGGATTTTCTTTATATTTCGAATATTTTTTTCTCTAAAGAAAACTAAGTCGTGAAGTTTTCGAAAAGAGGGTCAGAATGCCTAATTGCAGATTTGGCAAGTTTTCGAAATTTATTGCGGTTGAACCCACTGCCCTAGAATCTTCAAAAGGGTCTAAAGGAACTAAAGGAAACATTAAATATGTTGTAAAAGTTTGTATCATCCTCAATAAGTAAAAAAATAGTGAATAAATTTGAGATAATTTTACGGAATACGTTTAGTGGATTTTCTTTATATTTCAAATTTATTTTCTCTAAAGAAAACTAAGTCGTGAAGTTTTCGAAAAAGTTAAGGTCAGAATGCCTAATTGCAGATTTGGCAAGTTTTCGAAATTTTTTGCGGTTGAACCCAATGCCCTAGAATCTTCAAAAGCATCTAAAGGAAACATTAAATATGTCGTACAAGTTTGTATCATCCTCAATAAGTAAAAAAATAGTGAATAAATTTGAGATAATTTTACGGAATACGTTTAGTGGATTTTCTTTATATTTCAAATTTATTTTCTCTAAAGAAAACTAAGTCGTGAAGTTTTCGAAAAAGTTAAGGTCAGAATGCCTAATTGCAGATTTGGCAAGTTTTCGAAATTTTTTGCGGTTGAACCCAATGCCCTAGAATCTTCAAAAGCATCTAAAGGAAACATTAAATATGTCGTACAAGTTTGTATCATCCTCAATAAGTAAAAAAATAGTGAATAAATTTGAGATAATTTTACGGAATACGTTTAGTGGATTTTCTTTATATTTCAAATTTATTTTCTCTAAAGAAAACTAAGTCGTGAAGTTTTCGAAAAAGTTAAGGTCAGAATGCCTAATTGCAGATTTGGCAAGTTTTCGAAATTTTTTGCGGTTGAACCCAATGCCCTAGAATCTTCAAAAGCATCTAAAGGAAACATTAAATATGTCGTACAAGTTTGTATCATCCTCAATAAATAAAAAAAAAATAGTGAATAAATTTGAGATAATTTTACGGAATACGTTTAGTGGATTTTCTTTATATTTCAAATTTATTTTCTCTAAAGAAAACTAAGTCGTGAAGTTTTCGAAAAAGTTAAGGTCAGAATGCCTAATTGCAGATTTGGCAAGTTTTCGAAATTTATTGCGGTTAAACCCAATGCCCTAGAATCTTCAAAAGCGTCTAAACGAAACTTTAAATATGTCGTAAAAGTTTGTATCATCCTCAATAAGTCAAAAAAACATAGTGAATAAATTTGAGATAATTTAATTATTTGCGTTGAATTGTCAAAAATAAGTAAAAACATACTAGAAAGCAACAACAAAAAGTGACAACTAATTCTTGTGTCCTATTCCTCGTAGAACCCGAAGGCAGGCATATGTAATGGAGTCTACTTTTTGAAAAATTTATGATTTTTTGGCTTTTCAAATGGTACAACTTAGTTAAAAGAAATATTTTTGAATAATATATGAAAGACCCTGATATGTAGTGTGTGAACTGTTTTATTTAGAATACAAATCACCAGTAATGGAGTGTCGTCACACAAATCAGCCACACTTTGATTCAAATAAAAAGTACTGTTTCAAATAATGCCATATCAGGAAATGAGTAATTATTAAAAGAAGTAATTCAAATACAGTTAATATCGTTTATAATGACGGTCAAGGAACCGGTCGTATTAGGTTGTTATATCATGTACATAATTTTCTTTTAAAAATATTCATAACCTATTACATGTAATTTATATGTAGTCATTTAACCAACAAGCATATTGATCGATTCATGATCGAGATTATTTAGGGCACGAGCAACAGTGAGTGCGCTAATATTGCCAAATCGCCGTTCAATATTCGAGTTGGTTACAATTTTTTTCGTCGATATAAATTGAGGTTATATGACAATGCAATGTGTCAGTTATAGCTCTGGGTGACGGAATGTTTTGATCGGATGGTGTCATTTAACGTAGTATCTTCTTAGCGCTTGGTTTGATAACTTAGTCCTGAAGATGCCTCTTGCAACAGAGCGCGAAACGTCGACTACTTCAAAGTCCTCAACGCGGTTTCCACCCGGAAATCAATATATCATTGACTCAGACCGCGGAAGTCTACAATTTAGATATTTAACGTATGTTCGATTGGCTGTAATGAAGTCGTTTAATTGATTATAACAACTCGTGCATTAATAGAAATCGTGCATTTATAGAGCCGTTTAATAGACGATTTTATATTTACCAAGCAGACCCATAAATAAGCGATCGATGGAAAAGTTATTTTAACGAAGAAATCTGTTAATTTGCTTTGTTTACATAGAATGTGAAATACATTAATGTGATTTTTGTATTTATCAGTGGCTTTATTTAACTGTATTTTATCCTACAATACTTTTATTTATCTACCAAAATATTATTAATTAGATAACGGTAAACGTATTTTGGTACCATAGCAAAAATATTAACTTTCTTGTATACAAATATATTTATTTGAATCAAAATTGGACAACCGAAACAACGTGTCCTTTTTAAGTAATTATATACCAGTGTATATGTCGAAATAGTATGTATATTCCGTAAGCATATATATATTGCGTAAATAATTTGTCGTATAATGAATGTCGCTTAGCGGTCCTCGAAATACTGCCGATCATCGGCGATCGAGCACTTTGAAAATAGTGGTCCATAAATATAGCCCGCAATCTATCGCAAGCAAACCGGTGCGAACCGAATTAAAGAACATGATAAATATTGATCGTTTACAAATTCATTAGAAGCGTAGACAAAAACACCGTAATTACTAAATTGATTATCGTATAATTTTTCGTGATGCTGACAATTTGCTCTGGTAACAAAATCCCCACGTCCGGATGTTTCTTTTTGTGAATCTCATCGCGAAGATTGTACTAGCGTAACTCGGGTAATAAAATGCGACGGTAAACAGACTGTTCCGGATTAAAATAGGGTGGGACGTCCTCGTTGTGCAAATACAGCTAACGACCGCTAACTAAAGGAGGACGCGTCCGCCCCGTACGCGAGTTCGGGCGTCGCCCGCTTGTAGCGCTAGTCGTCGAAAAAACTCGAGTCCCAAATGAAACGGACGCAAAAAGCACAATTCCCGTCGCAGTCGAATTGCAACGCTAGAAGAAAAAAAGAAAACGCACCGCGGCTTCCATGTGAAATATTTCGCTACCAGCGAAAATTAAACAGCTGCCCCTTCACCCTCGTCCTTTTGTGGTGGAGATCGGACTTTGGCTTGCAGGACTCTTGATTTATGTGACCGGTGGCTACAGTATTAAAGAGGCGTGTATCTTTAAAATAGCACTGGCATACATGTAAATTTTACTCGGGCTTTTAGTCAATATAATTTGTTGCTGCTTTGCATATGCTATCTTCCGTTTTCGTTGCATAAGACTCAATAAGGACGAGGTATATGTCTTTGTAGTTTATTCGTTTTCGTCCATCTTTAAGTTGTATGTGAAAATGTGTTTCTATATGTGGTCTTCGCACTAGTCAAAGCATGGTCAATGCAATTGTGATTGGTCTATTCAAAATTGGAAACTATAGTTTTTTGTCCTTTTTGTATATCTTCACCATGCCTATATTTATTTTTTTAAATTTTATTTAGAGCTACAGCTCTACAGTAAATCTCTCTACAGGTCGACAGTAAATCAGCTTTTTATGTTTTTTATTTGTTGTCATTCAGAGGTCTCTCTATCTTTGAAACTGTGAAAAGTGTTAACCGAGAATAGATATGAAATAGACCAAATACAAAGGATGAAGACAAAAAGACGAAAAGGACAAAAGTACGTAAATGACAAAAACGTAATTTTTGTCTGGCCCGGTCTATCACTGCCAGTTTGAACCACGTTTAGGGCTAAACCTAGTTTAGGTCTCAAGGATTTTGTTTATCTAAACTCATTTTATGGTTTGTTTATCCTTCTAATCAATTATATGTCTAGTTCGTCCTTTACGTGTTAGCTCTTTGTTTTTCCTATCTTATTTGTCATTTTACGTCGTTTCATCATTTTGTTTAGTTAGTATTTTTAGTTTTTGACATAGCTAATTTAATTGACTTGTTGCATGTTGTTACAGAAAAGAATTTCATGCTATTTGATAGGATATTTTATAAAATGTCTGATGGCTTGCCAATGGGCACCAATGTCAGGCCTCATGGCTGAATTTTAGATCAATGAACTTGAAAAAGATTTATTTTCCAACAAATATAACATCATAACCGCCAATATACTTTTCTATGGACGATATGTTGATGCCATTCTTAATGTTTACAAATGAACTAATGCACAAACATCTGCACTATAGAACATTTTAAATAACATAGGACCTCTAAGGTTTCCACTTGACATAGAACAAAGGCAAATAGCATCTTTCGTGTCTCCATAGAGACGCGAAAATGACATTTTCGCATCGTGTAGGATAAAAAATACAATTTATAGATGTTGTAATCATGAAGAACCTTGAATATAATAATCTTGACTTTGACATCATACAAATTGCAAAACACACTTAAGAAATATGTCATTAACGTATCGTTTAAAAACATCTGTAAGATAGACAACTCTATAGCCAACTACAAATATCAGCGTGATATATTGACTAAAAAATGGCATGTATGAAATTACTTGTCTTGAATGTGACAAACAATATATACGACAAACGGGCCGAAACATTGGAATTAGATTTCGGGAACACACAGATATTCGTGACTCATATGTTTACAAGCACATCCAGGACACTAACCACAAAATAGATATTACCAATTTAAGACTCCTCCAAGAAATAAAAAAAATCAAAAAAGCTGAATATTTATATAAAATTCGAGATATTCAAACATTGACATATAAAAGCACCAGACCTGTTACAAAATGAAGGTATTGAAATCAACCACAATAGATTGTTTCTTAAATTGTGTAGTTTACCCGCCAATAAGATGCGCCCACTCGCGACAAGTGTTGAAATATCGGTCGCGTGACTGTAATTTTTTTTTGGGTTAAGACGTAAATTACTGGTGACGTGTACAGCAACGTACAATGTCGTTTTCATCTTGAATAATCATTTTAAATGTATATTGTGCTATTTATTATTGTGTTTTACTATAACCGTGAGCTGGAAGAATCTGCAGAAGTGACTAATAACGAGAAATCAGCTGTAAACGCCACATGTTTATCTTGCGCTCATACATTGTACCATTCTAATCCCTAATTGTTTTTGCAGCATGGCCTGAAGACGATACGAATGTTTCGAAACATGTAGCCTATCAGATCAATAAATAACATCAGATACACACTCCTTGAATTTTATTATGATTTATTTTTAGTCATTTTATGATTTTCATCCAATTTGTCATATTTGCTCTAATTATCTTAACTTTATCCCTTTCACTCTTTACTCATTCTCCTTTTGGTTGTTTTTACCGATTGTATCCTTTGTCTCTTTACTGTTACGTTCCGTAATTTTTTTGCTGTTCTTTTCCTTTTCTAAATTTTTTTTCTTTACGGTCAATTCGTCCTTTTCGTCACGCGTTTTATGCATTTTATTCTTGACGTCCTCTTTGCTGTGTTTTTCTTTCTTATAAATTTTTGTCATTTTTATCTAGTTAGTCCTTTATTAGTCCGTTTATTACTTTCGCCCTATTTGTAATCATCTTTGTTTTTGTCATTTATGCCCTTTTGATACTACATTATATTCGTCCTTGTGTAATTATCTTAAATTTTATGATTTTTGCCCTTTAGATCCTATTTGTCCTTTTTGTTATTCTTCGTCCTTTGTGTATTTTTATCCGTCACGCATATTGTTGTTACGTCCTATTTTTGTATTTTGTAACTCTTTCCGTAGTCCTCGTCGTTCACAGTGTTTTGTCATTCGTTGTTTTGTTATTTTCGTCCTTTTTATCTAGACTAGATTGTCCTTGCTGTCCTTTATGTAACTAAAAGTAAGACCTCAAAAGACGACTCATAGTATGGGTCCTGCCTGTATTACCAATTCTAGATTATTTTGACATCAATTCAACTTGTGAAGTAACACAACTTTCTTTTTGTTTCAGGTAAGAAAACCGCTGGTGCAATCCACACGAAATGCATATGTAAATATGGTAAATATGTATATGGTAATTTTTATAGCGTCACTAATATACGAGTAAGAACATCTAATAAATAAGGGATTCTAATTGTGAAATTGCATTAAACTGAAATATAAACGTCCAAATCTATACGATGTCTTCCAATTAGCTATTCTGAATGGTAATCTGAATCCCCAATAACCATTCAAACTGCAAATCAATACGATTTATGCGTTTTTTGTGTATGCAGTAATTAGCGAAACACTGTAATGTCGGCTTAGTTAGGTGAGAATTTGAGAATTTTTATAACGAGCTCGATCCGGCGACACAGCGCGGATTTATGTCCTGTTTTTACGCCCTTTTTATGTGCAGAGATTAAAAAGTTGCAGGGTATATAATAAAACTTTTGCAATTTTCGAGACTGTAACAACGCGCTCATACCTACGCGTTACTGAATATGTAAGACAAAGTACCTGCGGTGTTATTACACCAGTATTCCCGTTGTACCTTCGCATTACATTTGCAGTATTTTCCTTGATATTGCCTTTTGTTTTCTTAATGTCTCAAAGCGTATACGAGAAATACAATTAAAAGAAAAGCAACTATTTTTTTATAGGGATTTTACGTTATAAAGTCCTCAAAATAAGTAAAAAATCTAATTTTAGACAATACTAAAAGTAATTGTGTGTACAAGAAATCTTTTTGCTACAACGTGAGAATTCAGATAAAAATCGTAGTGCGCCCCAGCCCAAAAGATTATACAGCAGCGGCAAAGGTGTTCAAGTTACGTGTTTTTGTCCCTGATTTATGGAATCCTTCGGGCAACGGAGGTCGCAACAGATAATTTGGAGAACGAGGACTCTCGGCCGTATCTTGTAGCCGGAACGGTCACGACGTTTCGGTTCCATCCGCACCGTCAGGTCACGTCCTACGAGAGAAAATGCACCCGATTGCAAGAACCGACTGAGCCGAAAGTGGACGGCATCAGCTAAACAACCCTCGCGCTGCAACGGAGCGCGATATGCCAGTAGACAGTGAGTTATGTCAGTGTTACGTGATTAGGAACTGAGGTAGGTGTTCAAGTCGACCAGATAACGATCCGGCGCGAGTGAAGTAGAAAAATTACTCGGTAGATTTATCACTGTTGAAAAGCCTTTAAAGTAAATCTGATAATGGGGAGGATTTTTGCACAATACCTACTATGGTGAGTTATTAATACCCCGTCGGTCGATAGCGATTAAATCGTTAGAAAGAAAAAAATGTTTAACTCAAAACTAGTTTGACTCACCAGTTTCTATAACGTAACATTATTTTCATTTATACAGGGTGTTGCGTTTAGGCGTGACGGAAAGTATGTAATTTTTTTTAAATGAAATGCCCGATATATTTTATTATTATATCAATACTAATAAATTTGTTTATCCAACCGTATAAGTTGATAACTGTCAGCGTTAATAGTTCCTGAGATATTCAATTATTTCACCAAAATACGCCCGTTGCAGGATCTTCTGTAAAACTATGTCTAACGCGACATTTTTGCATATTTTGCCGTTAAACTATGTCAGACAATAGTCAAGACCAGTAGATAGATGATAGTATCCAAAGATATTAGATTCACTATACAGGGTGATCATAAAACTTCGTAAATTTTGATGTTTTTCAAATGGCTTTTCCTTGAGTTTTTTAAATGGAACACCCTGTATATTATGTGCTAGTTGAATTGCCCCCCGAGTTCCCTTTAATTTATATTAAGTATGCCATATGTCCAATTGTAGTAGTTTTCGTGATATTTACAATTTAAAGAAAAATTTACTAAGTTTTATGAACCTCCTGTATAGTGAATCTAATATCTTTTTGGATATTATCATTTATCTACTAGCTTTGACTATTGTCTGACATAGTTTAAAAGCTAAATAATATGCACAAATTTCAGTTTTACATAGTTTTAAAGAAGAACTGGCATATTTTGGAGAAATAATTGAATATCTCAGGTACTTTTAACGCTGAGAGTTAGCAACCGCAACCTATACCGTTGGATAGCCAAATTTATTAGTATTCATACAGGAATAAAATATACAGGGCGTTCCATTTAAAAAAATGAACATACTTTACGTCACGCCTAAATGCAACAGCCTGTATAAATGAAAATAATTTTATGGTATAGAGTATAGAAACTAGTAAGTTGTTTTTTGTTTTAAACATTTTTTTCTTTCTCTAACGATTTAATAGGTATCGACCGCCGGGATACTAATAACGCACACTGCATAATTGTAGAAAAAGTCAACTTATTGATAATATTCTCAGCATCAACCTGGAATTGAAACATGAGGTCCATGTTGGTGTTCTACTAATTAAAGATCTATTGCCATTTGCAGTGTATTATTAAGACAATTAAGACAACAACTTTCAACTTTCAAATTCTTTGACTGCTTTTACATTAATTGTCGCCATATTGGATTAGCCATTTAGAAGTTTTAAAATTTTATTTCAGAAATGGAATCAGAAATCTTAGTAATCTACCTAAAAAGTTATAGCTAAAAGTCAGGACGGACCTGTAAATCATTCTTTATAAATAGTTTTGGATGCTCCAAAACATTGACAGTCACAGTTTTGAATTTAACATACATTATGGTCTAAAAATAAATTGTTAAATTTGCCCGGAATAATACAATTAAATTAAAAACTTTAAAATGAGACAAACGTTATTTTTAATTTAAATGTATGGTCCAGTATTCAATTGTAATAATACCTTCTCAAATCTCAGCAATCAAAGCTATAAGAAAAATTGCATTTATTCACACGTGACGTCAAAACTTTTCTTTACTTAAATAGAATTCGAAAAACTGGAAAAACTAATTACATTCCCTGTATGGACTAACTATGAAAAAAAACAGATAAATGAATCAAAATAACTCAAAGATGTGATAAAATTATTACTGAAATTATTGTGGCTCCTACAATAGCAAAAACAGCGCATTATCATATTCAGTTGTCAAATATTTCCAGTAAATTATTATGTTGAAAAATAAAAATCATTACAATCACCAAACTTGATTATCAAGTTTGGAAAACATATGTGATTTCGGTAGAAAATTGATGAGAAGTATCTGTGAATCTAGTATTAAAAATGTTGTCAAAAGAACGAAAAGGCTGAAATACTCTATATATCTGTAACTAGCGAACGTGTGTTGGGGACGATAAACATCCAGGTTGAAATATCACCAGGTTAAGGGCAGAATTGGGCCGAAAGTGGGTGAAAGAAGGATTGATGGTTACGATCATAAAATATTGCTTTCCGGTATCAGGATTTTAGGTGCTCGTGAAATTTCGTAGTCAGCACAAGCTAAAAAATCTCGACGTTCGCCGCCTCATCATCGACTAAAAGCTTGATGGATTTATTTGAAAGCTAGGTGAACTTCCACGCTAAAGAGGTTCCCTCATTTATCAACCACTTCCAAGGGTGCGCCTAAATTGTACAACTTTCACGTCTAATAAATTATTTTTTCAGTGGCGTACGTAATATATTTTTTGACGTCTCACTAGCACAAGGTTTCTCTAATAATAAATATCCATAACATAAAATCAGTAAGAAAGTATTATGAAAAAATATGTTTCAAATAAATGCAGACAGAACTTTAATTGGTACCAGTAAAAATCCCACGACTCGCTACTCAACGTAGCTCGCCATCATTCTGGACTTCTCAAATTAGTTTTATTAATGAAAACTGCGGCGGCGGTTCACAAAGTAACACAATTCCGCCAAGAACGAGTCCCAGTGCTCCCGGGAAAAAGGAGAAACTCTCCGCCCGGATTTATTCCTTAATTTGCGCTCGTCCTTCGTGCATTTCTGCGGTCCTTGTAAAAGTGGGCAAGAAATACTGCTCGACATTAAAACTTTAATTTTATGAATCGAGCTCTGCGTCTTTGCGGCCGCCAACTATACCACGACATGATTTGTGGAAGCCATTATGGTGCCAACCTTTACTTCGTTTCTTTTATACGACACCCGTGGCAGCAATGAAAATCATTGATTATAGTTCAGTGATTATTTAGTGTTTTATATTTATAACATATCAAATTACACTTTTTGCATGTTTTCCAGTATTGGTTCATGAAACCCAATACGATTCTATGACTATTTCGACAGTCGATTAAATGACGTTTTGTTATTTTTCGAAATTAGAGAGATAAAATAACCATTGTAGCGGACAAATTGAAAACGTCCACGTTTCGATTTTAGGCAGGGAAAGGGTTCAGCAAATAATTATCTAGTGTCCGGTGCAATTCGGGCACTGTAAAAAGAATGCATTGTCATGGCTTCTACCGCGTCCAATTCAATAACAATTAAACAAATTAACGAACGAAAAAAGTACTGCGAACGTCCGGCCTGTCACGTTCACGCCTCGGACAATTCGTCGTTTTACGAGAGACGAGAATAATGCTCTATTTCGGACACGTTAACAATTTGTGACGGTTTACTGATGTGTTAGGCATTATTGTACTTGTAGAATATAATTAAATGATTAAACGAACTTACCTTAGTGAAGTTCTATCATAATTATATGATCTTTCCATCCGGAATATGACAATCTGTAGTCTCTTTATTTCCACAATAAGCCACGTGTCTTTAAAGCCATGGTATCGAAGAAATGTCCAGTATGACAGGTATGGGTAAGCCGGCCTTGGTATATATCAGTATATATCTGACATTCTCTTGAAAGCATAGGGTCTCTAAATTGGTCAGGGTTCGGGAAAGTCTAAACAAAGGAAGGTTGGGTTATGTCATATTCCGGATGGAAAGATCATATAATTATGATAGAACTTCACTAAGGTAAGTTCGTTTAATCATTTAATTATATTTCCTTTCCATCCGTTCATATGACAATCTGTAGATGTTTAAAGCACAGAGCAATTTAGAGCCAAAACAGCATTATCGTCTGTTTATGAATAAGAAACAACAAAATGCACTTGAGAGAACATGTTAACATTTTGTTAACATGTTATTGCAACAATATATCGTTATCATGTTATTCAAAGTTAAAGAGTCAAATGTAAAAACTTTCATCAAACTTCTTTTCATGCATGCAGTTGTAAAATTGAAGAACAATTGCAAAATTGTGGGTATTTCAACCAATTTAGGCAAACTGCCAATACAAGACTAGATGCCAATGCTTGCATGACTTGTGACAAGTGCATGAAATACATATGGAGAAAGGTAATTATCGGGTAATTCCGTCATCGAAGAAAGCAACCATAGGCACGTGTTTCGGACTATTAGTCGTCATCAGTACGGAATACATATGAATCAACTTTTAATAATTCCAATGTACTAATTAGTATAAATACTTTAATATACCTGTCTATGTGGCCCTTTTAAGGCTATAAACAATAAGAAGGTATATATCATGATGTAGACCTTTGTAAATAATCGGTAAATGTACTTTGTAAAAAAGATTAATATTATAGATAAACAATCGTACCTACAGCAACAGATAACACACATAGATGTATATAAATAAAGACTGGAATTAATTGCATATGGTTATGAATAAAATTAGACGTTTAATAACCATTGGGAAAATCTTTGAACGCGATGAGCAGCGGACAAAGGCAAAAGTATAATTAATTAGATCTTTTAATTAGGCTTTTCTTTATTTCAATAAGTCTAATGGTGTCCCATATTTGATATGCATATTGTTTCTTACTGCCTCGAAAAGTAATATAATTCAATACAATTGCTGAGTACCAAGTAAAAACTTAAGCTTAGTTGGACGGGACTTGACAACACCGTTTACCGGTAGTTTCAGATAACATGAGCGGTCTAAACTTTATCCACAAATAATAAAGAAAGGGTATCCAATAAATTCCTTAGTGTTTTGATGGCTCAGCATCTAATTTACATATGATTGACTATAAAGACAACTCTAGACTGTTTTGACTGTAGTCATGGTGAACTGTCACTTAAAGAACTAACCCAGCAGCGGCTGCGCGGTTATTATTGTCCAGAAGTAAAAACACAAATTATTGGTAACGGTTCACAGGAACGTATCAGCAATGAGCCGACCTCCGTATCCAAATGGTTAATGTAAACCAGCGATCGCCAACTTAGGGGTCCGCGTACCCCCAGGACTGGAGCAGACTTATGGGACTGCCCGTGAGCGGGAGAAGGACCGCAGATATAAACGGTCCATTTAGCTGCTCCAAGTTCACGCCCTTGGTCGATCCAACGCAACAAACAAAGTAATTGCCCCGTTAGCGTAACTTTTGGGATCCATCTTAGACCCAATTATTAAGTTTGTTATTGTAACAAAACAAGTGTAAAAAAAGATAAATATATCTTTCAAGGCTTATATTAACAGTCAGCTGCCTATACAGGAGTGTCAGGAATCTTTGATTTGCGCACCCAAACCGCTCAAAATATCTGAAAAGTGCAGCAGGCATTTCTTAATGAAAGAGTAAAAACCTATTGGGCAGACTCCAAAAGGTATTAATAGTCATGGTACTAATAGTCATATAAAACATATGACACACACGCATGCAACGTTGCGATGCCGTAATGACCGAAGGAAGTAATAACTTCGTTGTGGAGGATACGCAAGTTAATAACGTTGAAAATTTTGGTCAAATAGGCAATTTAAATGAAAATTCCCTTTATCTCAGCCCAAATGTCGCTTTAATTTATGTGAATTTAAAAATTTGCAGCAGAATTATGAGCAACATCTGTTGATTCCATACCTAATCCCTAGCCGGTTTAGAGCTTGGTTGACATCTATCCTGTCAACAGGGAAAGGCTCTGTACAATAGGACAACTGCGGTTGTAACGGCCAAAGCGCACAACTGAAATTTGTTGTAGGATTACTTCTAGGAGAGTATTCTAGAGGTGCAAATATAAGAAAGAATAAAGAATGTTGTTTGCCACAAAAAAAAAATGGGGGACTTCAGCCGCTATGAAATTAGGTTCTTTAACCAGGAACAAACAAGCGTGCCCCGATTAAATACTTTTCGGTACAAATAAAAGTATAGAAGGCGTATCCAAACATTGAGTAATCCTTTTAGCAGCAAAATTAATTAGCTGAATTCAGTTATCAGATATTAGTCTATTTTTAATGATCTTGAAGCAAAATCGGCTCTAACTTATTTTTAGAAAACAAACAAATTTTACGTCCTAAACATCCTTGGGATGGTTTGCTTAATCTGTCAAATGCTCGACAGCAATTTTCTTGATACAAAGCAATGCGATAGGGATATCTAAAAGTTTTCATTTGAAAACATTTCAGTCTTTATACGGAGTGAACCACCTTATATAGAGTCATCTAATGACAGCACTCAAGCCAAGAATATGGTAGCTAAGGAATTTTGCTTAAAAGACAAGACACTTTCTTTAAAATAGTCTTGTATAGACCGAAATATATTTCAAATTATAAGGCAACATTAAAAATTTTGCCAATCTCCATTATTTTGAAATATTCTCTCTGAATATTTAGAGTTTGATTTTAATAATTACTAGAGTAACAGAGTAATAGAGCTATAACTCACGAACAGAATTTTGCAATTTTGGAAAGTGATGACAAATCTCAATCTCCACTAAATTTGATTTTCTATTAGAGTCACCCGGTTCTTCTTTCTTAAGAAAATTTGGGGGCAGAAACTGATCAGAAGAATTGGTCCACCTTGATACAACATATCTTAGTCGGCCCTGAATAACGACCAAATATGGTCACCCAGATTCTTTGCCCAATGTACGCATTTCAATATGGTCTAAATACTGGCTTCCGATAGGAAACGTTCCTGGTTCTGACGGTTGGGATATTGTATACTGGTACCAAATATAAGGATGTCTGCCTTGAAAGGGTACTTTAGACCAGTCATCAGCGTCCCAGGATATTGCGCCAGAATTCGCAAGATATAAAAAAAGTTGACCTTTGGTCTCTGCATATTGTTGAATAGTTCGATATTCACAATTACAAAACTTCAACAATCAATAACTAATCGATTGGGGAGTTGTTGATGACCTCATTGTGAGGTTTGTCTAACTTAACGGTAAGTCGCCATAATTATTGAACACAAAGTAATAAACTGAGGAACCTCAGTTTGATCCACTAACTTTGCAAAATAGACCATAATATTTTGATGCACATACTCCTCCCCCAAAACTGAGGACTATTATTCTTTTAGTATTCAAATGCGTTGAATCTCAAAAATCTGTAAAAAATTATTTAATTTCTGGACCAGTCTACGGAAATTTTATAGTGTTTATACATCATTGAATTGTGTAATGCATTACTGAAATTACAGCTTGGCCAATGTCGGGAGGAGGCGCCGACAGCTGGGTGTCAGCAAAAGGTACACTGGCTGGGACCACTGCCAGATAGATATATCTGGCGGCACTCTAGAAGTTTACTGGGTGCTCTCGGTGTACACCAAGAGTAGCTTTCTGTCACTTGTGGTCTTCTTGAAGTGGTGAATGATAGAATAACGCACCTCTGGTGTCCGTCGTCTTGCCCAACATGGATCAGATGTCAGAATGCAGCTTATTACGCACAACAACACGGCCCTCTTCTACATGCGTGTAACTGAAGCCTAGGCATGCCCGGAGGTGGCACTGACGTCTGTGTGTCAGCAAAAGGGCACTGGTTGTGGTTGTGACCACTGCCTGCCAGATGCATCTGTCGGTACTCTAGAAGAGTACGGGGCGCTCTCGGTGTTCATCAAGAGCAACTTCCTGCCACTTCCATAAGAACACGACCTTCCTCTACATGGGCTAAAGGAAATGTAGGTAAAGGTAAACATTAAAAAAGTGCAGACCTGACAGCTTGTCAATTTTGACAAAAAATCACTGTTAGTGACAGTGACAGTGAGTGCCGGGGCCATGCCATTCTCCTTGGTATCGTTGAGATCTTCAACGACTAAGCTAACTGGTTAGGTTAAGATTTTGAAGAAGCCGGACGGTAAGCGATGTTAGGCGAGCCAAAAATGTCACCATCTGGTAACATTAGGGCAACCTCCTCTGCATCGTTGAGATCTTCATCGATGATCAATATTCCGGCAACAGATCCGGGAATAAATCAATCATGAACGCTAAGCCAACTGGCTAGGTTAAGATTTTGAAGAAGATCTCGCTGTTAGATATGCTCCAGATGATGTGGGTCCAGTCCAGACTTGATTACTTCCATCTTCCGTTGGTCCCAGGATGCTCCCATGGCTAAAATTTTAAGCTCTGGTAGAGAGCTGAAAAAAAATGTGACGTGACATATCACGTGAAAAAAAAGAATGTCAGATATATACTGATATATACCAAGGCCGGCTTACCCATACCTGTCATACTGGACATTTCTTCGATACCATGGCTTTAAAGACACGTGGCTTATTGTGGAAATAAAGAGACTACAGATTGTCATATGAACGGATGGAAAGGAAATATAATTCACATATTATATTACAATATCTATGATGCGTGGGCAAACGAGTTTACGTCACTATTAGAAAGGCAATTTTGCTAATTTTGAGGGTATGAGTAGACCCCCTATTCCATATAGCCTTATAAAACTTCACAAGGCTGACAAAAGCATACGACTTATTGTCATTAATAGCGCCACTCCCACAGGAAAATTAGCATGCAGTTTACAACAGATAATCCAACATACTTTTAATTTGAGACCTGAGTATACCCTTCTGAACTCCCAAACATTGATACAGAACACTAAAAATATTCATATCGGCAAGAACCACAAACTTATCTCCTTCGATATCAAAAACCTGTACACTAATATCCCAGTCCCCGAAACCATAAAGATAATTGATAATTTTCTAATAGATGAATTACACAAGCATAATCACAGACTTTTTCGACATCTGTAATTTAATTGAACTGCTCCGTTTTGTAATCAAACAAAAATTCTTTAATTTTCAGTACAATTAGTATCACGTGCCTGAAGGATTGCCCATGGGATCAGCTGTCTCGGGTTTGCTTGCTGAGTCAATGAACTTGAGAAACAACTTTTTTCAGATAAATACTCCACAACGAATAAACACATATCTTTCTACGGAAGATATGTTGATCACATTTTTATTATGTATAACAATAACGACGCTCATATATCTGCACAACACAACATATTGAATAATCTAAGTAATCTTCAATTTACCATAGATAGAGAAGAGAACGACAGTTTATAGTTTCTTGACTCCAATATTACCAAGAATAATAATACTAACAGACTGAATTACGATATATACAGAAAACCGACAAGTACTGACATAGTCATCCCTAAAGGCATCCTTCAACAGCACATCCAATAAATAAGCAGCATTTTCATTTTCAATAACATATATCCAAATTTCAGTAATCCTAATAAATTCATAGCTCTTGAATATCAGGGACCTATATCTTATAAAATTCAAAACATTCTAGGTAAACATAGCGTACGGGTAGTTTTTAAAAGTAAGAACAAACTGAGTAATATTATTCTTAACAACAAAGAAAATACCAATACTATTGACAAGAATGGTGTTTGTAAAATCACATGTGCGGAGTGCGACAAGATGTATATATTGGTCAGTCAGGACGTAGCCTCAAAATCGATTTAATGAGCACCTAAAAAGTAAGAATTCAAGTGTCTATAAACACATTTAACAAAGTAAACATGGCATAAACATAACAGAGTTAAAACTTTTGCACGAACTCAAAAAATCCAAAAAGATGTATTTGGTAGAGGGAATGGAAATATTTAAATATCATCTCAGAACTCCATACCTTTTTTGGAATTTTATTTACTCATTACAATTGCAAATGAAATGGAGCACTTTATCACAACGTTATTTTGTTTGTTTATTACCTTGTTTTATTGTATTTGAGTCTATTGAATATGTTAAATCAGTGGTTGAGGCATACAGCAAATTTTTTGACCGTGTTGACACCGCAAGTCGCTGATATGAACCAGAATAGGTGTGTGTAGCTTTTGGTCAAAATGGAAGTTCTTGAAATCAAAAAGTGTTGATAACTCAAGAACTGGAATGGCATTTTCTATTTCGATGATATGGCATCATCAAACTTATCAACAGGTGGCGGATGGCTATTTTTGTGAACCGGTTTTATTTTTTGAGTATGCTAATGTTTTGACTGTAACGAAACCATTAGCTCTTGATGATTGTATAAACGACAGAAATCGAGTAAATATTTTTAAGTTTTGTCGTATATCTTGTGCTTTTGCATAAAAACGAGTGAATATTTTGACTTTAAATTGAATTGCAATTTATTTTGAACCCAAATATACCTGAAAATGTAATTAACGTAAACTCTAATGTACTTAGTAACATGTTCTGATAGTCTGACAGGTGACAACAAAAAGGAAAACAAAAAAAACAGTGTCATAATTATAGAATAACATTCTGAATGTAAGTGTCTAATTAATGTGTATAAAGATTACGGATTTATTACAGTCGGTCTGTATATTTCTTCTCTGTAGTGTGTCTAACCAGTCAACAAAATTTGATTCTGTTAAATTTCAACCGCTTCTAATAAACAAACGCTTATTAGATGCACACTTAAATAGGCTTTCAATAAAAATCTAGCAAGAAAATATTACGGATTCAAATCTGAAAATAATTCGACATATTGAACTTGTATGTCCATAACTTTTCGATTTGTTATTGGATCTGACCGAACACTACTTCTTTATACTGGCCTCTTCTATTTGCATTTTTTATTTTGGAAAACGAATGGAAAATGGCTGTACGTGCAAGTATCCAAAAACGTTTTTTTGAAAAAATCGAGATTTTTTTTGGGGTGTTTGGAAAATTTCAGCTATGCCATTATGTAATTTATATTGTACCTACTAGATAAGAAATCGGTATTGCAAAAATAAAGTTTTCTAACTAAATTTTATAAAAATGATTTTGGTTCAACTCAAAATTCAGCCAAACCATATCAATTGAATAAACTTTATCTTTGATGTTTTTTATTATACTTTTTTTATTTCTTTTCTGTGAATTGATGAATCGGTGCCCTGTAACGGGTGTGACGACTGCAAATTAGAATGGAATGTTTGCGTAAATTAAAATAAAACTAAAAATAGAGTTTCCTGAAATATTTCTCATTTATATGCTATCACATAATAGCGTTTTGCCGTGTGGGTTTGTTAGCTGGTTCCATTATTTCTTTTTACTTTATCATACGCAGTATGATGAAGTATTGTAATCGTGCCGAAAAAAGAAATTGACATTTTAGCGGAGATAGGTCTTTTTGGATCCCCTGATCATTTTTGACCAACGTACAAAAAGTGTATGTGTGTGTGTGTATGTATTTATGTATGTGTGTACTCGATTTCTATGGAGACGATTCGGAAGAAACTACTGAAGGTATCGGGACAAAACTTCATATTTAGAAGTTTCAGACTAAATTTAGAGTTGAAAAACTTTTGGTTCAAAAGCGTCCAAAGGAACTGGACGTTTCATCGTTCCATTTCTGTAATTTTCTCAAAATAGTTAAATGATAAATTAAAGTAGAGGAAGTTCTGAATAATTTATGTCTGCGACATTTTTTGGTAAAATTAATAGTTTAGCTGCAAGAATAATTCTATTTGATCGAGATCGGTCGCATCTGCATTGATATAATACTATATAGTGGGCCAGGATTTTCCAAATATTTTCGGTCTGATGACAGTATCGATGCGGTAGTGTCAAATGCTGATGTTTTGACAATATCTCACTATATCTACTGTCAATAGTAAAAAGATCTCATACTGTGATACCGTGTACGGTCCTTGCTTGACGGCGTCGGATAGGCAGCGTGTTCAGCGTCTCCAAAATGCATGTGTTCTCTTTGTTTTTGGTTTGAGTAAGTATGATCATGTATTGAATGGGCTGGGCGACTTGGGGTGGTTGAACATGGATAACACAAGGGTGTTGCATGCAGCAATATTATATCATAAGTTGCTATCCAAGAGGATCCCACAATACCTCATGCGGAAGATACGCTGTAGAACGGATGTCCATAACCTTAATTTAAGATTCAGGGGTTTGTTTGCTCCACCTGCCCATCGCGCTGAGCTGTATAAACGGTCATTCTCTTACCAGGTCAGTCACATATACAATGGTGTCAGGCAAGATATGAAAAATTTATCGTTAAACAGTTTTTGGGAAAAGGTGAAGTGTTGTCTGTTTGCTTAACGGGGAGGACTTTAGGCATTGAGCGCACATCGGAGGCTGGTTTAATTTTTCTTTTTTATGGGCATGTGCGATGTTTTGTTGAGTTGGATTTGCTGCAATTACGTGTAATTAGACTCTAGAGTAATTTTGTTTTTGTTTTGATAAGCTTTCGGAATTAATGTTATATTATTGGTACAATTATGTCTTAGTTCTAGTTTGCGTACGGGGTTGAGTGGAAGAGCAAGGCAATTTATTTATTTATTTAATTATTTATTTATCTGTCAAATCCTGGCTAACTAGTTTTATTTTAATGCAGACACGACTGATCTCAACAAATTGATTCTGATGCAGCTAAACAATTAATTTTATGTATTTTATGATAAAGTCATGTGCTTGGCCACATCAGATTTTTACGTTTCTAGTGAGTGTACTTCTGACATTAATTGCAATACATTTTTGTTTTTAATGTTCGAGAAACGTCAATAACACACCTGGCCTTTTCTGGATAAATTATGATGTTGGTGCTAGGCAACTGGTTTGCCGGTGCAACTTGTTGCGAGTACTGTTGCACTGGACGGCAAGAAGACTTAGTAGTAGTAAGTAGTTCGGCAAAGAAATACAGTGAGAGTATAGCGGAGTGGCGCCCGTAAACAGTAAATCTTACCAGTCGCTAATAGTCAACAATAATTTATCGATTCCACTTTAGCAATTTACAAGACGCGGCGGCCGCTCGTTAATCAAGAACTTGGAATAATTAACGCGGGCAAGCTGTTACAGCGACGTGCTCAGTTGCCGGAAGTGGAATTCTTCGGATCGGGTCCTATGTTCCGGAAGGGAAAACACGACAGGCCGGGCCGAGGAAGGCACAGAATTAGATTTAATGACCTGTAATCTAAGTAATTATTCTTCTTGCCTCCTAAGGAGTCGGCCGCTGTTTTTCGTATCTGTTTACTGCCACACATTTATTTAATAAGAACGGTCATTAAACATCAATTTGTTATTGTGCTTCGTCTTAAATATGCATATAAAGTGCTATACGTCGACAACAAGCTTTTCTAATTCAAACATTATGTAGAAAAGCAGTAGCAATCGAATGAAAAATCGAAATTGTTCTCAAAAAAATTGTATATGATTTTGTATCACATATTAATTGACTAGTTACTGTTTCTGTTTTTTTTTTGTATTCTGAAATAAATCAGACGAGCTCAAAAGGCTTCAAAAAGTACTTCAGTACTGATACTTCAGTACTGATACCAAAATCTGGCTTCTATCCCACATTGGCACGTGGTATCTGTAATACAAAAATAACAAAAACTATCGACATTCTACTACATTCGCCTCTAAAACTATTATATTTTCGTTTATAAACTTACAATTAAATTTTCTCGGTATTTAAGGCAATGTACAATTATAATTTCTGACAATGTAATTAGCTGCACAGTCCTTGAATAAATATTCCGTTCCCGGTGACAATTCGGTTGAACAGCCGGGTTTCGAATATCCCAGACGTGCTTGCGCTGGGACCGCAAAACCGCAGTTGCCGTCCTGTGCAGAACGAGGCCAGAACGAATTTGATATGTGAATCCTGGGCCGATATTGACATTTTTCTGTCTGAGCGTAGTATGCGTGTCTGCCAAATGTTGCCACGCTGTTTACCATACGCACGTGTTTATTACAAATTCAATGTATATTTCGAACGAGCTCGCCGATGCCGGACGAAATGCGCCCGTGCATTAGCATATACAACCGCAGACAAAATGACACATTAAATATCAATATATTGATTGTTCTAGTGTTTATATTATTATATGAATTACGCTAAACCTTTAAGACGAGTATTACAAAAGAAAAAAGTTAGTTCCAAACAGTTCTTTTATTAAATAACGGTATAATTTGCTCACATGTAATTGAATCGGCGAGTTTGAAAACAGCACAAATCCAAAATTGGCCATTTTGAACTGTAATAGCCAAAATGTTCACTGTGGCTTATTCTATCGAATAAACCTAAAGAGGATGCCTAGGCGAAATAAAGTCCTGAACAGTGATTTTTTTCTCCCTCACGCAACCCGTTTCTACTCAGTTTCTACTCCTATATAGCAGTCGTAAACATTCGCCAACTTCGTAATTTGCATTCAAATCATTGTTCAGGTACGTCGAAGTAATGAATATGAATATCGATATCAAAAAGATAGATAATATTAAAAAAGTCCTCAAGTATGTAACTGGTGAAAATTTTGAATTCTACTACCACAAGAATTCCGTATTGACGACCACCGTAGGAAAGGACATTTAATAGTATCATGTATATAATCATCAAACTCATATCATACTCTATCATATCGCCATATATAGGTGTGTCAAAATTACCGGAACACCTAAATAGTTTACCAACCGTAAACAATTCACAAACAAATTTGAAGTAAAAGTGTTTTGCTTTTGACGAAACAACCGAAATACCTTAATTATTCTCCTACTAAAAGAAAAATTCTGGGTTTAAACAAACTATTGTTTATTCTGGAAATTATCTGGTAGTAATAGTAGCACACCCTGTATATTTATAATTTTTTTTAATACTCTAATTACTTTTTAGTTATAAGCAATTAATCAAAACTTCTGGACTTCAAATTGAGACTATTTTTCCACATACATACACAATTCTTTTAATTTGACAGCTTTTAATTCTATTTCATAGTTTAATTATTTTTTTTAATTTTTATCCGTCATGCAAATCCAAGATTTTTTACATTTTCTGTCGCCATATTGATTCGGCCATTTTGAATTTTGAATACGGTTACGTTTCAATGTGTTTGGAGTCTAGGATCTTCAGATATGACAGCAAATAAGTTACATAACCACCTTTCTAAAATTTCTAGTCGCCAAAAATACGACAACGGGTTTGGAATGAGAACGGCAAAAATACTATACATCATATTAATAATATTATTTAAATGCTCTAAATAAACAAATATTATTAAAAATGTACGCTGTTTTTCCGTCTAGTTCAATGTTCGATTTCCATGATGATTGTTTTAATCATAGCTTTGCGTTTAATCCAAATATACATAAAATATGTAATACATTTAATTCTCTGTAAACTACTATTTATTTCTCGGTTTTCACAACATAGCTAACTGCTATACTTTTCAAGATATTGTACTCACTCTTTTGACAATTATGGTGGAGGCGCCTACAAATTTTCAGGATTAAGATACTAGACTGTGTATTAAAAACATGTATTTATCTTTATCGTGTTTTACTTTTAACTAGTTTACCTTGCTTTTTAAAATAAATGACGAGTTACAACTCGTCACAGATTGTACTTTTATACGCAAATACATATCACCTTAGTTACCTTAATTATTTTGAGCGAGATGCACTTAATTAAAACGCATACAGACAGTCACTTTAATTATTTAACCCAATTACGTTACCCTGCACTCCCGCGAATGCCTTAATTATAGCGCGATACAGAATTTCCAAAAACAAGACGAAAAAATCCTCCCATCTAATTTACATTTTTCTGGGGGAAGGGGGGGGGGGGGAGGAAGGAGTTATGCAATCCAAATTTTAATTACAATTACCTTCCGGTGGGCTTAATTCCAACTTTGCGCCCTTTCGCGAGCCGCCCGCCGACATAAAAATTCCCTAATTGCAGATTAAATAAAAAAATGCCGGAGAGGGCGGACGATACGGGGTTCGGTGGGGGACCGGGGTAGAGGCAGTTCCATTTTTTCACATTCCGAAAAGTTTACCTAACTCTCCCTGATCCTAATTTGCAAGGCAAACGAATCGAGCATTTATTTAACGGCGTCGTCATGTGCCACCAGAGGGAACCACCGTCACGAACAGCAAACCCAAATCGACCGAAGCCGGCCACACACGTTTCGATATCTGGGTATTTCTGGTATTGCTCTGCTGATCAAGTTTTAAAAAGAAATCCTGTGTCATTTATATGAATGTTGATCTTTCTGCAACATTACTGTTAATACTGTTAACACTAATACAGCCTGTGACCTCAGAATCCATATTGGCAAACATTTAGAAAGACGTGCAAAACGTCTACAGTCTAGGGTGGTTAAAAAATGCATTGCAAAAATTTTTGTGATGATAGAAAGCAACGATCCCCATCGAAGCATCAAATTTACATTTACAATGCATGAGAAAAAGAGATTTTTTGGTATTTTTTGTTTAAACAATGAATTATAATTCATTTTCACTTTGTTCTAATGAACATGAACAGTTTCGAGGCAGCAATAAATTAACATTATCTTGACATGCAGTGGTAGGAAATCACAATAAGAATGGAGAAAGAAATGTGATTAAGAAAATTGCTTGACTTTAGGAAAATTAATAAGTAAAAAAATCCCCAATTTCCATAAAAAATCATTTAATCAACCAAATTTTTCGAATAAATGATATTGAAAACGAATAACATTTTATTATTTAAACAATGGAAATCACCCCAAAATATAAATGACATCACTTTGGATATCTCGAACATAAAATTTATAAGATCTTTTAACAAAAATGTTGACTTTTCTACCAGATTTAGAAAAAATTTGAAAATTAATAATGATTTATAGTTTAAACAATAGGTGGAATTTTTTAATGAATAATGTCACTTAGATAGTAAACTGCCATTTCGAACTCAGAAAACAGACCTCCGACGGATTTTCGGGAAAAACGAATTACTTAAACCAGCAAAATTTGTTTAAACAATTTTTTAATTTAAGGGTTGTTTTCAGGGCACTGTGGGGTGGTTAGACCATCAAATCCATATGTATGATAGATCAAATTCTTCCTTGCAAAGTTCTCTACAAGTCCTATTACTTTAGTCTTAAGTTTTCCCAACCCCCGAAGAATTATTCGAAAGATACCAAAAAATGTCTTTTTGCCATGCATTTTCTTATGTAAATTTGAGGTCTCGACAGGCACCATTAAGAATCAAAATTTCGACAAAAATAAAAACACGTGACCACTTTTTTTTAATTTGCAAACAATTTGGGGGTATCGTTGCTTTCTAAATAAAAATAGCCAATTTGAACCACCCTAGTCTACACACAATGCACTCTACAATGGATCTACATGGGTTTCCGTATACAAAATGAGTTAGGTTATTTTGCATCGAAACGTCGAATCTGCAGCAGGAAAGACTTTGCAAGGTTATTGGTTTCCAGTAGCACGAGTTTGTTTCCTTCGTAAGATGGAACAATTCTAACCTAAAATTCTTCTTCGATCATATCTTTAAATGGAGTCGCAAATCTGTCGGTAAGCAAAACAGCGTGAAGTCCATAAAATAGTGCTATCTTTTTTGAAATTTTCCCAATAAAAATATGCAATTTGTTTGGCAAAATCCGCTTATAGAACACCCAAATCTGCATTGTAAATTAAATTACTTGTCTAGTAAATTGCTTTTTCAACATTGGTAATACCCGGCTTTACAGTATGTTTTCATCATTTGAAAATTCAATATTATCAAGTCAGATTAACAAATTCAATGGGGGCTTTTTCAAAACACTAATACTCTTGCTGCTGGTACTCTTTTGGAAGCATGTGAATTGATTTTAAATTAATCTCCGAACTAAACTGCACATTGAATAGACAATGCTGGACAAATGGACAGTTCCATGTTAATGCTCTATATATCGACCAATCCGAAAACAACAGCCCTTTGTTAGTGGACAGAGTGGATCAGTGGGACAATACCTGGAAGCATAATGTAAGGATTATTGTAATTCCTATCAGGCCAAAACAGCTGCTCACATAGAAATTTGCTTATATCTATTGAGATCATATCCCTGTTGATGCTGAATAGCCTATTCGATTTATCCAACAAAAAGCATTACTGCCATTAAGCATCGCATTAAATAAACCATTTATTCTTATTTAGCTGCCGTGATATCACTGTGGACCAAACAACAGTACAAAATTTTTATTGCTCGCATTTGCCAATAATATTTAGTCAATTCAAATATTACTTTGAAAAACTAATTGCTTATATTTTGAAGATTGAAAACACAAACAAAAGTTATGGTACTTTTTGTATGGTCATGTAGTATTTTCTATAATGTGGGGTAAATTTAATGTGAACTGAAAGGTGTATCAAAATCAAAAGATCGGTTTGGTGAAAATGAATAGTAGACATTTTATAACGCTCTGTATACATAGTGATTTTTTTCGTTGACAGGGTGAAGTTTTAACACATGCTTTGTTTTTATTATTTCTACTTCAACAGCTGTAGAATTGGACGCTTGCAACAAAAACATAGCACACGCACGAGATATCTAATTGCGTATTTTTCTTCATTTTCAATTCTGATGTATCACATTTGTTGTTTTTTGCTTGTTTTTGCAACGATTGAATCAGAGATGTAATCAACGTTTTTCAGTATAACACATCACTTCAAACCAAATCATTTCATTTTCGTACCCAATTTTCATATTTTAATGAAGAGCATTTCCAAGAGCGGCCTGAATCATCTCACCACATTGTAGTTAGTCTTATTTTTTCGATATTTTTTTATTTGAAAATGGTAATTTTTACGTGAAAGTGGATAGGCCTGACTGAAAGCAAGTCATAATTTTGGTTCAATAAAAGAAGATATTGATTTTAGCTCAAAAACACTGAAAAACTAAAATAAAGAAATTTTACGCCAAAACAAGTGTGGTTTATTACGAGTCAGAAGCAAGAAAAATCCTTTAATAATGTCAAAATAAGACATGGTGCCCATAAGAATATTAAAATAGGGTGATGGTTTATCCACAATCTTAAAAGATACGTGTAATTAGGGTTGCTTTGTTACAAATGTCCAAATTCACTGCTTTTTAGGTAAAAACAATAAAAAATCATTTTTTTTGTTGCAAATTTTTTCCTGTACGCGAAAAATATCACCCTGTATATATATATATATATATATACTATCTATATATAATGTCTACTATTCTTTGTCCCAATTTTAAAAATGCTGCAAAATACCCACACAAAAAGTATCATAGTATTGGATTGAAGCAATAAATAAGTTCACTAAAAGTTATTGGAAATACGAGTAATTCTAAATTTATATCGTTTTTTTTTTGCCCTCTGTGTATTTGCACTAAATTTTATGAATTCATTTAAATGCAAAAGTACGATTTTAATGAATAAATTGCTTTTTTTGAGTGCATTGATATTAGAGTTTGATGATTTATATAACTACATCGAACAAAATCAGTGAGAAAATATTTCTTAAGGAGAGTATAAGTGAATCTAGTAACTTCTATGTCTTGAACAAGATGCAATTAATCAAGTCTCTATAAGTTAGCAGGACCAGCACTACTTTCAGTTCGCACTATGACGTGATGCAATTATGAATTAATTCAATAATCTAAGGGACTTGCAAGCTTTTGTAATAAAGAAAAAGCATCGATTTTAGTTGCCACACAGATAGAAAAGATTTCTTGTTTTTAAGAAATATGTTTGTTTGAATTTATTCTTTTGGATCAAACATATTTCTTTGACGCCAACAATATTTACTTCATTGAATACTCTAGTTTATTTGCTTGCAGAGATTAATTTATTTGAAATATTTATTTAAGTGAAATAAATATATAGATATAAGCAAAAATTACTTTCCTTTAAAGTAATAAATGAAATATAATTTTGATTCAAACATATAAATTTGCATATAAGGAGAGATTTATTTCATTTAAAGTAATATTTTGTCTTCAAATAGGTTTACTTCCGCCAAAGAACTCATATTTTGATTAAAATAAATATATTTGTACACAAGAAGAGAATTATTTCCTTTAAATTAATATTATTGTTTTGGCTTTAAAATAGGTTTACTTCCACCCAAGAAATCATATTTTGATTCAAATAAGTTTAGTGTGAATACCTCATCCTACTGTATTGTTAGATGGCGCTGTAAACTCTCTCCTCGCACCTCGTACATATCGAGAGTATAAAGGCCGCGTGATCGACAGTATATACTTTTAAGGGCTGGGAAGACCAACGACTGGTCGAGGATGTGCGACATCTCAAAAAAGAGGTGACACGTGGCGAGTCTACTGTACTCTCCGAAAAATTCTTGTCTACAATAGTTCCACATTAATTCCTTCAACAAATTAATAATATCTTTAATCAAATAATCAACCTTAAAATACAGCATTTTAACTCCACTAACAATTTCGTTAATTTAAAAATATATAATTCTTTCACTGAACACACTCATAATTATTTGAAGTAAATAAATCTCGTTTTTTATAATGTACAAAATTTACCTCCTCAACAGGTTTGCTTCATTAGAAGTAGCAGCAAATCGTCTTCCTTTTCAATTTTCTTGGTGAATTTGGGGACCAAACTGCAAAATAAGCTTCTTTTCATATCAGCCAACAATCTACGAATCCTGTTAGACATTTCCCTTAACAGCAACGGAAACGTTTGAACTCTAAGCGGGGTCCCGTTGAATGCAAATTTGTAAATTCACAGACGGTCTTTGTGCAACGAAAGCATTTCGCGTCGTCCGGATTTATTCGAGCCATAAATATGGCTTTGCTTTGTGCAACTCGGATCTGACTCGCGGTGGTTGTGCGCACATTTCACATTGGAAGAAAGTCAGTGCCTACGAACCCCATATCTGGGTCGTGTTTAGATTCGTCTGGTCAGTGAGAAGAATTAAATTCGCACGTACAGCAAAGCGACCGACCGCTGTGGAGGTACGTCAACTCAATGTTCGCTGGATAATGCCGAAATTTATAGTCGACGGGAATGGCAAGAATTTATGCCAAGCGTCCGGAGAGACCATGGTCCACTGTAACATACACGACTAATGAATTGCTGCGAATAGTTTTGTGAAATTCGTTTCAATTACTGTACGCAAAGGTAGAGAGAGGGAATTGGACAATGGCTAGAATATGGACAACGGTGCACTGTTGCTTTTATTTAAAAAATCTGCGAATAATATTAGAAGAGTTTCCGAACGAGTCATTCGAATAATAGAAGTCGAAATGCTTGCAGTTTTCGCTATTCTGTTTTTGACAGTGTTTTTTGTTTATATATACAGTCTGACGACACAGTCTAACTACTACAATGTTTTCATAAGTGATTGTATGTCATGTAATCATATACATTACCGGACAAAATTAAATCAACAAATCTCATTGTCAACTGTTGTTATCAGCTATTAAAACTACGCTATTTCACAATTTTCTCTTTGAGATTCAGGTTATAAAATAAAGTGTTTTTGCAAAGGTCATTTTACAATAAACAAAATTGAACCAAAAGAGCACTTCGGTATTATTATCAATTCTTACCGTCTTCCAGAATTGACAAATGTGAATCAGCTGCTCCAATTCACTTTCCTATCTACCAAATAGTAACTTTGATACAGAATATGACTGATTGTTCAAAATATATTTTATTGGGTGCTAATCATATCTTAGAATTTTTTTGCGTTCTTTCTGGGACCTCAAGAAATGTTAAGTATCTCAAAGCTGTTTCGAAATTAAAAGATTTTTATGGCATACCTAAAAATACGAAAAATTATGGTAGCTAGACTGAGAAATTTTTTTACCTGAGAATTTATATTATTTCATAAATACTATCAAAGCAAAGCAGTGAAAAACAAGGAAGTAGGATGTGTTTTTTTTTTGTGAGATAAGAAAAAAACATTGCGTAAGTTACAAGTTAGTTCTTCACGACAAATGGAACGTGAACTTATATTCTTTCAGCCGAAAGTATGGATGTTGACAAACTATTTAATATTAACTTATTATTATTATTATTAATATTAATTTATTATTATAATTTATGACGAGCAATTTAATATTTTGTTTGGGTAATATTTTAACTACCTACATAAATAAAAATACTGTCATCGAACGCTTTGAAAAACAATGTTTGGGCTAAAAAAGAACAAGAAATATGTGCTAATCGTCAATGTAGAGCATAACTACCAAAATTTTTAAATCTTCCTAAAAAGTGGGACTTTTTAAAACTTCGCGGGACGCGGGACAAAATAAAAAAGCGTTACGTCTGGTCACCTTAGGCATACCATATCATGTATGTACACTAGGGTGTATAGAAAATACGTTTTTGATTTTGACCAATGAGTTTTTGATTGAAGATTGGCCCAATATTATAACATATTTTTTAAATTATACGAATATGGTCATTTTTCTAAAAGTTCTAGCGAATCTAAATACACCGCAGGCGATCTAAATGATGCAATATATGTATATTGTAATATATTTTTGTATACGTTAATTTTACACCCTATTGATTAATCTAAGACAATTATAAACGTTAGGCCTCCTGTAAGAGACCTAAATATTTTTCAATTGGGCATTTTTTTGGTGATATATGTGGGTCCATAGGGACATTTTATTACTTCAAATTTTGTTTCAAAAACAAGAAGCGGATTTTCAATATATTCTAATGTACAGGGAACGAAAAATTGGTGATATTGGTACCAACTTTATAAAGAGCACATTCCCACTATCGTAATAATAAATACAAAAAGATCTATCCAATGATACCTCCTTGCTCGTCAATTATTGTTTTCTATTCTAGATAAAAATAATTAAAAAATAATTAATTTAAAATTTCAGCTATCTACTATTTCTTCAGGTTTTTATAGCAACCTATAACCCACCTTGTTCCTCGAACATATCCTTGATAATAGTTATAGTTTTTCATTATATCCCGCTAGTTTGCTGTGTCAGTTGGTACATATTACAGCAGAAATATTATGAAAAACGAACATAAGTTTGCAATTCGTTGGAACTTTAGGTAAGTTATTTCACATCAATTTAATACCACGCGTATGAGGCATGAACCCATGTCAGATGGAATGTAGTTCAAGAGGTAACCCATTGCTTAAATTTAAAATAAAAAAGAAGACGACTCGTAACACAGTTCCGAGATCTTAAAATATGTGTGTTTCGGGGGTAAGCCCCGGAGATGGCTGTTTAATACGGAAAAAATGTGAGTTCTCCACGAATGCGAGCCGAGGGCACAGGATGTAGGAGAATTGAGCGGAGACCAGCGGAGGTCCCGAGATGAAAACAATACGTGGGCGGCGTGCAAAGGTGGCTGTGAAAAATGCCTCTTGAAAAATGCGGACGTCGCGTCTGGGGGTGCACCTCGCCTAAAATTGGTTCGCTTGTCTGCCGGGCGAAATTGTGGCTCGTGCTTGCGCCCCGCGCGCCGTCGCCCGCCCCTCCTCGGGCCATATTTTCCACCGCCACGTCTGTTTCGTCTGCGCTTATTTGTAAAATGGAGTATAAAATACTGCCTCCATCCGAACTAGACGTGATTCGGTTTCGGGCGACGAAATCACAACTGCGATTGTTAGTCCGGCCATCGCTTACGGGGACAAAATGGCGGCTCACTTCGACAATCTCTACTATGCGGTAACTCAATCTGCTGATTGGATTTGGTCAACTTATTCCATTATGCCCGACTAACAATTAGACCAGTGCCTTTGAAAATGGCAAAAAGTGAAAAAAAAATCTGATGTGGCCAGGCACATGACTTTATCATACAATATATAAAATTAATAGTTTAGCTGCATGAGAATCTATTTGATTGAGAGCAGTCGTAGTCGTGTCTGCATTAAAATAAAACTAGTTAGCCAGGATTTGACAGATAAATAAATAATTCCTTTATTAACATAAAAGAATATTAAATGCAACAAAATAATATTTATATTTAGAGCGGAGATCCAACACACTTGTTTCCAAATTGCCTTGCTCTTCCACTCAACTCCTTACGCAAACTAGAACTAAGACATAATTGTACCAATAATATAACAATAATTCCGAGAACTTATCAAAACAAAAACAAACAAAAAATTACTCTAGAGTCTAATTACACGTAATTGCTGCAAATCCAACTCAACAAAACATCGCACATGCCCATAAAAAATAAAAATTAAAACAGCTTCCGATGTGCGCTCAATGCCTACAGTCCCCCTTGTTGAGCAAACAGATAACACTTCACCTTTCCCCCAAAACTGGTTAACGATAATTTTTTCATATCTTCTCTGAGACCCAGTGTGTATGCGACTGACCTGGTAAGAGAATGACCGCGTATACAGCTCAGCGCGATGGGCAGGTGGAGCAAACAAACCCCTGAATCTTAAATTAAGGTTATGGACATCCGTTCTACAGGATATCTTCCGCATGAGGTATTGTGGGATCCTCTTGGATAGCAACTTATGATATAACATTGCTACATGAAACACCCTAGTGTTATCCATGTTTAACCACCCCAAGTCGCCCAGCCCATTCGATACATGATCATACTTCCTCAAACCAAAAACAAACAGAACACATGCAGTTTGGACACGCTGAACATGCTGCCTATCCGACGCCGTCAGGCAAGGACCGTACACGGTATCACAATATGAAATCTTTTTACTATTGACAGTAGATATAGTGAGATATTGTCAAAACATCAGCATCTGACACTACCGGTTCTGTCATTAGACCGAAAATTTGAAAAATCCTGGCTACTATGTAAATTCATATCAATGCAGATGCGATCGATCTCGAGCAAATAGAATTTGGTCTTGAAGCTAAACTATTAATTTTACCAAAAAATATCATACGCATAAATTATTCAAAATTTCCTCTACTTTAATTTATTATTTAACTATTTTGTCGAAATTACAGAAATAGCGGCTCATTTGCAAAATCCTTGAAAAAGGCGAAGAATAACCTACCAGTTCGTTTGGACCCTTTTGAACCAAAAGCTTTTCAGCTCTAAGTTTGGTCACAAAACTTCTAAATATGAACTTTCGTCCCGATACCTTTAGTAGTTTCTCCGGAATCGTTGCCACAAAAATCGTTTACACACACACAGACATACATACACACAGACACACACACACAGACATTTTTTTGTACCTTGGTCAAAAATGTTCAGGGGACCCATAAAGACCTATTTCCACTAAAATCTCAATTTTTTTTTCGGCATGATTACAATACTTCATCATACTGCGTATGATTAAGTAAAAAGAAAAAATTTCACGAAATTTTGTGAAAACTTGCCTTTTTATGTCCCAAACACACTCTAATTTCTTGATCTAAAATATTTATTTTTTCACCTTATTTTGACTTAATACCGAAAATACACCCTAATTTTCAATACGCCGATAATGAGTGAAGAGGATGTATTTAGCGAATACCATTACGGTGTTCAGTGCTCTAATAGAAAGCCATCGAGTTTAATGCATAAGCATGGAGGGCGGCCGGCGGTACAGCCGCTTTCCGGATCTATTAATTAACCAGTACTAGCGCAATTTCAAACTTTAATATTTTCCCCATTAATCCGGAATGGCTCGTACTGAGAATCGGCTGGCAAGTTTCCGGACAGGCCGTAGCCGCGTCGACCTATCCTAAGCCATTCGCGTTGTTCAAACGACCACAGGCTGACTCTCGCAGCACCGTCAAACCGAGCCTGGATTCCCCTGTCAGTGACACGAGTGCGCTTCCAGGAATTGATCAGGATACGTACTTCATACAAGTTCAATTTATTCCGTCCATGTGAAACTCGGAACACAACCTCGGTACGAGCTGTATTTTGCTACAGGTCATGGTTATACATGCCAAAAGCTTTAATGAAGCTTTAATGAAAACTCTAGCTTTGCTAGAATTATTAACTAGGTATCTTGATTAGCTTTTGATATATCAACAAGCAATTGTTTGTTTATTTGTTTACTAAAAACCCGCACGAATTAGTGTCTTTCCTAATGTGGTAATTAAACACGAAAAATTGTGTTAAAATATTGTAACATTTAGATTGTTTTGGAACTGTGTAGTCACTCGTTTTCCTTTGAAGCCAATTTATGAATATTGGTTTATAATTTATTTGGCGGATCATATCTTGGCTGTGATCGCATTATAATGCAAAAACAAGCAAATACGCCAAGTCTCAGTACAATTGCATGGTATAATATTAGTTTATCTGTAAATATAACGAGCTTTATGCTAGTTTTATGCTACAACAATATTGATTTTTGGAATGTACCGAAAGTAGTCATAACTGCACTTATTTTCAGAAATTCAAATTGAAACTTAGGTCCTGGGTGGTATCATTGGATGGATAGGGAAGGTAATACATCCAGGGTATAGAACCGGTATTTTTTTCGTTACGGTTTCCGTTACGGTTCAATACATTCGAAATATATCGGTTCGGTTCCGGTTTTTGGTTTTCGGTTTTCGGTTTTCGGTTTTCGGTTTTCGGTTTCGGTTTCGGTTCAATCATGCAGCATGATCTCCCTTAACAGAAATGTCGGAGATTGTACAAATGCTTTTCATTTCTATTGTTTGTTGTACGTGAAATAATCCCTGCTGGTCTCCCCATTCTAATATGAAAGAAGACCGAAGATCAAACATAAATAAAAGTTAATAACAATCGTATGAAATTGTTATCAATTTAAGAAATTAAAGCCCGATTAAGTAAATCACGAACAGCAGATACGTGACACGATAAAAAATAGGTACAAATGTTTTAAAATGCGCTCGACAGACTATAGATACACAGGTTTTCGGAAGTCTGAAGAAAGAAATGATCTAAAAATAGTTAAAACTTTTCGAGTTATCGTGCCGACCGTTTAGAAAAAAAAGCACTGTTTTGAAAAGCTGTTTGAAGTTAGAAGAACAAAATCTTAAATAAACTAGCGAATATACTGATTTGTTCTTTTTATAGATAAAATACTTCTACTCCGTGATTCCTGGTTCATATTACAATACATCATCTCATTTAGTATTTTATCCACGAACTAATCTGTCAAGTAACAAGTAGCTATACGGATTCCACAGGGCAATGATGCCCTGGAGGACACAAGATGCGCTGGACCTCCGCGCCAAAGTCTCTTGGTCTACCGTGTCGGTGACCCTTATTGTCATACTTTCGTTATTAACAGATGTTTTTAATAATTTGTATTTTAACAATGTTAGTAAAAGAATGGAGAATAATAATAAAAACTTAAAAAACAAATATTCTTGAAGAGTCTCGGTACGTAACCCCTTGAGATGAAGAAATGTCAGTTTTACCTTTAACTTATACTATCCAAATAAATAAAAATTAAATTTTATTTACGTGATCCGTATATGAAGATAAGTATACGATATTTAGTAATAAAGGCGACAGCCAGACGGTATGCAAGTACTGTTATAATTTTTAATGTAGGATTGTGAAAACGAGCGCGCTTGAACAAGGATCGATTGTAGGCCAAACACCAAATACGCTCGGTTCAGTTACGGTTTTCGTTCCGACAAAAATATCGATTTTTTCGGTTTTCGGTTCAGTTACGGTTCGAAACCCTGAATTAAACATCTTTCGTTCGGAAGAAATTTTACTTTTGACAGTTGACTGTCCAAACCTGACTAAAAGGGCTTATATTCGCCATCATCAGATGCGCTATATCACTGACTATCGATGTATTATCCCTTGCCTTCCCTACTAACTAAATGCAAAACTATTGCCTGTAATTTTTGGCATGATTACAGCGAATGCAGATGTCATAACTGATTATGGATCCTTTCGTAAATCGTATGATTTATAATAGTATATTATTTGACGAGCACATAATTAAGGATATAAATCGCGAGCATGAATTTTACACGCGAGCCGTATGCGAGCGATTCATATCCGCTATGTGCGAGTCCAATACGACGTTTTATCTAGAACTCATAAATTCCATTCTAAGCAAAACACTTTAAATGTATTTGTTAATGATGGCGAGGCGAACTGTCACATAACCGTCATCCAAGTAGGTTTTGACAGATTTTGACACTAGCGCTGTATAATGATGACAGTTCGTTCAAATAATGAGGTCATTATTTGAACGAACTGTCATTATTATACAGCGCTAGTGTCATTATAATCTTTGGCGCGTATAATGATGGGAATTATATAGTCTTAGATACGTATGCAATGAACTTATTATATGTGATACGTAAATAAACAATGTTTTCAACCAATTGGTGTTTCTTAATCAACGACATTCACAATCACTTAGCAGCAAATTGGTTATCACAACAATCGAAAATTGATGCGGATATTAAAGATTAGTAGAAAAATCTACATCGGACTTTAGCCCGTTATTGTATGTTATCTAAATTTTCCAGGGAGGCAAACTGATTGGTTTTAAATCGTTTGGTTATCTAAGAACATGTTCATGTTCATGTTCACGTCACATATGGTCAATGAAAGATGGCGCTCCTGTTCATTTTCGTAGTAATACATACTCCTGTGACATTTAAATATTTCCCCTCATATAAATCACCCTGTATAGAAGGCATTGCATGCACATGAGGGAAAATATGAGGGGATGCAATAAGTCCGACATTAGGGGCGCGGCATAAGCAATGTAACTTTTATGTGACCCTAGCGGTGCCCACGGATGCAGGCAGGGGCCGTTATAAACTCGGCGGTATACAAGCGTGTGCATGTTTCACAAATTGGATTCTTATACAAAATGCTTTTACATTCGCACTAACACGTGTCCGCCCGGCGCAGGTTACTACATATCGTTACAAGTTTATGGCCCACCGCATTCGTCGGGGGAAGCTCATATTTCATGTTGTTCACCCGTAAATTGTATATTCGAATACTGTATCCGGTATTGCGTCCTGGTCAAATTAAGCATGTTTCACTTTATTGGTTACATGACATTATTGTTGTTATTCAACGTCGTTCGAATTTGGCATGCATTTTCTTTTTATTTATGTACGGCCGCAGGACGAATGGAATTTTGAGAAGTGCTCATAGACAAAAATGCCATATTTTAGGATACTGTTGATGTTAGTATGACTTTTTAATGGCACCCGATAATATTTGTGTTAGACCTGTTAAATTCGAATGTTAGCGTTCATCCATAGTTCACTACGCTGACTCTGATCATGAACCCAATATTTTGTATTTCCACGCTACGATTTTCACCTAAATATCAAGTATTTTATGACATTTAATCGGGAAAATGATTTTTATTGAATAATTAGGGTGTACCCAGGAAGTATACTGGAAGGAAATAACTCATTGCAAAAATCAATTTAATCTAGAGGGCGCCAGTAATGCAATGTCGGTCAAAATCGAGTTAGTTTATTTGACAATTTATTTTCTACTATTGTCACTAAGTTAATTTTTTTGATGGCTTGGTTTTAAAAATTACCGATAGATATTTTTATGTGTTCAGAATCTCATCCTGATAAAAGCACAGAAATAGTATAGAGTGTCATTTCAAATTTCAATGATGCTGTTATTTAGAATCTTAAATACGACTCTCATTGAATTCGGTCCTTATAGCAAAAGTAAACCCAAAGCTATTTTGAAGAAAGAGATTCCTGAGGGAGGTTAGCGGTTCAAGATGATATATATTAGTTTCTGTTTTTCTTCTGTATCTATTTTTGAATGGTGCCATTTTAAATCACCTTGGTGTTATACGTACCTTTTGTATTCATTTACATCCAATAAAGCATTTTATTATCATTATTTCCCGAAAAGCCGAAAAGTGTTACTAACGTAGAGGTATACCAATTGTGTCTATTTGGGTATTTATCATTTTTATCCTTAAAACACCATTTATCAGCATTCCGGCAATATTCATAAAGGGTGTAACATTTGTTTCCCGCAAGAATTATTTTTAAATAGTAAATGTCATTCTGAATATAACTTTTCATATGGACCTAATTGTGCTCTCAACTCCAAGTTACAGCCGCTTGACATATTACCTAAATAAAGAAAAATAAACAATAAACTACATATCAAATAATGCTAAAAGTAAGAAAGAGCAGCATCAATTCTTATAACAAATTTAAAAGTAAATAAATGTAAGTAAAAAATTCCAAATGTTAAAAATTAACTTAATAAACAAATGAACGCAAACAAAATACATATGAAACTTTTTAGACATTTGTTTCTCTACAAGTAATTGTCATTCTGAGTATAAAGTTTCTTTGATGCCGACTTATTGGTTTTATCAATTCCTAAAGAAGTTAAATTATTTAAAATAGAGTTTTGCAAGTTTTTACAGTTCCGGTTGAACAAAACGGTTGTAATTTTTTAAGAAATAACGAAAACAAATAGGTCCATATGAAACTTTTGACACAGTGCTGAAAAAAATTTGCGGCAAAAAAATGGGACTGTGAATGTGTACTTTTGATTACAAATAAGTTTCTGCTAAATCTTCTTCGATAACAGAATCAGGAAATATGGAAGATTGACACGATTGAATGGACGATGATGATAAGAAAATGTCTGATCGTCAGATGAACCATATCTTTATTTTTGTTTCAAAAATGTTTTTATTTTTATAAGAATAACCTTTGTGTTGTGATAAGCGAATATATTTTGATTTTATGATAAAACAAAAACCTTTATTTGGTAATTGAATATTTCGGTTTACTATTATTTTTAGTAACAATACTATGTTTATAAATACCCCTATAAGTTCCCACTTTGGGTAAATACCCGGGTATTTACCCTTGATAATAAATACCCCGGTATTTAACATCACTGATTAAAACACACACAACGTCTTGAACAAAACTGACAGCTCTAAATATTACGCCATAGTGTTGACATACTACTTTTAAGTATTCAGAAAAGTGACACACTACCAAAACATACCTCTCTGAATCGTGTTTTTTTCTGAATTTTATGTTAAAAATTCTACGATAGTATCACAATTTAAAATAGCACATGAGCAGGGTAATTGTATATTACTTATTGACGTTTTTTTTTCTGATAAAAGTTGAGGCCTTTCCAAACTTATTTCATAATTTAACTCAAAAATTACGCATTTTGAGGAGTATCACATTTCTTATGCACCAACGACATGCAATTAAAATATTTGTGTAGAAGAGCCTGGGTTCTTATTCAGCGCAAAGTATTCTATCAAAAAAGCTCTTTCTATTCATAAAATTCACCTACATGATGTTCACAAGTTGTGCAGTATTACGTTTTCAAACGTAATAAAATCAATTTTCTCATCGTTCGACAGTCATAACTAAGCTAAACAAAACCCCATCCTTACAAATAAATAAATCTCATGAAAAACAATCAAGCAGTCCTTGTCGACGTTGCTTATGTGGATTCCATTCGATATTTCGAGGATCTCATTACCCGGAATAAGTGGAAATCTGCGGTAGCAGATTCCGGGCATGCTAAGGTATCACCGCGGTCGGGGCATCCCTTTTCTGGCGGAGGAGACGGTTAGTCGGATCAGAGTTGCCTCGTTGAATTAATAAATCCGCGGGCAAAGCCAAACCGGGCAGGTAATTTATATAAAACGGCGGCCGCCGCCGCCGCCGTATCTCGACCGCCATCGCAATCCGTACGCCACTGAAGTATGCTCTCTTCTTCCGGAAAAATCTTACCCGGAGTACAGCGCCCGGATATAGACTCGGTCTGAGACCAGGCACTCCTAATTCGCTACTCCACTTTTATATATTCTCATTACTGCTGGATATCTTTCCCTGCGGCTTCTCATGTGCCCCGGAAAACTCACCCTCATACATTATTCCGGACCCCGGAGGTATTCTCTTCCGCTACGTATTTAAGTTCATCAAACTTTAGTGCTTGATGAATAAGAAAAATAGTGGTTGTGTACGCGATCCAATACCTACAATAGAAAGGCAAATAATCGTTTGTTAAACAGCATTAATGCACGCTTTGTATTCTATTTTATTATTTCTGTTTGTATCACTAGAAGTAATAAGAATTTGATCGTATTTATCGATTATGGCACCATGAGCAGAAAGTAACTAAATCTCAGGAAACAGTGAAATGTCCTTTATTTGGGCATTTTAAAATAATGAAATTGGAACTTGTGAAGTAGCTGCACTATAGCAGCGCATAGAAGTGGTCTGGACATGCAAGTGAACCATTACTAAAACTGATTTTATTATTGCCGGAGATGGTTCAAGTATAGGGGCGTTACTTAAAATGCAATTAGCGTAAAGTGGAATTAAAAATAAAAGTTGATAGTTGGTGGTACATCCCCATATCGTGCAGCCCCGCGATTATACATCATAAGTAAAGATTACATCGATTTAACAACACTTTTTTGCTTTATTTCGGTTGCATAAATACAGACTTAAAACATGTTTATTAGAAATTACAACATTGAATGATGTTATCCAAAAACTCAATGAACAAATATAGTTATTAGGTAATAAAGTTGGTGTACTAAAATAAAAAAATGTTCAAACTTTATTTTCCCAACCAGAACAACCTTAGAAAGAGTACTGTACTGACGAGCAAGAATTACAAAAAAGAGTGAATGGGCAGGAGCTAAGAGCAAAATAATATGAAAAGAAAGAATAAAAATATATAAATATGAATACTTCGCACCTCAGCTTCGACAAGCAAGCTCAATAACTACACAATCAGAAGCAAAAAAGGTAGCAGCCCCTCCCCCAATACAAAGATAGAAAAGATTTCTTGTTTTTAAGAAATATATTTGTTTGAATTTATTCTTTTGGTTCAAAACATAATTTCTTTGACGCCAACAATATTTACTTCATTGAAGACTCTAGTTTATTTAATTGCAAAAGTTAATTTATTTGAAATATTTATTTAAGTGAAACAAATATATAGATATAAACAAAAATTACTTTCCTTTAAAGTAATATTTTTCTTTTGGTTTAAAAAAACGTTTCTTTACAGCAATAAAATAAATCGTTTAAAGTAATATTTTATCTTTGGCTAAAAAACAGGTTTATTTCCGCCAAATGAATCATATTTTGATTAATATGTATAAATATATTTGTACACAAGAAGAGATTTATTTCCTTTAAAGTAATATTTTTGATTTGGCTTTAAAATAGGTTTACTTCCACCAAAGAAATCAAATAAATATATTTTTAGTGTAAATACCTCATCCAACTGTATTGTTAGATGGCGCTGTAAACTCTCTCCTCGCATTTCGTACATATCGAGTGTATAAAGGCCGCGTGATCGACATTATAAACTTATAGAGTACAGTGCCTGCAGGTTCAAGTTGCGTTGCAAGATTCCAAATCAGCGTATACTTTACTAACTTAACCTTGACTATATGCAGGGCTGGGAAGACCAACCACTGCTCGAGGATATGCGACATCCCAAAAAGGAGGTGACACGTGGCGAGTCTACTGTACTGTCCGAAAAATTCTTGTCTATAATAGTTTCACATTAATTCCTTCAACAAATTAATAATATCTTTAATCAAAGAACCATTTATTGCAACCTTAAAATACAGCATTTTAACACAACCAACAATTTCGTTAATTTAAAAAAAATATAATTCTTTCACTCAACACAATCATAATTATTTGAAGTAAATAAATCTCGTTTCTTATAATATACAAATTGCAAACTTTAACTGAAAACATAAGTTGTTTGACACAAATCAACGTTCTTTCTTCCAAACAATTATTTCAAACAAATGCGTTCTTATCCGCAAATAAATATTTCTTTGCCTCTATTGAAACAACAGTTTTCTTTGAGTCAATGCATATTTATTTGAATTAAATAAAAATATCTGTGTAATAGTGGATGGCATTAAAAATTATGGATATAAAATAATGTGTAAAGAAAGTATAAAGGTAAACGTAGCTGACAAAGACCTCTTCAAAACAGTGACAGATATACTGAGAAAGGCGATCACATTTGGCACTCATATGAGAACAAACATGATAGGCCAATTAAAGTGATTGCTAAAAAAATGCATCATACGTATCAAGCTGACAAAATTGTGAAGCACCAAGGATAACACAAGGATATAAGGCAGCAAGGGCTGTTAACAAATTCACCTGGAGCAAGAAAGAACCTCTTCACATGTTTATACTTACTTTTTACGGAGAAGAAGAGATGAATAACATCCATAATATTACCAACATAATGGGCTGCAAAGTAAGCATCGAACCGCTAAGGCAATCCAAATTAATCCCACAATGCAAGTGGTGTCAAGCGTATTGTCTATACTCATCTATACTCAACGATATCGTATTCTAACAGACCCCCGAGGTGTGTTAAATGTGCAGGAAAACATCTCACGAACGATTGTTTAGTCTAGTAGTTATGACTACATTGTAATGCACTTATTAAATAAAAAAAATAGAAATGATTAAAAAACAAAAATTAATAGAAAGTTAAATTTGTACTGAATACTCAAACATTAGATATCGAAAATACCCAGTGGAATAAAGAAAAAGAGAAAAATATCTACTGGCTGTGTGTATTTTAAGGTTACACTAACATTAAAGCGAGTTTGAAGATCAGCGAGTTCAAGAATTTTAGAATTATGGCGACTATTAATACTTATCCTTTCGTCCATTTCGTCATTTTCATCCTCTTTCTTCTTTTTGTCTTTTTTAGCCTTCTGGTCTTTCTCGTCCTTTTCGTCCTTTTGTCGTATTCGTCCTTTTCTGCAATTATACGATGGTCGTATTTTTTGTCCTTTTCAATCTTTTCGTCATTTTCGTCCTATTCGGCACTCTCGTTCTTTTCGACATTTTGATCTTTTTCGTCGTTGTTTTTTTTGCTCTTCTTATTGCTTTCGTCATTCTTATTCTTTTGTCCTTCTATCTCTCCTTCTAAGATAGGTTGGGTTCTGTTTGATTAGAGTGCTCTTCAGTGCTTGCGTTTTCTATTGTTTATACGATAGTTTCATTTACTTTAACTCTCTCTCTCTCTCTCTCTAAGTTTAACGTATTCAATTATAGTATTGGGTGCTATTTAGCGACAGTAGTTTATTATGCACTTAAGCGGGAAATGCACAACAAGAAATGGAACAATTGGTCCACTTTCCGTGGAATGTCGACTAGGTTGATTAACTCCGGTAATTTCGGTTGCGCATTGTTAAAGGCTGCACCAGTGGCGGAGGGAACAGAATAAAATCCAGTATGTCGGCAATGATCACTAATTGCGTTATGCGCGAAACACGGCAGCGAATAAATATAAAGTTAATAGCGGCGCTGCACTAAATCACAATTTGCACCGCGCATAAATTTACTCAACCGTACTAAAGTATTATCCGGGACCGTGTTTATCTGGGTTAATAATAATGTATGCGTGATATGTGAAAGTCCACACCGCACTATCGAAATTAGCTAAATGTACGCCGTGTTCATATATCACTTGCACAGTTTCGCCCTGTCTCTGTTCCGGTATAATGCAATACCACGTGACATAAAAAATGCAACACCCAGTAACGGATAGTATGTACATTTTATAGTAGAGCTGATAATAATTTAACTACTGAACTATGGCACACATTTGAGATATGATGCACATATGCAAGCAATTTCAAAGGTGGAACAGGCAAAAAACAATTTCTGAATCACAATTTTTATCATCATAACGATTGTTATTAATCAATTATCAATATATCCTTTGACAGGATATCACTTCTTGGGGTTAAGAATAATTAGATGACATGATTTTCTGTTGATCTAAGCTAGATGTCCTGACGTCTCATTTCTTGTTTTGAATAAAATAAAATCCATCTGCTGTGGAAACTACAGAACCGATTGTGACCGACAAAAAATACGATTGATAAAAAGCATAAAAATGCCAAAAAAAAAAATAAAAGAAACAAAAATCACTAAACAGAAATGAAATGAACATGAAGGACGAAAAAACATGGATGAAAAGTATAACAAAGAGAAAAAAACAACATAGACAAAAGGACGAATGGGCTGAAGGTGACTGAAGGACTGAAAGTACAGGACCATAGTCACTAAAAATTTAAAAAAATACGTAACGGACAAAAACGACAAAGTTGATTAAGATGAAACAAATTATTAAAATACTGTAACTTTTCTACGGCCAAATGTCAGGCAAGTTTCCAAGTTGAATAAAATAAAATTTCCACTAAATTCACAAAATATACTACACCAAATTTGAATTAAATAGCTCAAAAAAGCTGCTTTATTTCATTCGTCGTGTATTGTTTTTTCTTTTTAACTCTGAAAGAATCGAACACAAATCGATCAACATTGTAGCCTTTTTTGCGGAAAATGCTCTATGTCCTAGAAACTCTACAGACCACTATTTTTAGAAATGTATTTCTCATAACAATAAAAAATATTCACCTCGACAGGATGAAATTACGCAATCGGATGATTCTAACCTTTAAAAAAATGTTGAGGCACCTCCAAACCGTTTATCGGGTGTTGTATTTCCTCTTTTATGGAGTATATATCACGTTGCCGGGTTTGCGCTCTCAGAAATAGCTATATACGCGCGGCACGTTCCAATGGCAAACGCGAAAAATCTAATAAACAACGCAGAGATACAATCTTACGGGGGCGAGCCGTGGAACAAGCACGAAGCTCGACGACCAGCTCAGTTACCACCATTTATCACAGTCGACTCGGTTAATAACTCTATTTATTTCGGCCAGGCCGAGTTATTAATATTGCGACGTCGGTGACGCCCCGACAAATTGTTTATTTATGTTCTTAATACCCGACGAGAGCAGCAAGTTCTGAAATGAAATAATATTGATTTTATTTGCAAATGTAAATCTATATGGGTGTCCCAAAAATTAAGGGATATAATGTCAACAATACCTAAATAGAAAATTAACTGCTGAGTAAAATATGTTTCATGAAATTCGGTGGTCTATTTGCTATGGTTTAGGAGATATAGGTCAGCCAAACAGTAAGCTAGTTTGGCCTTTTTTTTTTATTTGAAAAGGAATCATTGTTGTATAATTATGAAAGATATGCAAAATTTGAGAGTTCACAGAGTACACATTTGATTACACTATTGAGAATAAGGAAAGCTGGTTAATCGACGGTGAGAAAGGTATTTGTCGGGCAATTCCGTCATCGAAGAAAACAACCGTGTTTCGGACTATTAGTCCTCATCAGTACGGTATAGCCAAGGAGCAAGATGGACACTCAAGATGGACTAAAGCACCTAATTGGCGACATTGGTCACCCCTTTCATGGTCTCCATTTGAGTGTTTTTCCATTGAGTGTCCATCTTGCTCGTTGGGTATACCGTACTCATGAGGACTAATAGTCCGAAACAAGTGTCTACGGTTGCTTTCTTCGATAACGGAATTGCCCGAAAATACCTTTCTCCTACTATTGAGAATAGTCATGTGTATGAACCCAAATAGCTGAATTCAGACAAATACACTTGACAAACACGCCGTTGATAAATTAGAAAAGATAAACTTTGTACTCTGCTGTCTTTATAAATTGTCCTGAGCGCTTAAATTTTCAAACGTTGCACGTGATCACCAACTTCTAAATATGCAAAATCTATATCTCTTAAAGACACCTAATCACTGCCAGGGTTGAAGATAGAAACCGGACGGTAATTTATTATCAATTCGTTTTTGCTTTTTTTCATCTGATTTTTCGACTGCAACAGATCTACTGTTTGATGTAATTTAGATACTGGTCTACTAATAATAATAATAACAATAATTGCTTTTATTTCATCCCATAATCGAAACATAGGATAAATTCAGTATAAATACAATACAAATTTAATATGGGTGAAGACAAAGGACAAAGGCCTCCCCAAGGTTTCACCAATTTCCTTTTGACCTAGCTTTGGTTGACCAGCTGTGACCTGCTAGTTCTCTGCTGGTCCTTTGACGCCCTCTCCTTCTGCTTTTATTCAACGGTATGCAATCAGTTACATGTGTAGCCCTTCCATTTCTGCTCACGATATGACCAGCCCAGCTCCATTTTACGATTTTTGCTGGTTACGACGTCGGCTATCTTAGTTAGTATTTTCATTTCCGTTAGTCATTTCCGAAATTTGTCTTTTCATGCTGCGTTCCATCTTGTTTTGTTGGGTTCTTCTTTTGTATAATAATATCTTTGTTAATGTTAACGTCCACGTTACGCACCCGTATATGTTAGAATGTTGCACATGTCAAAGACCCTTGTCTTGATGGTCATCTGGATATTTGTCGTCGGCTATCTTAGTTAGTATTTTCATTTCCGTTAGTCATTTCCGAAATTTGTCTTTCCATGCTGCGTACCATTTTGTTTTGTTGGGTTCTTGTTTTGTATAATAATATCTTTGTTAATGTTAACGTCCACGTTACGCACCCGTATATGTTAGAATGTTGCACATGTCAAAGACCCTTGTCTTAATGGTCATCTGGATATTTGTCTTAAAAATTATTTGTAAGGACCAGTGTCTTTTCCATGCGTTTGTTATTCTCCTAAATATCTCGCTCTCCATCCTTTCCTCGAAAGGTATTAACTGTCCAAGATATACATACTCCCCAATATATTCGACTATGTGGCTATCGACCATAAGTGGTCGATAAGTCATAGTGGTTTGTCTGCATTTGTAAGTATGTTCGTCTTTTCGTAGTTTATATTCAATCCTGCCTCGTTACTTTTCGCCTGTAGATCTACCAATTGGACGTTCTTTTCTGGTATGGAAAAAAGTACTATATCATCGGCAAATCTGAGATTTGTAAGGTATTTACCACCCATATTTACACCAAGTGTTCTTTCTTTCTTCCCAGTCCATAGATTTCATAATACACACCAATGAACAATTGAATACATCTGGGGGGACAGTGGGGCAACTCAACCCAATCCAACCCACTGTTCTACTATTTAGTACAAATATCTAACAATGTTTATAATCAAATCTCTGAAAATTTAAAATATTTACTCTCATTTTATATACATTTCCGAGTATTTATTTGACGAAAAACAATTATTTAACCCACAGATAGTTATTCATTTCATGTTGGTAAAATTGTTGCTAACTATTTTATATTAGCTTTTGCAGGAATTATTTAGTTTTTCTATTGCTTTTCTTTTTTAAACATTTAGCTTTTTTAATAAAATTAAATTATATTAAAATAAATTATTTTAATTTAATTACTTTATTTTTTGAATTTTTTGCTCTACCTACTAATTGATAGTTACTTGAAAAAAAAATATTTGTGAAAATCTGCTATTTTGAAACGTTTACCACGTCGGGTATATCCGGTAAATAACAGATTTTTCCCCGGGTTTTTGCCCATCCATAAACTAGCCCATCGTTTAGTTTTGAGAAACAATTGCCTATTCTGTTTTTGTATTTTGACGGTTTTTGCAGCTGTTTTTTAAAAAACAATGTACAATTTTTCAGATTCAGATTCTATGTATAAAAGTGTATATTGTATCGTGACTATATCGCATCTTTTATATATCCTGTATTTTTTTACGATTTACCTTCGATGACTGTATTTTGGACAAATTAGTAATAGGGAATACATGAAAATGTCCGATGCGTTACCTACATTCAAAAGCTTATTGATTTCCGCGATTAGTTTTAACCTTGACAACTCAAAGCAACCCCTCTGTATTTTTTTTTGTTTCTCACCATATAAAATTTTAAAAAGATGTTGGTCGGTAGACTATGCTGTGCAGTTAGCGGGTTTTTCAGGATTTGTTATTTACTTGTCATCATTCCAATTATATAGAATCTTATTACGACAACTACTAATTTGTATTTTGACGTTTTATGCGCTCGATATGCACAAAATGACGAACAGCAAAACTGGAAAAAGATGCTGAAAAAGCCTGTAAGTTTATGCAATTTGATGAGATGTTTGCTCGTTACCATGCGCTCCTGTTGTAAAATTGTGTAGAATGCGGAATAAAAAATCTTTTCTTGTCCCGCGTTGTCATTTGTGATATTCATAAGCTCCTTTCTCTTTCAGGTAAGGCCCTTCTTCAATTGGAAAGCGGTTTCCGTTGTCGCAATTGAAAATCAACGTCGGGCGTCGGCTCCGTCGGGACGATTTCCATGCGTAAGCGGAAGGGACGCGGTCACGTGACCGGACTGGCAAGAGACACCAACCCCTCCCGTCCTTCCATCCGCCGGAGCAACCCTACGCGACCCTACGCACGGTCGCGTTCCCGTACACAAATACAGATCGACGTAGACAGTAATGAAATTGTGTTCAAAAGGATATGCCTCTTGTTATTCATGACGAGTTGCAGGCGCGCTCGGCTTCTCATCAAACGAGAGGGTGGGGGGGTGGCATGGGGACACGTTTCGCCCTCAATTTTAGATACTACAAGAGCCACATCTCCATCTAAAACGCAAGCGACGCATCGTGCATTGTAGAAATTAAACTATAGATGCTCCCGACTGAAGTTCTTGCTAAAAATAGAACCTTCAGTGGATTATAATGTCATCAATTTTTGCTTATACGATAAGAAATTTAAAAAAAAATTCAAGCAAGTTTTTTGACTTTATCAATCCATCGTTCAAATATATTTTTAATATACAGGTGTTCATTTTATTATAGAAATTTCGTAAACTATTTTTTCAAATAAAACACTCTGTACTTTTGACATTAAACAAGCTATCATGAAAATATATTTTTAATATACAGGGTGTTCATTTTATTATGAAAATGTAAGACTAATTCTAACCATTTTTATTGGAATCATTTTTTTATTTCATAATTTTTAGTTAAGTATAAGCAATTAATCAAAACTCCTGAACTTCAAATTAAGAATATTTTCCCATATTTTTTCTCGTTTGGTACATTAATTTTATTAAATTTAGAAACTGCGAGCCTGCGACAGTTGGTGTCTACTCAAGCGTCTACTGGTAGCCAACTTGTGGTTATGTATTTTTACTTGACACTTACTTATTTTGCAAGCGATATCGTCAATCGTGCAAAACTGAAAGTTACCAAAAACTGCTTGCAATAAATTTATTTTTTCAGAATACTGTTTTGGAAAGTACTGAAAACTGTTTTAGAACTAAATAATATTTGGTTTCAACAAGATGGTGCCCCACCGCATTACGTATCCAAGTGCGAATTATTTAAATTCAATTTTCCCGCTGAGGTGGATTGGAAGGAGAGGATCCATTGAATGGCCACCTAGGTCGCCGGATTTGCAAATATTGGATTTTTCTATGTAAAGCCACCTAAAGTCCAAGGTTTACACCAATAGGCCGCAAAATATTGATGCGTTGAAGCAGAGGGTAGTGGACGAAGTTCAAAGTATTACTGTTGAACATTTAGAAACCTGTTTACGGGAATTTGTTGATAGGTTGGGGCATTGTCAAGCCGCTCAGAGATGGCTGCTTGAAAATTTAATTTTATGCTTTTGTTATTTTTCTTGAATTTGTTATTATTTATCCGTTCGGTCAAAATAAATGTTTTTGAGTTTTGATTAATTGCCTAAAACTCAAAAATGCTGCATTTTATAAAAAGACTATTTTAATAAAAAAAAATTGAATTAGTCCTAAAATTTCAAAATGTAAAAATATACTATATATAATATACTAATATATATATATATATTATAATATAATATAATATACTATACTAATATAATAAGTTTACGAAATTTCTATAATCAAATGAACAACCTATATTAAAAATATGTTTGAACGATGGATTGTTTAAGGTAAAAATTTTTTTTGATGTTGTTTTTAAATTTCTGCTCTTTGTGGAATTATTTGGGTGTTCCGGTAATTTTGGCTAACCCTGTATAGGTAATAATCCAGTGAAATAGCGTTTAAATGAAATAACGCGCAATTTCTCGGGCTGCTGGGCCATAATGTCCATTAAAGAATCAAATAATGGGATTATGGACAATTTGGGATTACTGCGGGGGCTCTTTATTGTTGTCCGTAGTAACACAATTTTGCTTTTTGCCCGCCATTTGTCATCCGTTAGTTGTATCGCACCCTTGGGCCCATCACCGTTCCTCCTGCTACGAGTTATGACGCAGAGGCGCCGTTTTCGGATTAATTCCGATGCCGTACCTATGCCGGCCACTATTTCATGCCCTCTTTTATCACCCCTAACAAATTACATTGTCTCTTCAGTGCTTTATATCACGCATTCGTGCTCATATTACCACATATCTATCTATTAGGACCGCTGAGCAACCATTATTCGAGATAATAATTTAAATTTGTTGAAGGTAACTTCTTGATTAGGTGAGTACCTACCATACAATTATAACTTGTCACATGGTTTTAGGATTTTGAAAATTGAAACGAGTAAAGTTTATTATATCGAGTGAATCAATACGTTGTTTTGGTGGTTAAATTCGACACACCTTGTAGAGTAATTATAGAACTTCGACAGGTTCTCAAGTATCTGACTCTAAAGACATATCTATTCCAATATTTAGCTTGGCGATTTATCCCAATATTATAGGGATGAATTGTTTTCTATACGGAGAAAAAACATCAAATTCGGTAAACGACTAAAAACTTTTACTCGTATTTTTTCATGACATTCTAAAATTGGGCTGAATCAATATCTAAATGTTAAGAATTGATAAGATGTAAAGCACAGTACAGCAGAACCTGACCAAGTCCCACAATTACCACACATGTGTCATTTGACCTCTACAATATCATTTTGGTGACAGAATCACCAAAATGCATCAAAGATAGCAAAAGATATTGATATTCATATTTCATGTTGATAATGAACGTGAATATTGGATGAAGGAACACAAGAGAATTACTGTCGAGTTTCTGTCTGGGTCCCATTGTGTCTGGTTGTACTTCGAAACTTGGTGTCGAGTTCGAAACATCCCTTAACATACAAGGGGCATAAGAGAATGGATCCCTACAGTCTAACAGATGTTCACTTATCACAGTTGTACATACAGGCTGTTTCAAAAATAACGGCTAACCTTGTAGGCGCAAATCCGCAAAGCACAGAGACACAATTTTGGTCAAATAGCGTCTAAAGTATTTCAAAGTTTTAAGTAAAATTGTATGAAAAAATGTCGTCTAAGGCCTGCCCTGGGTAGCCAATCGCGCATGACCGAAAGATTTACGTACGAACATTTATCATTCGAAAAATCAATCGCGCAACTGCGCATACGGTCGATCAATGTTATTTCGCATACGAGTCATCCATCGCATACAATTACCATTTTAACATTAACACATTTTGATAAAACTAATAGAGGATATTCCATTTAGTTGGCCAACCCTGTATATCCAAATATGCATCATCTAACAAAAGAAGTGAAGTTAATTATTTAACCTCTCAGCTTATAAAAAAAACTCATGTTAGTATTTGATTCTAAATCGCCACAAACGTCTTCGTGCCACTGTTAACTTACAATCCGCAAGGAAGTAACAATTTCAGCGGTCCGCATGTATGTTGTAACGTCGAGCGAACAATTCTACGGTCGACAGGAAGTAGAGGGCACCCCAGGCCAGTCGTAAAGATTTCCCAAAGCCACGATTTTTACCGCTGTACTTTATTACTGGCTGCTTCTTAACTCCGCTACGTTCAATTATTGACCGGACGGGCTAGCGCTACCATAAAAAGGCATAAAAACGACCCTACGTTTCGCATTATAATCAAAGTTTTCAGATGGTTTACCCCCATGGAACCATAAAGTTGTAAGTTTTCTTTTTTGTATTCCCCTACACCTATTTCAAGTTCACCATTTCGGTACTACTTCCTTGGAATTGTTTTGAATGCGAAATAAATTATTTATTTTCTATGGATTGATATTTTTCTTTGCATGACACAAAACTAATTATAGCTAACTTGTCTGATATTTATAATCTTCGTTCATCATCAAATTAAGTTACCGCTCGATACAGTACTTCACAGTTTTTTGTTTCTTTGACATAGAATTTTGGAAAATCTCATTCAGTAGTGGGTTTTTTCAACAGTTCCCATTAAAGACACAATCAATGTGTTTTCCTTAACTTGAAAGTTTGAAATTAACAGCTTTGGCTTCAGTTTGTTGAAAATTCTGCAGTATTCTAAATAATTCCTAACCTAAACTCTTCTAAGAAATTAACAACATCATCTACTTGTTACTAATGTTAGTAATCCACCGATGCATTATTTTCTACTTTGTTCTATGTTTTTGCATTTCTTTGGTTGTTCATCAGTGATCTTCTAGACCTAATTTAGAATTTCTGTCATCAGTTTTAAATTTTATGCTGATTGGGAATGAGCATATTTCGCTCATTTGTTGGTATCATTTTCTTTAGAAGCTGTTTAAGAGATCTATGTTATGAGATCATCATAACTTCTTTCGGAGTAACTATAAATAGATGGCTTCTTCTTCATAGCTACTTATGTGGTTAAGGCTGACTTGATTCATGCTATCGAAACGATTGCTACTGGATGCTTATTTATTTGTCTAGGATGTTTGACACTACTAGTAATGATTTTTTTAAGAAACATTTTATTTTTAATATACTTTTAATTATTCTAACGGAAAATATTTACAGAATATATTTACTACATTGAATTCCCTTGATTATTTATTTGTAGAGATTAATATATTTGAATAAATTAATCTAATATAAAAGAATAATTAAATAAATATACGTATACTTTCGTTGAATCAAATCCAAATTTAACTATTATTTCTTTTAATTCGCCATTATTTATTTATTTCCTTTACACAGTCTATTAATTCAATTAATTTTTAAAGCAAAAATGTATTGATTCAACACCCAATTAAAATAACACAGTTTTAACTCAAACGATCATTCATAATTTATAAACAATTGTTTTCAGCAGCATTTTGACTACAAAATACGCCCTTAGAAATTAAACAAAAGCAACGAACCTCCATAATAATTTTAAAAGTGTAATTCCTTCTTTGAAAGTACAAATTACGAAATCGGATAAATTGGCGGAAATTAAAAGCGTTCTACAGTTCACACAAAAGAAGCAGCACAAAGGAGAGACCAAAGCTACGAGTTTGCGGGTTGTTCATTAAGGATACTTCTTTTTTGCTTAACTTTTTTTTCTCTTTTGTTTTTAAGCGGATTTATTGTACTCGTCTTGTTAGAACATAATTCGGTTACGGTTGTCTTATTTTCCAGCCGTTTCGTAACTGAGGTGTCATTAAAAACACTGGTTTAATTAAAACCAAGGTTTCACTGAGCAAACAATAAGAAAGCACGTCATTATTAGAATGGATCGAAGGAGTTAGCCTTAAGGGGTCCATTTCAGCAAAATGGTGGATAACTTTTATATTTAAGACTGGTGTCTATATGTCGTGGCTCTAACCAATTACACTACCGATACCATGGAAATTAGGTAGGTAGAAACCCCAAATAAAAATAAAAATATCACGCTTCAAACATCTGCAAAAACAACGATAGTAATGCAATTACGTCGGCTTTCTTTGCCATCCAGATAACATCCGCTTTGTCATGCAAATTCCGCGGCGTTACGTACCCTCAGGGTTGCTCAGATCAATGTGGCTGTGCGAGCGTGCTAATGAGATTTTCGTGGGATTAGGTTGGATGTGCATGCACTCAGACGCGCCTGTATTCTTTGAATAATCGGTGCAATCGTTGTGTTATCATACGGTAGGGTAAATCTAATCATACCGTAGGGTTTACGCTGCGTCTAGTTTCTATAATTTTGGTGGTCTAACGCTCGTACCGACCTTCTGGTGTAGTCAATTTATTCTTCAGCGTCTCGCGTTCCCTAGGGCATGTGGTCTACACGGACACATCAAACAGATCCATTGTGTAGCACTGATGGAAACCACTCTAAAAGATTTCTTCAATATTCGGCGTCAATCGGTGGAATTACAACCAATGTTATCTCAGTAAGTAACTTATTTAGAATTTAATTTGTTGTTGACAATTGTGCATTATTTTTTTAATTTGGTAGGATCAAATACTTATTGGAGTTATACCATTTATGTTTTGAGTTCAAATTTACTATTAATATACTACACAGCGCAATATGTCGTATTGTACCAAGAAATGATAATTATTTAAAAGCTAAATTGCTTTTGCCGTGCGGACAAATTTGTAATGTCGTTTTGAAACACGTCGTTTTGAATAAGAAGATGACCGTTGTGAAGTTAGTAGCATAATGGCGGATAACAGGTTAGGAAATTTAAGAATGGGAAGTGCAAAAACGTTTTAGTATATTATTAAATGTTAATTGGTCGTTAAGTAATGTGCCGTTATTATTTCTTTTATGTTTCTTTATTTACAATTATTCTAATAAATCCATTTTGTAACCCTTTTCACATCTGTAAATTCACTTGGGTGTATTATAATTCATATGCCTTGTGTTTTATTTATGTTGAAATATTCTAGGTGTTACTCAGTTTTTATGAGCCGTCATTGAAGTATTTAGAAGAAAAAACAATAACATTAGCTTAAATGAAAAAAAAATTTGCTTGTCTAAAATGATATTTATTTCACTTGAACAAATATTCCATATAAATTAATCTCTACACAATTAATATACAGTAATGAATGGAGTAAATATGCTCTTGTGTAAAAGTAAATAGATGTTTCTTGACAACAAAATCTTCAAGAGTGAAAAAAATAGAAGAAGCACGCTAACATAGAAGCCTTATATTGTAAATTATGAAGATGAATTCTTTACCTCTTTATCCCATAAAATATTTGTTTGGTATTGGAAGTCAACTTTCAATGCTAAAAGATGCGCATGGTTAACATTACTTTCCTGCACGTTAACTCAAAATTGACGAAATGTTACTTCACCCCTTTCAATAAGTGATTAAAGTTTCATATAAAAAAATATCTGATAGAACTTATTTGGCTTGAAAAGATCTACCCTATAATACTTCATACGGCCTAGTTTACCTACGCATCTTCCAACTTAGTACAATCTTCAAATATTCGTTAACTCCCTTAAAATACACTGTGCGACAAATTGTGATTAACTTTCTTCCCCGCGGAAAATTTTAGCTAACAATGATTATATATAGCGTTTTCCTAGGTTAGCTCGAAAAAACTGATAGGAAAACACTGTATATTATGGCAAAATTATGAATAAAATTAAAAATAAATTTGCAAATATCTCGCTTATTCGAGCTAACCTAGAAACGCGCCTTTGGGGTAGCGTTCAGAGGGTCTTTTTGTACCGCGCCATAATCAGGTGTGGTTTGGTTTTAATGTGTGGGGCGGTATAGTGGTCAACCGATTAACCGGACCAATTTTGTATAACAAAAATTGAACTTCGGATATGTATCGGCAATTTTGCTCTCTGAGGACGTGGAAGAAAGAATGGACGATATACCGTGGGCGTTACGATAAGGTATGTGGTTCCAAGAAGAGGAATCAAATTCATATGTTGGTAATTTCTGTATGCTGTCTAGTTAGTACAAATAAATACATTCCAAACTACCACATAAATACTGTATCACTCAAATGTGTTTTTCATGGCACCATGCGATCATTTCAGATATTAAATAAAAACTCCAATTTTGTTGGCTTATTGTATTCTAAATATGGCAAATGGCATACCAAATTACTCAGAAAAAAATCTGAATCCAAACCAATATGGCGTCCATAAGAACAACAAAAGTTTCATTTGCTTCAGACGAATTCATTGGGGAAAAAAATTTACACTGACATAATCAAATTGTAGACAAAAAAGTGCCTTTATAATGTCCAAACGCTTGTTTGATGGGATCACAAATAAAGAAGTTATGACCATAATAAAAAAAATATTTTTTTTGTTTTGTAGCTTGGAAACTATTTGGAATTCAACTGTTTTCTGAACAGATTATGAATGAGCCTACAATCTAATGTCCCGTGAGACACACTATTTAGATTTTTTTCGGTTATCCCCATCTCATTTCCTTATCGAACGCATTTATGTAGTCTATGAATAGTCCATGTTTTTATTAACGAAATTTATTTTTAATTGGTTGACGAGACCAGTAATGTGCTATTGAAGTCTTCGTCCTTTCATTTTTTGATGATTATATCATTAAATCTGATCAGTTTATAGATTTTAAGACAATTAAGGCTAATTTATTTATGTGCAAAATTCCTGGGTTTTCTAGTTATGACGTAAGATACATTTTGTTGAATTTTAGGCAGAAGGTTTGTGTTAAGACATTTCTGACTTTTTCAATTTCCATAAGGCCCCAGAGGGCTGAAAGAATAGTAAAATTTATCACGTCACATCCGGTAAACGAAGCCTGGCCACTTTTTCCGTAAACAAGCCATAAATTGGTTGCGAGCAACAAGTCCGCGCCTGTCCTGCGTCGCGGCGTCTTCCGCCTTAGTTTGCCTCCTCCAGTGAGAAAAATGGGGGGATTTATAACCTCCCCCTATTAATATATCACGCCGGTGCATGGACGCCCTTTCCGAATACACGTAACTCGGTTTATCTTGCTCGGAATATGCAGGCGACGGTTGTAAATCCCGCTTGTCCCAGCTGGTACCCGGGAAAAGAACGATAAGAAAGTTTCCGGCAACCCCCACGGCACTAATTAGAACTAGTACCTACTCCATCCAGCGGCTTCCAGGAGAAACACCGAACGAAATGTCTGTTCTAGCCGCTTAATTGCGAGGTTCACTGCCTCGCTTATGCTTTTAATCCAACCGATTTAAGTGAATTCGTAAAGACGCTACTGGTAACAGGATAAAGAAAAATTATGCCTGCAACTCCTCAAGGAAGATAAGTTTGTCCAATGTTTAGCTTTTGCGACTAGGATGTAACTCCCGATAAAGAAACAGATTACTCGTTGTGGAAAGCACTGAGGAAATACAAGAGGCCAGTGGCCCATGTCCCACCTATAGGACGAAGAGACGGTGCCTGGGCAAATAATAAACAGAAGGCTGAAATGTTTGCAGAACATCTAACAGAAATCTTTTAGCCCCACAACATCGAATCAGAGCCAATCACGAATGAAGATATAACCTATGAAGAAGAAGCCATATAGGTAGTTACTCCAAAGGAACTTGCCAGAGAAATCAAGACAAACCTGAATCCAAAGAAGGCACCTGGATATGATCTTATCACAGGAGAAGTTCTAAAGCAATTACCTAAGAAAGGTATAACGTATCTAATAAATGCATCGTTTAGATGCATTTATTCCGAGAATCGCCGCATTCGCAGATGACATGGCTCTAATGGCAGTGGAATCAACTATTGGAGAATCTACTAGGATACTTCAACAAGCTAGTAATAATATATATAAATGGACCAAAAAATGGAAGACCAAGCTCAACGAACTGAAATCTGTCCACATTAACTTTACAAACAAAAGAATCGAGGACATACCTCATGTCAAGCTTAACGACGCCATAGTATTTGAGTATGACTCTGGATCCAAAACTAAGGTGGAAAGAAGAAAAGAGTTGAGTTTGGCCTCAAATACAGAGAACTGTACTGGCTTCTGGGAAGAAACTTTCAGTTGTCTACTACAAGTTTACAACCAAATACTAAAACCGATTTGGTTATACGGCATCCAGCTTTGTGGTTGCGCGAAAAACTCCAATATACAAGGAATCCAGACTTTCCAAAATAAAATACTAAGGAATATAGTTACGCTCCTTGGTACATACGGAATAGTGACCTGCATCGTAATCTTGGTGTCCCACAAGTCATCCAAGAGATAAAAAGAATCGTCACTAAGCATGAATCTGGCCTAAGCCATCACGTCAACGTAGAGGCCATGCAGCTACTCGACAACCAGAATCTAGTGAGAAGACTAAAAAGAACTAAACCCTTCGAAGTAGTGAACCAGTAAAATGTGTAAAAAGCAGAGCACAGTTGAGTGAAGTGTTAGTGCTTCTTGTATAGGACAAAGAAAATATAGGACATCAGTGGATAGCCTATTAGAGATAAGTATCTAGTTTTACGAATTCAGATTTAAATTGATGGTTAATCTTTTAGATTAGTTTCAATATGATAAGCACTGTATGCTTATTAATAAAAAAATTAATCTAACCGGGAATAATAAATCTCATAAACTTTAAAAAATTTTAAGTACTTTTTCTATAGATAGTTTGGAATTTGACTTCAATAAGAAAACTAGATAGCTGGTATTATTGTAGCGTGCTGCTGGATACAAAATATTCTGTTCGTTAATAACGAATAATTGGTTACCAGGACTTAGTTTTTGTTAGTTTTTCAGAAACTTAATATGACAACAAACTGTTGAGATTCGTATTTATTCTGTTCGCGGCAATCGATGTTTCCAAGATAATGAGCAGAAACAGATGATCTCCATCATAAACCATTTCCTTTTTTCCTCTTGCTTTGCATTATAAACAAACAATACACTTGAATATTTTCTCCTGGAAATAGTTTGGATGTGAAGACTTCGTGATTTGTATATGATGTTTTGAAGCATAATCATAAACGAAACTCTAAATGAAATTATATGATATAAATCTTTCTAAGAACCAAAGAAATATTGATATATTGAGAATGTATAAGGAATATCAGAAAATTTGTAAAGAAATGTCAAACAGAACTTGAAAAAGAGTCATTATAATCATTGTAATTGTCATTAATTGTTTGCTACCAACGCCTGTAAATCTACCTAGGAAACGATAACTATTTTTTGTAGATGTGTAGGATTTTTACATCATACGTTTTACATGTAGTACTAATATTCGTACCATGAGAAGTTTCAAAATTGTGAAATAAAATAAGAACATATTGAACATTATCTACGATCTGCCTCGATTTCCACCAATAGGTAAACGCGTTTAGATTGTCCAGATTAAGTAAAAAATTTATTTTGCCAATTATAAATTGCCATTATTGTTGTGGATATTTTATTAAAATTTGATATTTATGCAGTGGGAATAAAACCACAGCTTAATGCCTGGTGGGTGGTCATCATTGACCCTCGTTAGAACCTAAGTAATTAGTGTACCACAGTCAGTAAGGAATCTTCTCTAAAATACGGCAGTCTGGTTAGCCTTGAAAAAATCTCTTCTCAGTGAAAGGCAGCGGAAAAGCAATAACTCCATGTTGACTCAAACGGCACCAAGCACATGTTGTACTATTATTGACGCTGATTTGGCCGTTTGGAAACCCATATGGCGTCGATTGAAGTTCAAAGATTATCACTAAAACAAAGAAAAAAATATGTGTTTGCTGTACTCATTCTTACTATTCTTGTTTTATCTCCTTTAGTGATAGGGATAATGAGTGCGTCAAAAAAAGAAAAGATTTGCTACGGTTTGATTCCAATTAATTCATGGTACCTTAAAAGTGCAGTTGCATCGGACGGTAAAATATTCCGACCGTCGAACCGGCTTAATCTCCGGTCTCTATCCGCTTTGCAAATTACAGTGGACACCTGCCCAGGGTAATTAAACCAGATGGCTTTGTGTTGCCTGCCGGCAATTGTTCGTTCGCCAACCTTTCAGTTACCCTTTTTTCCCGTCGCCGCGCGCCGGTTATTTCGTTTTTCCTCGCCTCGATTTTCACCAGCGCGGACCATAGACGACGGGGCTTCGCGGTATCGGATGTCGCCTTGTCTCCAGTTGCCCCAAACTGGCCCAGGAGTATCGCGTTGCACCGACATTGCCCACAAAGAACCACTCATTCACTATTAAATTCAATTAGGTTGCGCAGGCCATCTGCATCCCATGATGCTGCAACGTAAATTCGGTGCCCTCGAGGCTGCCAGAACTCCGAGGTACACGATGGATGCAGCCACCAGCCCACCTAGTCGTACTGCTTTAAAATTCAATTAAGTTAGGCACTTCGGGATGATACGGGGCTCCACTGTCTTTACCGCACCAAAGCACATGCTCAGCATACGCCGTCAGATCTTAATCAAGGTTGATGGCTTCCGACTTAAACGTCTCAGAAGGTATACCATGTCATCTACCTAACTTTAGTTCATAGGCAGTTTAATAAAGTATTTGATTTTATTTGACTGGTGTACAAACAAAAATGCAATACAGCACGTTTCTAGCTTTACTTTTAATGAACGAAAGAAGATGAGTATGATTAATATCAGTGTATTTGAAGATACTTAGGTAGTTTATACGGGGTTGGGCAACTAAATGGAATATTCTCTACACAGTGTAAGTTATTAGTTCTATAAAATAATTTTAAACATAATGGTTGACTATTTTTTCTCAAATTTTCACCAAATCATATATCACACATCGCCCCATAGCCATAAAATATCAAATGTAAATTAATAAGAAACGCAGAACGATTAATAGAGCGTTTCCATAATTATTAGAAAAGAACAACAAAAACGGCACTACATGAGGCTAACTTAAATTATGCAAAGTAAACTTAACAAATTCTTAATAATACAACCATAAGTTGAACAAATAATATAGAAAAATACCTTTATTTCTACATGATCATAAAGTGACATTTTACATCTTAGATACCGGGGAAAAAACTGCTTCTTAACGCCCGCGAGGGCGTTAAGTTATATCCAATATTTGTCATTCAAATACATTTGTACATTTTAAGTCATCAATGTCAATTATTGGCGTTTAAGGTTATAAGTTTGACAATTAATTGTCTGTACTGTCACTCGGCAATGTCAATTATTTGCGATTAAGGTTATAAGTTTGACAATTCACTGTCTGTATTGTCACTCAACTCCGAATTGTTTGTATTGATATTCAACTCCGTAGATACGCATGACGCCTGATAACGTCAAAATATTTAGTAATATTATTGAAACGGAGGAACAAACCCATTATAGGACATACAATTTTGTATGCACCTCGGGCATTACTTGATGTTTATACCCTCGCGCGACTTAGAAAGCTCTCGGGCCTGTCGGCCCTCGAGATTTTTAAACGGTCGCCATCGAGGCATAAACATCCGTGTAATGCCCTTGGTACATAAATAACTATTATATCCTACATGATGGTAAATTGACATTTTACATCTTAGATACCGCGGCAAAAACTGTTATATGTCAAAAATTTGACATTCAAATTGTAAATGTTAAATGCCAATTATTTGCGATTAAGGTTATTCTGTTTGACAATTATATGTCTCTATTGTCACTCAACTCCAAATTGTTTGTATTATTACTCAACTCCGTAGATACGTCTCCGTCACTTGATTACGTACGTAGGTACGACTCCGTCACTTGATTACGTTACAGTATATTATAATACAAGTTTTATAAGACAAAAATTGGCGCACGAGTAGTTTTGGAACAAATGGAACGAGTGCGCCAATACGTCTTATAAAACGAGTGTTATATACTATTTTTTCTACTTTGCGACATTAAATTTACATATATTTAAAAAATTGCGGTTGTCATCTTACAATCTAGAGTAGTTTCATATTCAACAGTTGGTAGTTGTACTAAAATTCACAAATATGATTGACGCGAGCCAATAGTGATTGAGATGTCAGCCAGATGTCAGCCTTATTTGACACTTGACGTCAATATCATCAGTCGTGGAAAACTAAAAGTTACCAAATGTTTGTGACCTAGTGTTTTCATAACGACACCGAAACCGGTTTCGTTATGAGTTCATAACGAACGCAAAGTAGAAAAAAATATTTTTTCTATTTTGCGTTCGTTATGAACTCATACCGATACTGGTTTCGGTGTCATTATGAAAACACTAGGTTACAAACATTTGGTAACTTTTAGTTTTCTAAGATTGGTGATATTGACGTCAAGTGTCAAATAAGGCTGACGTCTCAATCGCTATTGGCTCGCCTCAATCGTATTTGTGAATTTTACTACAACTACCAACTGTTGAAGAAAAAAATTACACTAGATTGTAAGATGACAACCGCTATTTTTGACATTTATGTAAAATTAATGTCGCAAAGTAGAAAAAATAGTATGTAACACTCGTTTTATAAGACTTATTGGCGCACTCGTTCCATTTGGGCACTCCTCGCTACGCTCGTCGTGCCCAAAACTACTCGTGCGCCAATTTTTGTCTTATAAAACTTGTATTATAATATACTATATTAATTTGATTCAAACGCAGGAACAGAACCATTATAGGACATACAATTTTGTATGTCCTCCATGATCATAGAGTGACAGGGCGTTAAGAATCATTAAATATTGCCAATGTCAATTATTGGCGAACTACTAGTTGACTGTATTGTCAGTAGTCAATGTCAATTATTGGTGTTTAAGGTTATAAAGTTTGACAAATAATTCTCTATTGTGTCACTTAACTCCGAATTGTTTGTATTGTTATTCAACTCCGTAGATACGCATGTCACTTGTTAACGTCAAAATATTTATTAATATTATTCAACCGAAGGAACAAACCCATTGTAGGACATAAAATTTGGATGCACCTCGGGCACTAGGTACTTGATGTTTATACCCTCGGGCGACTTAAAAAGCTCTCGGGCTTATCGGCTCTCGAGCTTTTTCAACGTTCACTCTCGGGGCATAAACATCCGTGAAATTCCCTTGGTACATAATAAACTCGTATGTACCACGGGCATTACTCGATGTTTATACCTTCGGGCGACTTAAAATGCTCGACGGCTGATAGGCCCGAGCTTTTTTATGCCTTTTTGTGCCCCTGTCACCCTCGGGGCACAAACGTCCGTGTAATCCCCTTGGTACATAAATAACTATTCCTAGTGTTCGTGCTCGTACTGGCCGAAGTCGGTTTATTTATTTCATACTGTACTAGTGTTTATTTGAATTAAACAAAATTTTCTGTGTGCAGATTTCAATAAAAGATTCAAGAAAAAAATAATGATACTACCAATTTTCTACCAACACTAACAAAATAAATTATATAAAGCAATCTTTCAGAACCATAGTCAATTTTTTTTGTTTATTGCTTATTCGGTTTTGGATTACTGTTGTACTTTTTGGTGTGTTAATTCTAAATTTATGGCCATACATTTTCGAGAAAACTTAATTAAAAACAGCTTCTTTCTTTGAACGCGAGGGAACATACCTTCATATAAAAGCTATCAGTGTTGCAAGGACACTTCTGAAAAAGACATTCATTTTGAAGATTCTAGGTAATTATGTTGAACCAGTAGAAACAGCAAAAAGGAAATTTTTGACCCCACTGCTTTCGAAAGTTTTAGGTGATGATGTTGAATTCGGATCTGTCAAAAACGCCTATGTACTATCCATTCACAATATCCACGTTTCCCTGAGTTATGAATATTTTATAATTTTTAATTATTTTCCCGAAAATTTAACAAGAATCGATTTTATCGATTTGTTATTGAAATTTATCTCCAAGTATGACTAGGGCTGTAGATGGACTAGCAATCCGAAACATGTGTCCTGTGTCAATTTTTCAATAAGAGCAAGGATAAACAGGCTTTCTATTTGTTTTATTTTAGAAATATATACATATAATTAGATTTTGTGAAAATTTGGGAAAAAATAGTCAAACATAATATTATGTTTAACTTTTTTAAGATAAAAGAAAAATTTACGTTGTGTAGAGAGTATTCCACTTAGTTTCCCAACCCTGATGTATAAAGGAAACAACGTCGAAATCCACGAGAAAATGTGTTGTTTGCCTCACGTATAGTGGCTATAATTCAATCACATACAAGGATTATTTTATAATTACGTTAACACTCAAAAATCCATCAAAATAATTACCTATCCAAATAAATTATCGCCTTGCACTCCTCTGCAATCTACCTCATGGGATTACAATGTAGCGTAGGTCCTCTGCATTTCCGTGCAGACGTGATAAGAGTTGGAAGGCGAGGACTAGCGCGGAGTGTAGATTGCGATAAAGTGGGAGCTCTCGGTTGTCCCGGTTCGGTCCAGGTCGTCCAGGATACCAAGCAAGCCGACCTTGCCGTAAAACACGGATAATAATAAATTATGGGGGCCGAATCGATGGAGATATCAACTTATGCTTGATATTTTATGTCCGGTACGTGGGCACGCTAGAAAACATATTTCACTGGCGGGACCCACCGAGTGGAATAAAAACTGCCACCGATTTGCTACCGAACGTGTCGAAAATGGATTTCGGGGCTCCGCAATACCCGACACGTATGTGACGACCGATCGACAGATTGCCCAGTCTGATCTCCTTGTTCCATAGGACGGACGCGGTCTTTTTTCTCACTTTTTTTCTTCGTACAGCTTCTATTGTAAAGATTCAGAACAACTATCGGTAGAATTGATAAGAATAGGATGTGATATTGTTGTGTCAGCGATGTATACGACACACGTCATTATTTTCAGAACATGCTTCATATTTCTGTGAATTGGTGTTCCAGGTCAAAGCTTCCGTTTCAGTATACACGGAAAAAGCACTGCAAGTAGTAGTACTTTGTATTAAAATGTTCGTGTTTATTTTGATGTGAGATTTTTTTGCAAAAGTGAGGCCTGTTCGTTGAACATTGGTATGATGTTTCCTTAGTATATTCGAAACAAGAACACGCGGATCTTCTTGAAAGCCTTAAAAAAATAAACATGAATTGACAGAATTCACTACGTAGGACAAAATGAAAATTCACGAACTTTCAATGCTTCAAGGCTATTATTTCGCATATAGCTTGGATCATACCTGTTTGTTAAAACAGAACTGAAATTAATCGGGCACTTATTAATAAAATTTAGAGAATTCTATGACGTCCTATTTTTCTTGCTTTTGTAGCATCCAAAAGTGCAAAAAACAAAATGTTTTCAAATTTTAGGCCAATTTGTGATATGTGAGTTGACCGGAAATTGGTTCTGTCCATCATTCTGTGGTATTATCTCTATTTATTATATTTTGTAGGATTTAATTTTTTTCAATTTATATTGAAAATTCTACAAATTCGGAAACGAAGCTAATTTGAAAGCAAAAAATTATTGTTTCAATTTAACTTTTGAAAATTAGTTCAATTTAAATAATCAGACAATACGTTTTATGCGAATCCGACAATTGGTTTACAGTTTTTGTCGCCACATTAGTTCCGTCATTTAGAAGTCTTTTATTACCAGGCTTACGACATTTGGTTCGAGAGTTTTGATCAGGGGTTTTGGCCATATTTTCTGTCTTCTCTTATGTCATTTTAATCTTTTTATCACTGACTATTATTTCGTATTTACAGACCTGTAACATTTCCAAAGGCTTTTTTCAAATAACATTTTTGCATAGCTTTCAACATACTTTACATCTTCAGTGTTTTTCATAGTTTTGGTAACATCCGGCCTATGCAAGCAAATACTTGCTTTCTGATATATATTTGCATGTTAAGTTTAAGTCAATCCAGACACTTTTCTAAAGAATAAAATTTTCCAAGAAATTGATAATAAAATGTTAATTGTTAAATAAAGGCAAATTAATTAAAAACACTCGGTATATGCAATGGATAAAATGATTATAATTTCGTGTTTGGTGACCTCTAATATATCTAAATACTTTTTTCAAATAAACATAGCTTTGGTAATACGCGGTACATGCCAAGCTTTTATAAACAATAACATATTCTCAAATGTTATTTCAGTCAAAATGTACATTGGATGCGGCTATTTTCTTCTTATGTACTTAAGTCCGCCAAACTCCAAAATCGCATTGAAAACTTTTTGAAAGGATACATTTTCGAAATACGAAATTTTTCTTTTTTTGCCTTTTTTCGGAGGTGGTTTCACTGTTTGGTGCATATTTCGAGTTAGGAACGTCCAATGGGGTCACTCGGCACATCAACTTAAAGCTAATTGTAACACCAACAAATATTACATACATAGTTTTTCAATCGCTTCAGCAGTTTCAACGCAATGGTCCACAACATGAAAAAATTGTGGCCAAAATGAGAATCGAACATTTACTCACCGGCGAAAAGTAGAAATCTTGGAAGTATGTCAGTTTCTTATTTTTTACATAGATATACACTTTTACGACAACAATGAATTTGCGATAAAATTATGGAGGACGAAAGTTATTAGCAATTATGATTGATAGGTACCTACCAAACTACCAAAAATCAGCTTTTTCTCTATTTATCAGTTTGATTAATTTCGTTTATTTTTATTGTATGTTTGCAATATATAATGACATTAGAAGTGATTCTGGCTCCTGCTTCGCCTTCAGTTCTTGTCGGTATCTGATTCTCTTATGAGGACCCAGATAAAATCCCCCATCATCCTTTCATTCCAAAATCCCTGGTAGCGCCTCTCACCATGCTCGTCACTAACGTCGCCAAGATTCTCAGGAAAATAATACAGGTGCGAATGTATAATATTTCTGGAGCAAATCTTCAATAATTGTCTGGAAGTTCGGGCTTTTATTGTTTCCAAGGAGATCAGAAACAATTAGCTTAACAGAATTCCAGACTCCTGCCTCATCCGATGACAAACATGTCTGGAATTTTTCAACTTTCAACAGCTCCCTTATTTGCGGACCGTCAAACACCCCTTCCTTGATTTTTGCAAAATAAAGAGTTCTAAATAAGGTTCTCAAATAAGCAAACGCTTGGGCTTCTTTATTCAATTCTTTCACTAATTGTTTGAAGAGTCCAAGTTTAATATGTAGTGGCGGAAGAATTATTTTCTTTTTTGATGAGTTGGACATATTTAATGCTGTCTTAACCCACTGCGATTTTTTCTTTCCGACCACTGTTTTCTCTTATAATGATGTTCTTTATCACAGCTGTCCCAGTGCCATAGGAAACAACAATATTTGTGTGTAGCCACCTTGCTTTCCACATAACATGCCCACCACTTTCAAATCGGCACAAACTTTCCAGTCGAGTTCTTCATACTTGATCAACTTCAACAATTTGACCATAGTCTCGTAATATTCCTGTAGTCTTGACTGCATGTGCGATGTGAATCGATGGGTTCTCGTTTCCGTTATGCAAAATTATTGCTTTCAAACTTTCTTTACTGCCGTCAATAAATAGCCGCCACTCGGTTTCATTGTAAGGCTGTCCTGGAAGCTCCTTGAACAAACAAGGAATGCCCTTGCAAAAGCAGACTGTTCTAAATGAAGAAAAATACAAAATAGAAGTAAAGCTGAATTTTGGTAATTTCGTAGCCATCAATCATACTTGATCATAACTTTGTTATTTTTCTATAGATTTTCATCGTAAATACCAAAATAATAAGCTGAGCATATTTTCAGGATTTATATATTGCCCCGGCGATTAAGTAACTGTTCGATTTTCATTTGTGCGAAACATTTTCCAAATTGTGGCCCATTGCAATGAAACTACTGAAGCGATTGGAAAACAATATTAATAAATTTTTGTTAGTGATTTAATTGGCTGTAATTTGATGTGCAGAGCGACCAGATGAGATGTTCCAAACTCGAGATATGCCCCAATTAGTCAAACTACCACAGAAAAACTGTATATATTTTTGCAAAAATCATATCTCTAAAACGTAGCTATTCATTTTCTTTTAACGCGTTTTTTGGGTTTACCGGACTAAGGTATCTAAGAAAAAAATATAGGCACTGAATATACATTTTCTTTTTTTTAAATTTCTTTACTAGTGTAATGAATAGCAAGATATCTCTAGAAGGAAATATTTGTTTAAAAAAAGTTGACATAGTCATTATCACCATATAAATATAAATTCTACAAATAGAAATATAACAAAAATTCCTAAACCTGTCTGATTTTGGGGCGTATACCTTACTATTCATTACAACACTTTGAGTTTACAGTACCATCGTACTCAAATAATTTACCGATTTGGACATTGAATCGGGTACTTCGCCCATAATAGAATCGCTCCGCGACCATAATACAGCCATTATTCTCCTTTATATACGCATTCGTAAACACCGGAAACCAATCGTGGGGGTAAAATAAGCGGCCATTTATCGCGTAAAGCGATCGTGCGCCACCTCCCCAACGTCGTACCTACTTAGGCATAAGAAAAGGCGCCCCCCTTGCGACCGACCTGAGGGTGACTTGTCACACACGCCATTATGCAAATGCCCACTGCCTGACCGGATACCGATCGCCCTCAGCTCTCAATTAGTCAACCGTAAAACGTACGACATTACCAGTTCCTAAACTAAAATAAATCCGGTTACTTTGGGCGCGGAGTTTTGCCCGACGGTTTTGCCCGTTTGTCCGGTTGTCATTTTCCGGTTGGGTCCGGTGATAAAGTCAACACAGCTCCATCTTACGGGATAAATGTTCATTAATCAGGACGGTGGCGAGGACGCCTCCGATTCAATAACGTCCGAGGATAATCGGGCATCCATTTGGTTTCGCTACTCCGTTGAAACGCACCGTTATCGTTGGCAGTACTATTAAGCACGTGTGATTAATTTATCGGTCGGCAATAAATTAAATAACCAATCATCTACGATATATATTACATGCCGGATTTAACAGTGAAACGGATTATACTGAATAAATAACTAAATCCTATTGTTAATTGCGTAATATAGAACGTAATAATTAAAATAGGCTTGAGCTTGAGTCTTTGGTTTCCAATTTACTTCTTTTCCTTTGGTTTAGTAGCTACGTCGATTTGTATGAGGATAATTGAATGTCTTTTCGTAAAAATAAAATTGGCAGATCATAAAAATAGATACAAATAAGAAAAGTTAATAATTATATTAGAAAAAATAGTAGTTACTTTTCTGTGTTCTGTGTCTAAACTTTAGTTACCGAAAACCACAGCAGGACAAAAGCGAGAAAAAAAAATATAAAATTCAAAAACGAAAAAAAGATTGAAATCAAACACCGTGGAAGGAAAAAGTAGACTCCTAGAATTTCAGTAAATATCGAAATAAGATTATTAATTGTATTGGTGTTAATTGTATTGTTGTATTGATGGTGAATAAGTTTGAAACTGCAACTGTTGTTATAAGTATTCGAAAAATCCTGACATAAATATCCCCTTTCAAGTGTTTTATTTCGCTGTATGCGATTAAAATTTTTCCCTAATTTATTATCACGCCAGTCAGTGAAATTTAAAAGTGAACATAGAACAAAGTCTGTGTTGTTGTTAACTAACTGTGTTGTCATCATTGCTTTGATTATATATAATTTCCTTGTAGTGTGTCAAGTTGAAGTTAACATAGTAAATATAAATTGGCTGAATCTTTTATTTTAACTTACTAAAACCAAGAGATAGTGCTGTGCTGACAACGCCCGTCGCCGCTATTCAAGAGGGCTTTTTATAAATCTTATCATAATATGAACACTATGAACAGTAGGGTGGTTCAAAAACGCAATGCCAAAATTTTTGTGATGATAGATAGCAACGATCCCCCAAATCGTTTCCAAATCCAAAAGAGTAGACACGTATTTTTTTCTTCGAAATTTTCATTTTTAATGATGCATATCGACGCATCAAATTTACGATAGAAAATGCATGGAAAAAATAATTTTTTTGATATTTTTCGAATAACTGTTCGGGGTTTGGGGAAAACTTAAGATTAAAGTTAAAGTTAAGTTAAAGTAAACAAATAATTTAAGCTATTATACATATGCTTTGACGCCCCCAACCCACCCCACAGTGCCCTGAAAACTACCTTTAAATGAAAAATTACATTCTTCAGAAAAATTTACCCTTCCAATCACTTCATTCTCTTTTTTCTCATAGAAATCATTACTATAAGTCTAGTTGAATGTTTATAAACATTTATCAGGTAATTTCCTTTTGTTTAAACAAATTCCATTTGTTTAAATAATTCGCTTTTCTCGAAACTCCGTCGGACATCTGTTTTCTGAGTTAGAAATGGCAGTTTTTTACCATAGGGTGAGTTTCATTAAACTAATTCTTCCTATTGTTTAAACAATCAATGATTATTAATTTTCAACTGTTGTTCTAATTATGGTGGACGTCAGCTTTTTTGTGAAATTAACTAATAAATTTCATGTTCGAGGTGTCTACCATAATTAGAAAAAAGTTGAAAATGAATAATAATTTATTGTTCAAACAATAGGAGGACTTTTTTAAATGAATTATGTCACTCTAAGATACTAAACTGCCATTTTGAACTCAGAAAATAGAATTCAGACGGATTTTCCAGAAAAACGAATTATTTAAACAAATGTAAATTAGCTGACTAATGTTTATAAACATCCCACTAGACTTATAATAATGATTTCACTGTGGGGGTGGGTTGGGGGCATCAAATCCATATGTATAAGATCAAATTTTTCCTTGGAAAGTCATACATGTTCCATAACTTTAATCTTAAGTTTTCCCAACCCCAAAAAAAATCGAAAAATATCAAAAAATGTGTTTTTCTCATGCTGTTTCTTATGTAAATTTGAGGCCTCGACAGGGACCTTAAAGAATCAAAATTTCGAAAAAAATACGTGCCCACTTTTTATGGATTTGGAAACGATTTAGGGGGGGAGGGTCGTTGCTTTCTAAATAAAAATAGCCAATTTGGACCACCCTAATGAACAGCAATTTTATGAGTTGAGTCGTCCTTTTGTAATGTTTTATCAGAATAAGAAGAGTTCCAACTGCTGATTTATAATCGTCAAACGGCCGTGACGGGTGTGACATGTCACCGCGGAATGACACATTATCAATATGATTTTGAGTTGACCTTTAAAACTTTTCAATTAATATCTAAATTGTAGAGAAGTAATGACAATTAATTTTAAACAAAAACAATGAAGATGAAATATTTTCATATGAACCCAACAAAATTTCATAGATATTCTTTCTCTTACATATATACACATACAAGTCTTAGTGATGTTGGATAAATATCTTGCATTGGGACAATCTGGTCACCTGGAAAAGAAACTGACCAAAATATCGTAATGTGTAAAAAAATGTGTTGCGGCATGTCTTAGATTCGAAAATTGCTTAAAATTTTGTTAAGGAACTAAAAAAAACTAACACGGTTGTATTAAAACATAAAAGACGGAAACTCGTATAGGATCAATAAGAAAACTAAGTAATTGAACTCGATTGAAAAACATCTTCTGTCGAATACGTTGCTAAAAATTTGATGAGAGTTTAAACATTTTTGAGTGTAAGGTAAAAAAATGACACATTTTACATCTTCTTACGTTTTGTGGGACAATTTCTTTCTTGAGGCGAAAAATTGAAACTGTTGTTTCGGTTTTGCGAATAAACGCTACCCTCAAATGGAATTCAAATATGAAATGTTTCTTATTGATGTCACTGTACACATTTTGTCATCTAATATTATCTGATCCGATAATATTTTCTTGTCTTAAACAGCCTTCTATCATTCATATTATTCTAGAAATGCCTGTGCAATGCAAAACAATGAAAACGCCAGAAAAGTAAAGAAAGGCAGTTAAAATTGCTTACAAAATATTTACCACAGTTTTAAAACCAATCAGCTTAAAAATAATTCGACAAAAATCTCGGATATTTCAAAGTCCTAAATTGAAGTCCTATAAAAAAAGTGGAAGACCAAGGACAACTTTTATGAACACTGAACATCTGTCGTCAAGGGACTTTTAGTTAGATGCATCTGACTGACTAAACGAATAAATAGATATTATGTAAATATTGTCATCATCCACTCACCCTGGAAGTTAAGGCTAACTTTCTTCAAACTAGGGTGGATTATATGTGGGAACTTGATTAATACATCATTGGATAATATCATCGGCCTGAATACAGAATAGGATATATCCAGTAGATAATCTAGAGATGACCGCACATTATCCGGTTGACAATAGTCTCCGGAATATAAATCAAAAGTTAACGTCATCTGTCGAAATCGTTCGGGGTATCATACGGGGGCTCTATTCCGCTCTTCACTGGTTCCGATTATTATCCAGCGCGCCTTGCGGGCGCGTCCTTATCTCCCCTTACGCTTGTCGAGGGTTGCCGTTCGGGTATTAGCATTCGAATGTCCCTTGACGATTCTACCTCAGCTACCAGCCGGACCATAGATAGTGCTGAAAACTTGGCGTAGAATTTCGTAGACAGGACGTCGTCCTTCTTTTCGAGGAGAAGTTATACAAGTGACCGCGCTCGGTAATGGCCGTTGTCCACTTCCGCTCGATTGAGTAAAATTTCACAATGTCCAGAAGCGCCGGATGCAACCGCCGTATTGCTTTTATTTCGGTGTTTTAAAGTTTCCGGGAGTTCAGGGCCCTCAAGACTGGCAGCGATGTTGCGGCCGCTATTCCGGGACCTTTCATCGCTCCTCTTTTTGCCCCATTAAGTAAGGAATCCTACTCAACTCCCGTCAGAAGTCTTCCGACTCATTGGAGCTATTGAAAACTTGCGAAGGAATTCGTAAAGTTTCGAGGCTTTTTTTTACTGTAGAGTATGCCGGAGTTTATTCTCGTATTTTGGGGAATTTGTCTGATGTTAAATTTAATTAGTCTGCTGTTTTAAGCGTTTATCCCAGCTTTTCTTAATTACATTTTTTCAAGACAATCATAATGTTAATAGGATTTGTCGCATATGATGCGCGAGTGTGGTTCTTATTCTAACAACAAGTGGAACAGTCTATTTTTCAAAGAATCAATATCTTTAAATCGACGGTTCTGGAGCAATATTAATTTCATATATAATTAAAAATTAATTTGAATTAATAAAAACAGCTATCAAACTTTCTATACCGGTTTTTCATGCCCAATTTAATCTCAAGTACATTTGAGTGAGTAGTCACAGATTATTCTCTATGGAAGGGAATGAATCATTGGGCTGAAATATATGCCATCGCATATCGACGTCATCGACGTCATCACGTCGATAACTCATAAACAATTTGGAGCAAATTAATATCAAGCAATAAATAAATTATCGTTACAGTTACAAACAAATAATTAATTACAAATTGCAATAAATTGTGTTTGGCCTGGAGTTATTTTAAAACAGCCATAAAACAACGAGTATTTTGACCTGCCAGCTGGCCGAAGCGTGAACTTGAAATGTGTTTTTAAATCCGCATGTGCGTTGTTTTAAATCGATATAACATTTTTATACTTATATAGGTATTTTCAAGCGTTGACTTATTTATTAAATATAAATCTCACACTCTAATTAGTTAAGATAATATACTGGGTGTAACAGTAATGAATGTACTAAAATTGATAATTAAAACGATATAAAATTAGATAAAAAATCATCGAAACCGTAGCTATTCTCCATGCATAATACATTGCCGACATAACCAAATGCAAGTTTAAATGACCAATTTAGTTATATTTGACAATCTGCAAGGGATATTTATTCCACTAAACACTAAAATCAAACTACCTACTATTACTTATTTTATCAAACATTTATGATATTTACAGTTAATTGTTAGTATATTAAAATACTTGTATGTAAAAAATTCACAAGAACAATAAGGAGTTGCCATTTAAAAAACTGTCTATGACGTTATAAACCAAAAACAAATGAAAGAGGGAAATAGCATTTGTTATAAATATGTTTGTTTTGATGATTAAAAATCGACATGTCCAAGAATATTTGTAAATAACAAACCGATTTCTAGATTTTGTTATGTTTCCATACTTTGTAGGCACACTGTATATTTCATAGGAAAAAAATCAACACGCAAGAACAGTTCACAATTGAAAAATAGGTCATTAACATTTCTGAAAAAGTACATAACAATCCCTTACCTTTTGAAACGTCTTTATAAAATAACAGCACCTGAAGTGCACCAAACTGAAAGGTGCAGTTATCATTATCAAATATAATGTGTTTCTGTGCAACAATAAAACCGTGATCAAGTTGATGATTTTTCATAATCTCATATTTTTTTATTAATAGTAACATTTACATGTTTGTTAATAAGTTAATTAAATATAAGTTGAACCGTGGCATTGTCGTATCAAGCGCCAAATTCAGATTGTGCTACAATAAACATCATAAATAAATTAACCTATTCAACTTTTGGTGTTGTTGCGTACAATCTAATAATAAGATGCACATACACAGTATGATTAGCATTTTTCAAATGAGCTGCCTTTTCTGTAATTTCGTCAAAATAGTTAAATAATAAATGAAAGTAGAGGAAATTTTGTATAATTTATGTCCACGACATTTTTTGGTAAAATTAATAGCTAAGCTGCATCAGCAAATTGTATTTGATGGAGATCGGTCGTGTCTGCATCTTAGTTAGCCAAGATTTGACAAATAGTTTCATTCTAAAGTTAGTAGGTAGTGTCAAACGCTGACATTTTGACAATACCTACTCTCAAAAAGTAACCTGTTCTGCAGACTCATATGTTTGTTTGTGACCTTTGCATGTTGTTTTATGTTCTCCACGGGCCGCGCCTGACAAAATGTAAGTTTTTACAAGTGAGTTTTTTGGCGTTTGATTTGATTGTCAATTATGTAATTTATATCTCATTTCCTACAGCGCTTGAAGAAGTGCCCAGTAGGACACGAAACATGTAGCGATTGCTAAAATAAAACAAAAATAAGGAATCCGACCACTTTTTATTGTATTAAAATATCTGTTAAATCCTGGTTATCTAGTTTTATTTTAATGCATGATACTACCGATCTCAATCAAATAAAATGTCATTTACTATTAACTTTATAAATAGTATGATAAAGGCATGTGTCTGGCCACATCAGATTTTTACTTTATCATACGCAGTATGTAAAGTATTGTAATCGTGCCGAAAAAAAAATTGAGATTTTAGCGGAAATAGGTCTTTTTGGGTCCCCTGAACATTTTTGACCAAGGTACAAAAAATGTCTGTGTGTGTGTGTGTGTGTGTGTGTGTGTGTGTGTGTGTGTGTGTGTGTGTGTGTGTGTAAACGATTTTTGTGGAGACGATTCCGGAGAAACTACTGAAGGTATCGGAACGAAAGTTCATATTTAGAAGTTTCATGACCTAACTTAGAGCTGAAAAGCTTTTGGTTCACAAGGGTCCAAAGGAACTGGTAGTTTATTCTAAGCCTTTTTCAAGGATTTTGCAAATGAGCCGCCATTTCTGTAATTTCGTCAAAATAGTTAAATAATAAATTAAAGTAGAAGAAATTTTGAATAATTTATGTTTATGACATTTTTTGTTAAAATTCATAGTTTAGCGGCAAGAGAAAATTCTATTTGATCGAGATCAGTCGCATCTGCATTAATATGAAACTACATAGTAGCCAGGATTTCGACAAATATTTTTTCGTGTTGTCACATTCGAAAACAGCTGATCTCATCAGAGGTTGGAGAACCACTATGGAACGTTGCCCAAGTGCGGCAAATTATAAAATACAAATTTCAAATAAAATAAGATCACCAATTTGATTGTTTGTTGATAAGAAATATCAACCCGTCTTTATATCTAATTCTAAAAACGATAAATTGAGAAAATTATAAATACAATATAGCGATGAGTGTAGTTTTATTGTAGTATGTTGTAGTATGGCAGGGATGTGTCATGAACAAATATAAATCTGTCAGAATTTGAATTACCTTTTTAAGGTGCGTTTACATTAGTGATAATGGCAGTGGTAGCAGACGCCATTTTAGTATTTCGAATAGAAAATTGCTAGGGACTCATGTTTATGTACATGCAAACTAATATGTATCATTATCACGATATGTAAGAAATACTATAATTTCGTATTCTACCACCGCCATTACCTACCATTACCACCAATCGGAACGCACCTTTATACTTGACGTTTCGTCAAAGTACCAACCTAACATTTCCTATACAGAAATATAACCATTTTTTATTTATTCATTTTTAAATACGTATTTCTCAAAAAGCAACACAATAAACGTTGATGTCACTCCTGCCAAAAACTAGATAGCGCGACTCGCTCACATGCGACGGCGACACTCCGCCTTGAGTGACGCGCAGCATCACCGCTCGTCGCGCTATTCCGTACTTTCGGCACTTGTGACATAAATAACTAATATTCTAATGACTTAGTGTAGGTAGTGTCAAATGCTGATGCTTTGACAATACCTGGGATTTATCTCCATAAAATAAATTCTCATGCAGCTAAACTATTAATTTTATATATTGTATGATAAAGTCATGTGCCTGGCCACATCAGATTTTTTATATAAGCTGTCAACCTTGTTGTGTTTATAACCATTATTAATCGCTATATTTTTAATGATTATGTGGATTAGGTGGAATATGCGGTTATAGGTGGATATTCAGTAATCTGTTTATGTAGTATTTGAAGGCAGCTGCTTTTGTGTTGTGAGGGTATTGTTTGGACTGTTTGATATGGTTTTTACTTTATCATACGCAGTATGGTAAAGTATTGTAATCATGCCGAAAAAAAATTGGGATTTTAGCGGAAATAGGTCTTTTTGGGTCCCCTGAACATTTTTGACCAAGGTACAAAAAGATGTCTGTGTGTGTGTGTGTGTGTGTGTGTGTGTGTGTGTGTGTGTGTGTGTGTGTGTGTGTGTGTGTGTGTGTGTGTGTGTGTGTGTGTGTGTGTGTGTGTGTGTGTGTGTGTGTGTGTGTGTGTGTGTGTGTGTGTGTGTGTGTGTGTGTGTGTGTGTGTGTGTGTGTGTGTGTGTGTGTGTGTGTGTGTGTGTGTGTGTGTGTGTGTGTGTGTGTGTGTGTGTGTGTGTGTGTGTGTGTGTGTGTGTGTGTGTGTGTGTGTGTGTGTGTGTGTGTGTGTGTGTGTGTGTGTGTGTGTGTGTGTGTGTGTGTGTGTGTGTGTGTGTGTGTGTGTGTGTGTGTGTGTGTGTGTGTGTGTGTGTGTGTGTGTGTGTGTGTGTGTGTGTGTGTGTGTGTGTGTGTGTGTGTGTGTGTGTGTGTGTGTGTGTGTGTGTGTGTGTGTGTGTGTGTGTGTGTGTGTGTGTGTGTGTGTGTGTGTGTGTGTGTGTGTGTGTGTGTGTGTGTGTGTGTGTGTGTGTGTGTGTGTGTGTGTGTGTGTGTGTGTGTGTGTGTGTGTGTGTGTGTGTGTGTGTGTGTGTGTGTGTGTGTGTGTGTGTGTGTGTGTGTGTGTGTGTGTGTGTGTGTGTGTGTGTGTGTGTGTGTGTGTGTGTGTGTGTGTGTGTGTGTGTGTGTGTGTGTGTGTGTGTGTGTGTGTGTGTGTGTGTGTGTGTGTGTGTGTGTGTGTGTGTGTGTGTGTGTGTGTGTGTGTGTGTGTGTGTGTGTGTGTGTGTGTGTGTGTGTGTGTGTGTGTGTGTGTGTGTGTGTGTGTGTGTGTGTGTGTGTGTGTGTGTGTGTGTGTGTGTGTGTGTGTGTGTGTGTGTGTGTGTGTGTGTGTGTGTGTGTGTGTGTGTGTGTGTGTGTGTGTGTGTGTGTGTGTGTGTGTGTGTGTGTGTGTGTGTGTGTGTGTGTGTGTGTGTGTGTGTGTGTGTGTGTGTGTGTGTGTGTGTGTGTGTGTGTGTGTGTGTGTGTGTGTGTGTGTGTGTGTGTGTGTGTGTGTGTGTGTGTGTGTGTGTGTGTGTGTGTGTGTGTGTGTGTGTGTGTGTGTGTGTGTGTGTGTGTGTGTGTGTGTGTGTGTGTGTGTGTGTGTGTGTGTGTGTGTGTGTGTGTGTGTGTGTGTGTGTGTGTGTGTGTGTGTGTGTGTGTGTGTGTGTGTGTGTGTGTGTGTGTGTGTGTGTGTGTGTGTGTGTGTGTGTGTGTGTGTGTGTGTGTGTGTGTGTATGTGTGTGTGTGTGTGTGTGCGTATGTGTGTACTCGATTTTTGTGGAGACGATTCCGGAAAAACTACTAAAGGTATCGGGACGAAAGTTCATAATTAGAAGTTTTATGACCAAACTTAGAGCTGAAAAGCTTTTGGTTCAAAAGGGTCCAAAGGAACTGGTAGTTTATTCTAAGCCATTTTCAAGGATTTTAGAAATGAGCCGCCATTTCTGTAATTTCGTCAAAATAGTTAAATAATAAATTAAAGCAGAGGAAATTTTGAATAATTTATGCCTATGACATTTTTTGGTAAAATTAATAGTTTAGCTGCAAGAGCAAATTCTATTTGATCGAGATCGGTCGCATCTGCATTGATATGCTACATAGTAGCCAGGATCTTGACAAATATTTTTTTTTGTGCTGTCACCACAGAAATGTCTATGGCTGTCACCACGCTGTCACAGTCGGAGAACCCTCGACTATAAATCTGTCAGAATTTGAATTAGCTTTTTAAACTTGACATTTCGTAGAAGTGGTATCAACCTAACATTTTCTATACCGAAATATAACCATTTTTGATTTTTTTTAAATACGTATTTCTCAAAAAGCAATACAAAAAACGTTGATGTCACTCCTGCCGAAAACTACATAGCGCGACTCGCTCACATGCGACGACGACGCTCCGCCATCGGTGACGCGCCGCATCACCAATCGTTGTGCTATTCCGTACTTTCGGCACTTGTGAGATAAACAACTATTATTCTGATGACAGTAGGTAGTGTCAAATGCTGATGCTTTGACAATACCTTCGATTGATACTATTGACTATCAAAATATCTGTCAAATCCTGGCTAACTAGTTTAATTTTAATGCATACACGATTTATCTCAGTCAAATAGATTCTCATGCAGCTAAACTATTAATTTTGTATTTTGTATGATAAAGTCATGTGCCTGGCCACATCAGATTTTTTATTGTGACGTCAAGGAAATTTAACGTCTCTTCTGATTGTTTCTCCATTGTGCAGTTAACTTTGGATATCTTGTTTATTGTATTGAATAATGACATTAGTAGATCATTATCATATATTGTGATAGGAAAAATCTGGCAACCATAATCACAACTTCTTCAGACTTCGTCAGTACACTAATGTCGAGGCAATCCAGCTCCTTGACTATAATGACATAGTACCAAAAGACAATACAACTAAACGTTTTGAGTTCGTAAACTGATGTCACAAAAGTAGAGGACGGTGTTATGTGGGCGTCATGCGTCAGCATATAAACTATTTATTTTTTTTTGTTTTGGTCGTAGAAGATTTTAAAGTATTCTCTAGGCTGTGAGTACCATAAGATACATAAGCACGATACGAGCGCATTTATTGGAAAGAAGGCTAACCTGCAGACTATAGTCTTCCTTCTAGCGTTCGTCTTGCACTCTGTTAAAATTTAATTACACTCAAACCGGGAGGGTGTTAAATTGTAAATGTGTCTTCACGGAGCGGGGCAAATGTGCAGCCCGTGTTTCTGCGTTCGTTTCGTTATGGCGCTCGGCAGCTCGCTCCGGCGGATAAACGTTTACATCTCGGCTGATAAAACGGGCGGCACCATTATCGCATAATTGCGCGGCTCGACGTGTGAGAACCTGAGAATGTTTCGTTGCCTGCATTAGCGCCATCTGCTCGAGCACGCTAAAAAATAACTGCCGCACAGGCGTTGCCACCTCGCTGAAGAGATTACTCGCCCAAAATAAAACTTAAAACCCCACGCGATCGTACTGCAATTGTCTCTCGGTGCTAAGGGTATGTGTAAAATCGATGTTTTCATAGATTTGTTATTATGTCATCCACGCAAAAATTTGGTTGTCACTTGGTTCTTCATGTTTGCTCTTCTCTTCTTCGTCTTCTACAGGGACAACTAGAAAATAACTTTTTTGATTATTAATCGAGGTGGCTATAAATTCATAAAAATAGTCTGTCTTACTGGCAGTCTCTATGGCGATTTCATTGGCTTTTGGCCAGTGACTCATTCTCCCCTGTGAAGTTCATGAGTGCACGCTCATTATTCGACAGATAACTTTTTTCCGAGTACTGTGACACCAAATACTTGATATTTTGCTGAAAATAGTTGCGTCGAATTGTTGTTTAAAGCAGAGAAATCAGTCCAGTCAAATCGTCTAGGAGGGTTCCTGTTCTAAAAAAAAAGAAGTATTTTTTTCTGTCATTCTATATTTTTTTTGGGGTGTTGAATCCGAATGTCAACTTTGCTATTTCCCACGGATATGGCTCCACAAGTAAAATCGCAAAAAAACTCAAATTTGCGACCTTTTTCCAGCTTTTTTGCGAAAAGGTAATAAAACTATGCAGTCTTCTCCCCGGAAATGCATTTTATGATTGACCGGTTTGGCTGATAGAGCGCGCGGAAAGAAAGCTAAATTTTCTTACTTTACGTAAAACCCAATTTTCGAGTTATTAGAAAGAGCAAATATATAGTTTTTAACAAGTAAATAGTAATAATATAGGCCACTACTGAATTTTTGGTAAAGGGCTCCTGACTTAGGAAAATTTTACCTTCAGCGCGCTCTAGCGGCCAAATCATTCAACCAAAAATCACTTGAGCGTGGTTTTTGTAGGAAATTTAGTGTACTTTATTTTTGTATACAGTGGTCTACGTCGAAAAGTGCATAGTTTTCGGACTTTTTGGCAAAAAACTGAAGAAACGTCCAAATTTTTTTGTTTTCTTGCCATTTTCGTTGTGAAGCCATATCCGTGGGAAGTAGCAAAGTTGAAGTTTGGACGAAAATGTTACTTCTTCGTTATATTGGTGATAAAAATTGACGATCGATATGTTTCAGTGACAAAATTTCATTTCTCTAGCTTCATACATTAAAAAGTAAACGGAAGTAAGTTATCTCACGATATATTGATATATCGTTGTTTTATAATACACCCCCACCCCCCTCCCCCGTCAACAAATTGCTACAAACTACAATGACCTTCAATATATTACGCTGCAGTCTCAATCCAGTAATTTTTTGACGTGGCAATACTGATTCTAGATAAATTACAACTTGTAAAATAACACAACCTTCTTTTTGTTTCAGGTAAGCAAACATTGGTCGAATCCAGATGAAACCCCTGCAAGAATCAGTTTCTGTATGGTAAATATCTATGGTAATTTTCATGATATTTCGTCAGACATTTTGAGGTATGTAATTACGAAACTAAACAAAATTTGTAATTTTGAGATATTGTTTGAAACGTAAAAATTAAGGTAGCACAGAAAATTTTGTTTGTACTTATCTTTTGCAATTTATTTACCTAATTGCATGATTTACCTACGTCTGTCCTAGATTTTTGGCATTTATCCTGCTTTTTTAAGCACCTATCCTGCGAATTTATATTTTGGACTTAGCAACTGTATCTCTACCATATCCTAACAATAACAATAATAATAATAAACCACGGCTTACCATCCCCCAACACCTTTCACCACTACGGGGGCATCGGCAGGCACGAATTATCATTATTAATATCCTCTTCCTTACAGATTTCCATGTTGGATACACAATACAAACTAAATGATGTCTAATTTGTCTAATCTGGAATGGCAGTGCTTATTCAATTGCCAGTAATAGCTCCAATGTTCGAAAATTTAGATTTAGTGTTTCTCAATAAGGCGTATAAATATGTTGTACTCATAAGCAACAGGACTTCTTCCTCTAATGTTATGATGTCGCTACATCCCAGCCGCTTAAATAACCACTTGTATTCATGTGCCAATAATAGCTTCAATTGCTACATAATTGGTCTATTCCTTCCGCCAGATCGGCACGTATCAATCTCATAGATCATTAATTTACAATTTAGATTAACAACCATCTCAGTTTGCCAGCTATAGAGCGCCGTAGGCAATACACCGTAAACTATTTCAATTATGCGGGTAGCTCACGGGTCAACGTCGGCCGGCCCAACGGACATTGTCATTACGACCCAGCTTTGGAAGCTATAGGCTCGCAGTAGGAGGCGTGCGTGACATCGCAGAAAACCACAAGCCCGCAATTACATCGAATACCGAAGAAAATAATAATTCATTCTTCACGGAACATACATCATGCCCGGTGCTAAAGCAATTTGCCGAATGACATTTGTTTTTCGCTTTCGATAGTTGAACGTCGAATGGACAAGTTTGCTTTGGCCGTAAGCATTAACGCAACTTTAACGTACGGTATACGTCATGGGAACTAAGCACTTACGCGGTAATTGTACGGTTTTTTTCGCGGGAACCGTAATTAGCTTTTAATTATAAAAAGAGGATATGACGATTAAATACCGGGCGGAAACCGTGGCAAACGTGGTGGATAATTGGCACGCTGTTATGTCGCGAAGTATACGGGTTGGCGAAACACTCAATTGCCGTGTGCGCGTAAAAAGGTTCGCTCGTAAAAATACATATCGACATCCGGTCTATTAAGTTAAAGAATAGTATTAAGTGGTGAAGCTTTTACTGGAGGAATTACTTCCCATATACCCATTATTCACCGTCCACTATCTCTCACATTATAATTTAGTTTATTTTCTTATTACTTTATTCGCAGGCATTGCTTTGTTTGTATCTAAAGTATCAGTCAAAGAATCAGGTAAGATTTTATGATTTGTCCGAATTATTAGCCGAGAATACTTTTTAATTTCTAGCAAAATTGCAGAACACATATGCGTTTTTATATATACATATAATGATGGTTTTGGTGTACCTAATGTAGTCGGTATCATTATGATATCTCCCACTTTCCACAGTATAAGAACTAGGGTGGTCCAAAAAACCTCTTTTTGCTGGAGGGCAACGACAATCTGTTCATTTTCAAAAAGAATCGGTTGACGTTATCGCGAGCCACTGAGAACCTGAAGCTTCCCATTTAAAACGAAATAAATTAATTCTAAGATGATCAAAAATTGTTCAGAACTCCCCAAGGAACGAATCCACAACCTGAATTTTTCTTTCCTTGCCCTGCAGTACCCTAAATATGAGGCAAACTTTTCCCCAAATTAACACTTGTATGATATTACATATTTTTTGTTACTTATTAATTAATTTGCAATTGTTTATACAAGATACTATTTGTTTAAACAACAATATACAATGTTACGTAATTTTTTTTTGCCGAAATTGTTAATATTATTGAACTATTGACATCTTTTTGTACTTGCTTAATTAATTTGCAGTTGTTTCCATTTGTTTTTTTAATTCGTGTTTTCGGCGGTTTCTTTTTTATATATAATATATCATTTAATATATTTTGTCAGTTATTTAAAATTGACTCTACTAATGCCGAACACTGCTGTGAACTGAAATGACCAGACCTGAAACATGAGTCAGAATTATAAAAATTTACTGTACGGTGTTTACATCTGTAGTCAAAAGCCCAATTTACGTTTAACTAAATTACGCATCTTGTAAGAGACACATGGTAGGTGGGAATGATGACGGGCGCAAACACGTAAATGTTACGGGCTGTTGGTATTGATACAAATTAAAGGCACGTAAATTTTACAGGCTAGTTATAGTATTGGAAAACTTTTTATTAAACTAATTATTATTATAGGTTGTAATTACAAATTAATTAACAAGTTACAAAAAGTAAGAAATCCAATCATATTAATTTTTGCAAACAAAAATGTAACATACACATAACATGTATTCTCCGTTTTACATATGTATATTTTTGTTTAAGGAAATGGATTTTATTTAAACAATTTCAAGAAAAAAATCGAATGTGGCCAGGCACACAACTTTAGCCAGGATTTGACAGATATTTTGATACTACTAACAGCAGGTATTGTCAAAACATCAGCGTTTCACACTACCTACTGTCATTAGAATGAAAATATCTGTCAAATCCTGCCTAACTAGTGTTATATTAATGGAGACACGACCGATCTCGATCAATTACAATTTATTCATGCAGTTAAACTATTAATTTTACAAAAAAATATAATAAAACTAAGTACTAAAATAAAACTATCTTGACGAAATTAGGTACAGAAATAGCGGCTCATTTGAAAAATCCTTGAAAAATGCTTAAAAGAAACATCCATTACCTTTGAACTCAAAAACCTTTTCAGCGCTAAGTTTGGTCATGAAAATTCTAAATATGAAAAACAGGTACACACACAGACACACACACTGGCACATACGCACACACACAGAATTTTTTTTTGTCCCTTAGTCAAAAATTTTCAGGCGACCCAAAAATGCATATGTCCGCTAAAATCTCAGTTTTTTTTTGGCACGATTACGTTACTTTATCATACTATGATCAAGTAATAAATTATGAAAAGCATGTCAGTAATCTAACAATAACTTCAAACATTTGCAAATTAGTAAATGAATAGCATAACAACATGCCAAAATCCAACAATAATAATTTCAGCCAAAAACAAACAAACGGTTAAATAACTGATTATTTTTTAAACAACTGTAAATTAGTTAATAAATGACAAAAAAAGACATGCTAATAACCTATAATAATAATTTCAACGAAATGAAATTAAAGAAGTACGTTGTAGCATTGTAACATTGTATATTATTGTTTAAACACATGGTAATTGTCCAAACAAATGCTTTTTGTTTTTGTTCCTTGGGGAGAACTGAATACCTTCTGATAATCTCCCGCATCGTTTCTTCTAAATCCGAGGCGTGAACAAAATACATTTTCCCAATGTATTTTAAATGGGTAATTTGAGGCCCAGGGTTAGTATCCAGTTACAAAGTCATAAACTCCTTCACAGCATTGATTTGCTATGAAGACCAATATTATCTTATTCCTATATATGTGCATTTCGTGACAAATAGATATTGATAACATCTCACGCTATCAGCTATCAAACTTGTCTTGAGCTTGAGTAACACACATTGTTTCGTCTGATTTGTTCCAATTTCGGGCGATGTATAACTTGTGATGAAGCACAAAAGAAACAGAGAAAATTCCACTATAGTTCTTGGTCGTTCGAGAAATCAACGAATTTTTGGAATAATATTAGTCTGAATCTCGAGCAGGTCCCAGTTGTGAAGCGAATACGCTTTCGGACAAATTAAAGTTGTGGCGTGATGTACGAGACCACGACTTGGAAATATTGCATTTGAAAAAGTGTTCGACAAACTCTAATATACTTTTCAACCGTTGGTCGACAAAATTGCTGAAGCCGTGTGTAAAATGCAGACTGGTGTGCAGAATGGCTTCTCGCTCTCGCTGCAAGCAAACATTGCGGCGAGCCATTCGTGGCGATAAATCCACTCCTCACAAAGTAAACTGTAATGTAATTGTTATTTATAAAAGGGAACCGCAAGCGCTTCGTCGTACCGCCACCGGGGAAATTAAAAGTTTCTGCATATGCACCCGCGAGAGGGCGGTCGTCTCGCTCTGACCCATTCCCAACGTAATTTAGGGGCTAATGTGGAACAAAGTTCGTTCGTAACTCGTTGCTTTTCCGAAGTTCTAAATTTCGTTGGCAAATTTAAATGGATATTTAGGATCAAAGCGTGCGCCGAAGGATTATTCTGAGTACCTACTGTCTAAAAGCATTGAGTAACGAACTTACCAACAGCTGTTAACAGTATTGTGGAATTTTGATGATATAGAACTTCTGCTACGCTATACTTCTAACTGACAAACGTAAAGGACGAGCAAAAAGAACATAAATCGTACAGCTTATAAAATGGAAGACAGGGATGAAATCCCAGAGAAGGATCAAAAGAAAAGGGCAAAAATTACCAAATATTAACACGCAGGTTTTAAAACGATCAAGATATGTTTGCTGACACATGACCACAAAATTATGAACTTGTCTTCAGTTATTGTGCAGACAATGGTACGTATAAAACTTTTTCTAAGATATATAAAATTATTTCCTTCGATTAAATCCTGTCCTTTTGACTCTTGGTTTAGTCTTTTTAGCAACACAAATCTCTGTATTTGTGTTTTGAACCAGAATCAATACTGAACACAGTTTCTTGTTTTTCAGTTGTCTTTTCATGTATGGGTAAAATGCTACATTTGTTCCCTGTTAAGTGTTTTCATCGTTTTTTCTTTCTAAAATAACAATCCTCAGAGTGATTACTCAACTACTAACTTGATGATAGATGCGAGATGAGAGGCACAAAAGGGTTAAAACTTTTCTACCTCGACTGGATGCAGTAATTGCGCAAACTTGGCCGCGGAATGGTGTTGTGTTCTGTTTGAACTGTATGACGAATTGCGCATGCAGGTAGCAAGTGCAGGAAGGCAGGTTTGGATTTCGTGAACTAGCTGTTCGAGGATGTATTGTAGGTGTTGGATTTTCGTAGGAAGGATGAAGGATGTTTATTGACAGTCTAGGCATAGGTGTGTCTAAAAAGGTCTTTGTGGGTGGGGCTTGATAGTTTAGACTGAGTGAGTGGTGTTGTGGATGGCTTGTGGCTTGTGTCTTCATGGATACTGGCTTTGGGTTTGCTGTTGTTGACGTGGTACTAACTTGACGGGGCTTGGGAGCGTCGCTACACCCGCGATACCTAGCCCTGTGTTGACCACCGCAGGCCGCGAACTCGGGAGGCTCGTCCAGCGTGGTACATTGGTCTTCGGAGTGTTCTTTGGCACAATGAGGGAGGGCATTTCTGGGCTGCGTGACAGTTTGTGGAGGAATGGCCGTAGACAAGGCAACGACAATATTGTCCTGGGACTGATGGACGTTTTAGCTCCGCCATGCTAACTTTTAGGCCGCATAAGTCGGATACGTCGAAGAATTGGTTTTGGTCTCTGAACACTGAGACCAGAATGAAAGGCATTTTTGCACCGGTTCTCGGGTGCTTCATTCGAATGACCGACGGTGAACCATTGGGATCTCTCCCTGACCACAATCGGTGGTGATTGCTTTTGTTTCTTTTGTTGGGCAGTTTCTAGAAATGTGTCCTATTTTACTGCATTCTTAGTATGTTCGTTATTGATTTGTTTTTGATTTCATTCTGCAACACTTCTCAATATGCCCTTCTTTCTTACATTATAACAAACTTTATTTTTGTACTAAATGCAACTAGTTTCTAAGTCATGTTGTATATGAGCAATGGCCATTGCTTCTTATGCTACAATTCTGGATGTAACATTGTGAGGAAACGGGTAATACGTATCGGGTAATATACTTATTTTTTTTTTTAAATCAGCTCGTCATCAGTAGTTTGTTTCAATGTTCTTAATATAAACGCCAAATTTACTTATGTGAAGCTAGATGTCACTACTAATTCCTGCAATATTCAATGTACATTTTTGTTGTTCCGTATTCTTTTGATAAATGTTGCATAACTGTTTGTGCAATTCTGCGGAGATTTGACAGGATATTATATGCATTATACCATTTGATCAATAGAACCACCTATGACACTCTGTGCTCTTATCGTTTTTCTTCCAATCCAATTTTTCATTATCCTTTTCTAAACCTTCTAATTTGTCTTCTTTTGTCACCACTTTGTAAAATCCGTTTGCCTTGAATTGTATTCCATATTGAAAATTCCATAATTGAAAAGACTCTGCATCTTTTGCAGTTTTTCTTACTGGTTTTTACTTTTCGCGTTTTAACTTTTAAAACCATATTCGCTTACAGATGATTACACGGATAAAAAGGATAATTGGGTAAAAATGACGAAAAGGTTACGGGCAAAAAGTTTGCCGAAAAGGACGACATTGACAAAATTAAGAAAAAGCATTAAAACGTAAGGGACAAACATGTTTTTTTCTTTACGTACTTCTCGTCAGTATCAAATTTGTGTACCCTTTTCGTTGTTTTTGTCGTCTTCGTCCTGTCCTTTCGTCCTTTTATCCTTTGCGTATTTTTCTTGTCGATTACGCGATGTTATGATGCTTTGACGTCGAAACTGTGGACAGACTTGCAAAGCAAAAAGGCTACGCATTGTATATTGTATAAGAGAAACCTGGTTGATGTATAGCAGGAAAGCGATGCGACCCACACAGCAACTCAACTTAACATAACTTCAAAGTTGTTTATAGCTATTCACAGGCATCACACAGCATCTGTTAGCAGTTCTTAATTGGCTTAAACTTATACAGTTTCATTTTTATTGCTCCTTGATTCACATTTTCCTATCAATTATGCAAGAATTCCCAAACATAAACAAAAATCTACCCTCTCGGAGGTTTCCCTTTGAGACGAACACATTTCAAATCCTCAAAAGATGGATTCGGCAACGGCACTCAGACGTTTCTCCCTGAGCGACGACCGACGAATTTGCAAGTAAAATAATATCATCAGAAATTTGGCCGAGACGCTTACGGAGTCAATAAACCCCGCAAACTGCTCACCCCAACGGTCGAACAGCGCCGACCGAAAGGGTGGACACAGAGGGGTTGAGCCGGCCGACCAATTTGAAAATTTAAATGCCCTTTGTGAGGGCCGCGCATCCTAAGACGCAAAGGCGATTTGCCCCAGCGGATTAAATAACTCGGATTCTTGTGCACTTCCGAAGCAAAAATATTAAAATTTAATTCGGAGCAGTTTCCGGCGTCGGCGGCCGCAATATCGCCCCAGTAATGGATTCCTCGTCTTATTGTTAAACAGTACGGACACCATCAAAGGGACCGATCAACCTCTTTAACGAACGCAGCCGCAAGATAAGCAATTCCGTTCTGAACTGATACTATGTGAATTTTTCTACTACGTGAGTAGGAAGTTTTCCTACTCTATTGCACTGTTTTTCTTCCATGTAATAGTTAGTTTTATTTTCGATCGTATATTTTTATGTGGTTGCTTTAAAGGGCATAAACATTCAATTTTACTGTCAAATAATAAAAAAAAATGTAGACAAAAGCCTTCTTGTGTTTACCGCTTTGGGTGCTCTTAAAATCACACTGCAGCAGCATTTTGTGACTAGACTCAAGCGAAACCTTAAATCTTGAACATTAAAGCTATGAGAAGAGAAACCATGAGAAATTTCCACGTACTGGTGCCAAACTGGCTTTTAATCAGAGCTTTATTGCTTTTAATCAAAGATCAAGCTTTATTGCTACACCACTACAAGTAGAAAAGCTATGGAGGTTCGGCCAATTTTACTTGTATTTTTATAGTATAAGGGTATAAATTTACTTGCAGAGTATTTTCTTTACTTCACTTCCAGTCTACATAGAAACCTCCAGAATAACACGTAGCTGTTTTTTTTTTTTAAGCAGGGAGCTGGGTTTAGTAATTGTTATAACCAACGATGGTCTCACGAGATAAGACTTTGGATACGTGCTTGGAGTCCTTTGGTTAAAATCATCACAAAAACAGGTATCTGTTTTTCACACCTGGACAGGAAATACTCGGCAAATGGTTGAAAAAATTTATGATGGGAATAGAACGTAATTTTATTGTCCCCCTTTAAAATACACATAAAATTGGTCCAGAACCCTATGGTGATATTCGTGTCAGTTTTGGTCTCAAGTTTGTGATACAATCTCTGTCGCTTTTATCATGCAATGATATTAAGCACTGGCGAATGCTTAATGCGAATGCGACCTCAGAAGTTGGCCATCAAGCCAGGTGTTCGAAAAAATGAGGTCAAAGTACCAAAAAATACGCGGTGTTCTAGAATCTTAAAAGGTACATCAAAACAAAGCTTAAAACGTTGCTGTTTTAAGTCGCTCATCTTAATGTCGATCTCATGTGCTCATAAGTCTCTGTAGCATTTCTTTGTAGTGGTGTGGACGCTCGCGCGCAAATATATCGTAGTTATATTCTACCATATATATTCGAGTGCACTTCTAATACATATGTTATGTATATTCACTGTTCAGTATTGCACACCTACCTTCACAGGCTGTGTGAACTAGGGGTAATTCCATGTCAAATCAACACAGTTTTATTCCTTACCACCTTGGATTTTGATGACATTTTGTACAACAAATTGTTGTTTTCATGTACTTATTGAAAAATATTTTGTTCTCTTAATTAAAAATTAAAAATTTAATTTGGGTTATTACAAACTCCTAATTTTCCTATTTTTAAAGAAAGGAATCTGATAGTAGCTTCCACTGTTTTCAGTCAATTCCCAAAGTTTGATTGTGGGACGGAAATGGGTTCATGTCTTTAAAAATAAATGTATACAAACATAATATTTAGAAGGAGTAGTCAACTATAACATCAAATTGTACTGAAGCTGAACAGTTACTTATAATCTAATAGTACGACTTCTATGATATAATAGTTTATTTTGTACCAAGGGCATTACACGGATGATTATGCCCGAGGGTATAAACATCAAATAATGCCCGAGGTGCATACAAAATTTTATGTCCTACAATGGGTTTGTTCCTCCGTTTGAATCATATTAATAAATATTTTGACGTTATCAAGTGACATGCGTATCTACGGAGTTGAATAACAATACAAACAATTCGGAGTTGAGTGACAATACAGACAATTAATCGTCAAACTTACAATCTTAATCGCCAATAATTGACATTGCCGAGTGACAGTACAGAGAATTAATTGTCAAACTTATAACCTTAATCGTCAATAATTGAGATTGAGATTAAGAAGCAGCTTTTGCCTCGGTATCTAAGATGTAAAATGTCACTTTATGATCATGTAGGACATAAAATTAATAACAGTATTGAAATAAATAATAGTGTATTGCGTTCACTTGTTTGCTATACCGTTTTCAGTAAATATTCTGTTTGTAGACACTTTACTTTTTAAGACATGAACGCATTTCCGTCCCACTTTAAAACTTTGGGAATTAACTAAAAACTGTGTAAGCATAACTACATGAAGGCAACAATTGTACAAAATTTTATCAAAATCCAAGGTGGTGAGGAATAAAACGGTGTTGATTTGGATGTTCTTGTACCTACTTAGTACACAAATTGAGTTAGAGGCTTAATTATCCCTGAAATGTCGTTCAGCTTATTCTGTTTCCTCACAACCTTTGCAATGTGATATCACAATAGCCCATGTTTTTTCGTAGATAACAGTGTCCAGGTACTAATCATTGCCTTTTTCTTTTCCTAGGCATTCTGATGGAGAGGGTAGTTGTCTTATGGTTAGTTAGAGTAATCTTAAAATCAATGGCATTTTGGGGATTGTAGCCGTTTAACAACTAAACAATTATATGGGACGTACATTCATACTAATACTGCCACCTCTGGAACCCAGAGTTTCTCATTGTCAGAGTACCACGGAAACCAATTCTATCAATATTCTCTCGAAACTTCCCACTCAATCAGAATTTAGAATCCTGAGATGGTAAATCCCTCCTCTAATGTCAGAGATATACGCAAGTAATAATGACTGGAATTGAAACTAAAAACAATGATCTTGTTACTTTTTACAATAAATAAACAACCACTAGGTATACCATCAATTGACCGAATAGTAGATCAAATGCTATAAACACCCCTTTAGAGTGCGTACGTATAGCAGGAACAGCACTTCACGCCAGATCTAGGAGGTCGTAAATCCGATCGTACGAACAATTGCCGCTCAATCATTCCGACCAATAACGCCGCTGGAATATACACACACCGAACTGGGTTAAGCTGGCCGTTAAAAGCCGTCGAGGGCCACGACCCGTGGCTGCGCGGGCCGTGGCGGGTCGGGGATCTCCCGTTCCGGAGATGGGATTACCGATGTCGGTCTCGACGGTTCCGATCTAATAATTCCGAGTCCGGTGCGTTTCGGTCGTCTGGCAAATGTATCGTGCGGTAATTTATTGTGCGAATTGAACACATGAGCGGATAATCGAACCTCCGAGTGCCGTTTGATCGGCGGTAATGTGGATCCAGGACCTGGGAAGAGCGGGAAGCGTCGTCGCGCAGAGTGTAGATGGTGGAGCGCGCTGCGACGGGAATCGACGTTCGGAGTCGTATCGGTGCCATTTGCGAGGCGGCGAGGTCCGGATCGGAGAGAGCCAGGATGCCGTCAAGATGGGATATTAAAGATAGACGGCGCCCGCACTTAATCGAAACGGGAATATTCCCCAGCGTGTGACTTTTATTGGAAGCATATGAAACGGAACAGACGCATTCTGAGACGGCATCGTTTGCCTACATACCAATAAAGGGTTATGTTGCCAACTAATGCAGATGGTAGATGAACGTGAGAGAAGTCAATGGAACTGAATTCTCGACCAATTCTTGATGTTTACCGAAAATTTATACCGGTTTGATTCTGATTTATATCAATATACCAAACATGTAAACAACGGTTGTCTTCAAACAAGAACACAGGTAAAACAATATTGTTTATCAAACAAGGTATAGTCAACAAATAAATAATCATTTTTCAAAAGCGTGCTTAATGCTCTAAACCAGCGTTTCTCAAACTTATTTAAACGAGGAACCCCTATTAAGTCGAACATAAGATCGCGGAGCCCATAGGCATAGTTCATATCATATAGTTCATATAGTTCATTATCTAGTTGCAAAACAAATAAAGTTCAAATAATTAAGCACACTACTAAGAATAACAAGTTTTATTTATAATGGGGTTTTACCAAATTTAATGTGACAAATGATATTGTGTTTTGTTTGCACAGATTATTTTGATATTTGGTTTTATTGAAAAAACCTGTAACCTCATATTTGATGCGGCATCCAACCGATTACGGTATTTGGTTTTAGTGGAAAGAAAATTTAGTTTCATAAAGACATGCTTCCGAATGGTAAGAGGATAGATACAGCTTTCATTAATAGCTCTGTATACTCCTGTTTTAAACTGCACCAAAATTCGGCAACCGGCTGTTTTTCAAATATAATTTTTAGTGAAGAATCGGAAATCAAGTCTACTAGTTATTCGTACTCTCGAGTGGATAAACTTTGAGGCTTTTTATAAATAATAAATGGATCTTTACCCAAGAATGCTTTTCTAGATTACTATTCCATTCATTCTCGGGAAGTACTGTGTTACCGAATCACACATGTTTCGAAGATGAAAGACAATATCGATAACTATTTCTTGAGGTAATTCGTCCGTTCCCATCTCTTCAGAAAACTCTTTTAACGTTGGAAAACAGTCGAACTCTCTACTTTCTCCGTTGCTTAGCCAAAGCTCTATCTACCGTTTAAATGACTTAATTTTGTCATTGGCTGTAAACACACTAATCTGTTGTCCTTGTAGTGACAGATTAACTTCATTAAGTTTGATAAATATTTATGTTAAATGGGTTAACGTAAAAAGGATGGTCCAGGAGGAAAGCGCAAACTTCAGTTCGAAACTAATAATCTAATAATAACGTAGTATTTTACCCCGTGATAGCCATCGAACTTCAGTGTGAAGTATAGTAAACATGTATGGATCCTTCCCACATCATCGCATAAGATTCGTCCATTTGTAGAGCAAAAAAAAATCACAACTTTTAAGTCGTAAAGATACGCCAGTTTTTATGGATTCTGACTAGTCTTTAGTCGACGAGATACTTTGTAATTTGAAAGTGGTAATTCGAAAGTAGCTTTTTGTTCAGCATACATGCACACGGTTTTATAAGATTTTCTGTCATTGTATGCGCTTCTCCAGCCATTGCAATTTTGTAAGAAACTATGTAGGATGCCTCACTTGCATTTTCATTACCCGTGTGCGATGCATGATGCATAAAGGTTCTGGTTTTTAACAGCAGTTCACGCTTTCGAATAAAAAAATCTTCTATTCTTATTCTTGTATGCCTGATGCAAAGATTGAAAGTCGCGAAGCAGATTAGCAGGAAACAGAGCTGTTTGGTAAAACTTGTTGTTTGGTAAAAGAGCTGTTTGGTAAAACTTGCTGTTTGGAACACATTGAGGACAATTGTCGACTTTCCTAACTGCAAAAGCTATATAATTTTCATCATATCGCCATGTTTTGTAAGCCAATAGAAACACATGTGGGCATTGAAAAAGAAAAATCACTTAAACTTTCAATAAACACATATGAGACAATTCAAATTATTAAAGAAAAATATAAACTTTAGGCCTCCTGCGAGAGACCTAACTATTTTTCAATTGGGTCAATTTTGATTGTGGTATATGTGGGTCCATCGGCACAACGTTTTATTAACTTGAAATTTTAATAAAAACGTTTTTTCGCTACACTATAGTATGCTTACGCCCATGTAAACAGATCACTTGCAATCGACCGATAGCATTGTTGCGTTCCTTGTTGCACTTGTACACTTGAAATGACCGCAATTTTTATGTCATCTATTCTAATGTGTGTATACGTACCTTGTATTTTTCTGCCATGTGCCTGGCCTATGCTTAATTTTCTGGGAAACAACTAGTATATGGCTTTAACATCGAAGAGTGGCAAAGTGTGGAGTGCGTGGGCTTGGCCCGCAGGATGCGGAGGCTGCGGAGGCCCGGCGTGTTTTTCGCGGAGCCCTGGGGCTCCGCGGAGCACACTTTGAGAAACGCTGCTCTAAACTTTTACAACATTCACCCTCAAGTCGTTCTTATTTGGGAAATGATACTGTGCAACTGTTGTTTTGATGGCGCGACTATAGTAAAGTGAGAGGTTGAGTGATCCTTTTGCATGCTTTTGCTTTGAAAACATATTAACATGAAAGTCCAAGTGGCTTCAATATGCTTGCAAGAAGAACGCAACTTTTTTCCACTTTTTATTTCTTCTACTTTCTTTTACATTTTTAGTTTGGTTATTTTCAAAAACATAAGGATTATGTTATTTATTTTTATTAACATTCTTATCCCATTTTCGGTTTAGAATAGATTTTACAGAAAGTTTTACATAAAAATCGTGTCGTCAATTTTTTTGAAACATAAGTCGAGTTTGGGGTGTATTTTTTTATTTTATTTATTAATGTTCTAATCTTAAAGACTACTGTGCTCGTTGATTCGACATTCGATCCTTCGTCCTGTCTGTCCTACATAGCATGTTCCACACTCACATGTTATCTTGTATACCCCTTCGTTCTTGAGGAGTGGTGTGATATCCTTTGGGTTATCCAAAGTAGAGACGCCCGGCTAAGCAAGATACAACAGTCCGCTGTTGCTCAACACTGCCACGAGTCGGGACACAAAATGAATTTCGATGACGTGAAGATGTGCAAGAGTGGGTAATTATCATCGAAGGCTTATTAGAAAAGGCATCGAAACTTACAAACATCCTGACAACATCAATCGCGAGGACGGTACTGACATTAGTACAGTCTGGAAATCGATACTAACGCGGTCAGGTGGAAAAGCACATGGGAGCGGTAGCTCCAGATGTGCGCAGTGAGGTGTAAATTTAGGTATAGGAGGGTGATTTTCTTGGTAGGTCTTCAGTATTCAATTAGCTTTGAAGAAGCGAGCAACATGGTTCGCGAAACGTCAGCATTTACAAACCTTGACACACGGCATAACCTGGAAGCAGTTTATTTTCCAAATGATTCTGGACGTGAAAGCCTACGTACTTACTTAAAACCGTTAGTTGTACGAAAAACAGCCAGTTTTACTAGATGGATACTGTCTGTGACTACAAACTAATATTGTTTTAATATTGTTTAGCACATCCAAATTTGGATAAATAATTCCAGCAGATCTTTTTAATTTAAGATTATACCAGTTAATGGTGATGGTGCTCTTGAATGGGACTTCTGAGATATTGTTGTAAATTTCAAAAAGCAGGTTTTTCTACAAAGTAAATTTCAGCTTATTTAAGTTGTTAGAAGAACAGACAAAATCTGTTTCAGTGTAAATAAACATTACGATTTTTCAAAGAACTGTTTGTCCTTTCACAAGAACAAACTGCAAACAAGAATTTATTATTTAATTAATTTATTATTGCATACGCAGTGTGCAACTAAGTCAGATATTCTATTAAGTAAGAAGCTTTAGTAAGTAAGAAAAAACATTGTTGCTATTTTAGAAGTATTTAACAAAAAAATAGTGTTCGTGTCTCAGTTTTTGCAAGGTTCTATTTCTGTATTATTTTATACTTTAATATGATTAATAAATAGCACACCCAAATCAGGTTCTTCTACATAGCAAATTTCAGCATTCATTTTGTAAATAAATATTACGATTTTTCTAAAACCTGTTTGTCCTTTCAAACGAGATATTCTATTAAGTAAGCAGCTTTAGTAAGTAAGAAGAAACATTGTAGCTATTTTAGAATTATATAACAAAAAACGAGTGTTCGTGTCTCATTTGTCGCAAGGTTCTATTTCACTATTATTTTATACTTTATATCATTAATAAATCTCCTGGTGATGTTACCCAATATGTTACCATAGCGCAGTAGTGTTTCCTCTTGTTTCCCGGCTGAAGGGTGACAACCGCAATATATAAACCGTCGATCAGCCCTGCCAGGCTGCGCTGCGTGTAGATCCAAAATCACCGCAGGATAACATTGTAATGGAGGCTCAAAGTGGCCTTTTTTCGCAGACGTGTTACCCTCGTAACGAAGAAGGGTAGGGCGCCCCATGCCCTTGGGCCTCTTAATCAAACTAGGCCTGGGGCCGCCGGGGGCATCCTCGTCTTCTCGTTCGCTATAGCAGCGCCTCCTAGCGACGCGAAATGTTTGGACATTTGTACAGGCGCGATAACAATCTCCGAAGCAGCCCTCTGGCGGTGCAAGGACCGAAGTTTAGCATGCATGAATTCATTCCGCACAGAAATTATGCCCATTTATTACCCTTCTCGCGTCCCCTCTGTAGACCGCCAAGCCGCGCGCCGTACGCGTCTCCGGGCGTCGGTTTTTATTTAGCGGGGCCGTGGAAAGCGCACTAGACGTCTTATAAATGACGCCATATATTTCGGTTACTGGCTCGAGATTATTTTAGAGCGGTTATTTGTTGTGATTTACTCCTGGTTCGAATCTGAGGCTATTGCTGAAGTCCCAGCAGTATTCTCCGGATGATCAGATATTTGCATGTCGATGAATAATAGAATTTGTGAACTACGTAAACAAATCTATGTCGTACGCAATTCAGTGGGGATATACCTACACAATGTATTATGTCAATAGGTTTATTTTACAAAATTATTCGTATACCGGCCTAGTACCATATTACATACAGTAAGCGAGGAAAATTTTTATTTGAAAATTTATAATAATAATAAATTGGTGTATAGGGTCTTCCAATTTTGACGCGTTTCTCGATTTTAAACTTCAAAACTATCATCTTGTAGCCTTAGAATATTGACAAATGCGTGACGTTTGATGTTAACAATGACACCGTCGATTTTTTAATTTGTTGTCGTCCAATTTGAAGAGAAATAAATTGTCGATATAAAGTAGAATAAGATCATAAAAAAACGTAGAATATGGAGTAGAGTCTCTTTATTCAGAAACTATTTTTCGTGACGATCGATTTCGGCATGTACAATGCCATCATCAGGTCAACACTACGGATAACAGACAAATATACAGGCTGTCTCACGGAACTGGCACATTAGAAGTTTCTCATGTTTCTCACTATTTCTGAAAACTTGAAATTTAGGAATTATTTACTTGATCTGAGCTCTTCAGCTAAAATATTCACAAGTTAACTGTCACGTCCGGTCACCGGAACTCGGTATCAACTTTGTTATTCTAAATGAAATGATATAATTTAAATTTTAGTTTTGGGTTCTACGTGTCAAAATACATCATTTTGAATAAGGTCTCCCTATACCTAAATATAACAATTTTTTAGTTACAATAGAGATACAATTTGAGATACAATATTATAAACACGTATAGTATCTTACGCTAAAATATTCACAATAATTCCAAAATATCGATTGAACTGGATTCAACAATTGTCTAAATTAACAGTACAGTCTAATAATTGTAAATGACACATCAGAACGATACAAAATGAAACCATAGAACTAAATCAAGTCAACAACAGGGCCAACACTCAAAAACACCAACAGTCAAAAGCACTCAATTGTATAGGTGGTGGGATGGGAGTAAACTAATTCAAAATTATTGTTCGGAAGGTCAAGAAGTAACATTAATAACAAAATGAGAACAATGAGCAAGCAAGAAATACAATATTATGTGAATTGTTTAAATAAATAATGTCCGGGAAAATCTATGATGTTAGTAAGCAGAGTAGGTATTAATGTCTTTATTCTGATCTTTTCTCAAATTGATGTAATATATCTCCATGTAATCCATAAGAATTGACTTCGGGACACCCCTAAGTAGCTTCATGTTGCTGATATGGAAATGGTGGCCTTCTTGTATCGTGTGTTTGCGAACTGCCGAGTTGCTGCGAGTGACGTGCTCCTGAAATCTTAGAAGAAGAAATCGTAATAAGTTTTTCTCTTTCGGCAACGCTGTATAATCGCGATCGGACTTTTTGACATTCCTATAGTTTAAGGAGAGGTGAATCGAATGGTGTTGGTTTTCTTAAGATTAAACGAAGCGTCAATGAGATACAGCCTATTGAATATACCGATTTTTGCTAATATTTCGAGTCGGTATTTCGAGTCGGGTGTTTGTTATGTTCGAATCTCGACATCTACCACTAAAGAGAAAAAATCACCCATAAATTGCATTGCGTCTATTTACTACTAGTTCAATTAAGAGAGTTTCTAACCGGCAATTAGATGGTTCTAGGTTCAAGTCCAGGCGGTGGAATTTTTTCCACAAATTATGCTCATCCTGAATTAACCATCAATCGCTTCTAAAGTAGTTTATATGTTACTGTCGAGTTTATACGTAAGAACCATTTCCCTTGCAGTTATTTGTAATACCTATTCAAACGTGCATGAAAAATTTTTTTTTGTCGGAGTGAATAGCTTTATTTGGGTAACTAAAGTGGGTTATTAAAGGAATTGCATTAAACTCCGACGTCACCTGATCATGCACCGTGTAGGTAATCTCTGGTAGAGCTAATGGATATACTCAATATTTCAAAATGTCTCTCTTACCACAAAATGGACACGTAATGTACGGTAGGTGGTATTAGAGAGGCTAAACCACTCCTCGCGGTATCTGCACAAATAAATAATAGTTAGAGCCTCAGTATCGTCCATTTTAATTTGGTGGAGGCCCAGACGGGGCCCCGCTTGGGAAACGTGAAGACAAATGGACGGTGAAAAATTTGAAAAGGGAACCCTTAAAAATAATAAACAAGCTCCTCGTCTACGAAGATTAATAGTTCGCCGTGGGATAAGCCAGCCGCCTTTGGGGGGCCCTCCAGAATGAAAAGTTTCATCGGGACTGTGCGCTCTCGCTAAACGTTCCGAAGCCGAAACAAAACACCACCGTAACAAAAGAACAATGCCGGTCTGTGAATCGATCGCAGCCGGCGGTGCTAATAAGGGACGAATTAACAGTGCGTGTTTTCTTATTAGCGGCTCGATTTGAAATTCAAATTTCGCGCTCTGGCGCCCGGCGCGGCGTGCCGGTTTCATTTCGCCGCAGGGCTGAGGTATGCGTCAACGCTTCGTCCATCCGAAGGTATAAATTACGGGCCATTTGCAATCCATTAAGAGCTCTCGCTCAAAATTGAAATATGCCCACTAAAAACTTTGATATGCAAATTGGGTACACGTTCGGGTACTCTGTTTGCCCATACCTCATGTCCACTGATAAACATACCGCTAGCTTTCGTACAGTCCTTTGCCTCGTGTCAGTATTTCAGCGGTGAAAAATAAAGCCGTTTATGCATGACATTTTACAGGTTTACAAGTTGAGCAATGTTCTGAAAGAATTTGATAAATTGATACGAATCCACGCAAAAAAAGTTTGATGGTTATAAGTTTCGCTACATTCCATTATAATTAGACTTTTTGGAAACCATATACACACAGAAAGAACATCTCCCTCATTTGAATTGCTGATTTAGATTTGCATCTCACAGCAGAATATGTAATCCGCTGGCGAGCTTGTAATATTTTGTCTCGTATGTTGCAAGTATCGCAAAATTAGAATGTCTAATGTCTTAAATTGTGTTTACAGTACTTAGATATAAAAGCTTTATTAATACTTTTTGATCACCTTATCTTGAAAAATGTAGCTTTATTGAGAAATACAACGGTAAAAACATGGCATAAATTGTATACTGCTATTTTTCCCCGTATTTTTAGACAATGTCACTGTGAGTAATACGTTCCATATGAACGTGTTTTTTCAATTAAAAATAGAAGAAAATTAGTGTTAAACACTGCGAAAAAGAAGGAAGAAAACTAACAATACCCATTACAATAATAAAGCGTATATAAATAATAATAATTACTAATTAAAAAATAATAAAAACAAAAATAATAAATGAAGAAAGAAAATGCTTTAAATTGCTCTCAGTATTTCAGGGACACCGTTCATACATTTTTTGGGTTTTTATTTCAAAGTATTTAGTGAATTTACTTTGATTTACTTGACCTTTTGACGGCATTGGTTTAGCTGTTATAAACTCGCAAACCTGCGCAAATTCTGTTTTTTATTATCATTGTTATCCTAAGTTTTTATTGCTTTTGTTTAAGAGTTGTTAGGCCATACAGTTTTCATACAACGGTTAAGATCTGCCAAAATCAATAATGGCAATAGTGAAGTCATACGTCATCATTGATTTAGTCAGGTTAGTCGTTTCTTTTAGTTAATTTAGTTATGTATGGACATTATTATTTCAATAGTTTTTCTTTTCTCGTTGACTACGAATCCGGCAACAAAAATTCTCCTATCATACAATGTTTCAAAAGTTTATCAAATGCGTTCGATACGTTCGATTATGTTTTATCACATTTCATTATGCTTTTGGATAAACTCATAATGAAGCGTGATAGATCATAATGAAATTTGTGTTCAGTAATGAGAAACCACTTAAAAGCTTTACTAGTAATAATAATAATGTTCACAGGTTTGAATTCAAGGTCCACTTTCAGCCTACTTAGGTAATTCCATCAGTTACTTTTAAGGATATCAAACGGTGTTATTTTATACGCTTTTACTTTATCATACGTAGTATTACAAAGTGTCAAAAAATTTAGTTTTTAGCGGAAATATGTTTCATTGGGTCCCCTGATCATTTTTGACTACGGTACAATAAAAATGTTAGTGTACCCGTTTTTTGTGGCGACGATTCCAGACAAACTACTAAAGATATCGGAACAAAACTTAATATTTAGAAGTTTCATGACTAAACTAGAGCAGGAAAGCTTTTTGTTCAAAAGGGTCCAAAGGAACTGGACGTTTACTCTAAGCATTTTTCAAAGATTGTCGAAATAAGCCGCCATTTCTGTCATTTCGTCAAAATAGTTAAATAATAAATTAAAGTAGAGGATATTTTGTATAATTTATGTCTATGACATTTAAGGTAAAATTAATAGTTTAGCTGCAAGAGCAAACTTTAACTTTGAAAGTATACCTAGCAGTTGACGCTGTTGGTTGCTCAGCGCTCTGTGCATTATGTATATATATACATATATATACAATAAATAGTTTAGTGAAGCGTTAGCACTTTTTAGTCGAACCAACGCTAACCATTCTACACACATTAAACATTCTATTTGATCGAGATCGCTCGTATCTGCATTACAACTAGTTTGCCACGATTTGACAGATATTTTGATTATATTGACAGTATTGTCAGTATTGACACTTCTGTAAAGTATGATAAAGTCATGTGCCTGACCACATCAGAGTTTTTCCTTACAAAATTGTTATGTGACCAGCAAAATTATTGGAACTCTTAAACCAATATTGCTGAACTGTGATACTCAATTACTTTGGTAGTACCGACATTCATTCAGCCCAATATATGAATTTTTGTAGAAGATACACTGTTTTATGTAAAATTTTGCGGGGGCTTACTACCAGAAATGCTGTAAAACTGAGTTTCGCGACGCAGGTAAACATGCACATTATTAAAGATGTTAGTTAGTAGTCGTTATCACCTATTAAAAGATAATGTGTGACTTGAAAATACACCAAAAACATCACGCTAAAATAATGAAAATCGGTTAAAGATTACAAAAGTTATTAAACATCAAAGTTTGGCAAAACTAATTAAATTCTGAAGATCAGTGTACTATATTAAACACCAAAGTGTAGGAATAATTTTGTCGATACAAAAACGAGTCGATTGCTAAATATTTCTTTGTATGCTGATACAATATACCCTTTGACCAGTAAACACAATGTTTACAAGTGGTTTAAAATAAACTAGACGTCAGATTTTTTGCGTTCAGGGCAAAGAAAACAGTCGGACGGTTACGTCCCTAGCAAAATACAACCGATGAGAACACCACAATTGCAGCAGGGCTCCATTGCAGCCGCAGTAGTCCAGCCGGAGGTTAAAGTAAACAGGTCTGTCGACATAACGGAGGTAGATTTTAATAGGGAGCCCACGGGCGCATCGTAATTGCAAGGGCGAGAGATACCCGAAGTAGTCGCATGGTAATCGAACCCGATGATAGGCGAATGCCCTGATTGCAACAGGGAATAGGTACGCTCAGAACAGATAAAAAAACAAAAATAAATTAGTATTCGAGCGCTCGGAAAATGCACACCGAAATAATATTGAAACTGATATTAAACATACAGAGTAGTCGAGTAAATATTGTATGTTGTTACGGGTTTTCCCAGTTTGTTATGGAGAGAAATCGTAACGATACAATTGATTAAAATGTCGATTTTAATTAAAACAATACACAAAAGTTTCCTGGGTGGCTTTAACTCGCACGGGAATTAAGTATTAATTGTACAAGCGTTACGGTAATGAATAGTTAAATCTATTGCGGAAGGTATTTTTGATCTGGCCATTGTTCGTTAATTGATGGTACTGGCGGTATTCCTATCGATAATATTGCCGTTTTAGGGCAATTTTTACAATAGTGGTATATACCAGGAATAACACTATTCCGAGAATAAGTTTGAAATATGCATTTACATTAATGGAATAACATCCGATTAGCGTATACTCGGTATATACTTGGATTATCTTATACCGATGAAATTATGTGGTGTAGCAGATATACTGGACCCAAAATCCCAAAATTGACACAAGTCAAGTTGTCACTTTGTCTAGTGCTGTCTATTATCTAGTGGTGATAACATAAAGCAAAGATTCTTCATCTTAGTTCAACGATTTGAAACACCTTGACTTTCTATTCCCAATGAAAGCTATAAAATATTTTAACAACAAGTTCCGGAACCTTGAGCTCTACCTGTGCGCTCATGCAGTCCTTGGGGTTGCACCGACTAACTCTGGGAGAGGGCGTGGGGATAAACAACATCCAAACGCAAGGTGTTCCGAAATGGGCGCCACACAATCTCAACCCCGCCGTGGACTATCGCTTGATTGTGAAAGCTGGCTGAAAGAAAAATGATGCCACACAGGGACAAGAAGAGAACCAAAGTTGCCGGAAAATCAAGTTTATTAAATGCCCACAGACAAATAAAAGTAAAAAAAAGTACACCAAATTACAGCGGTAGCTGGGGAAGATATCCACTGACCAGCAAGGTCGACCACCGTTCAAGTAATCCACACCTGAACGAGTCACAATAATACAAGTTATCAAATACACCAAAATATCAAATAGCAACGCTTCGGCAACGTTAGTGCCGATAATTAACCTGAAAAACAAAAAAAAACCCGAAGGATAAATGCGACAACCGACGAACACGTTCTTGGCCAAGCACGAAATTCACCGCAGTATCTGGGATAATATTCCCCAGACGTGGAATTAAATTAAATCAATCCGACCGAAAAGCGTTGGAAATTTGATTAACAATAGTGTCAAAATGGATGAAATTAATAAATTAAAATAAGGCAATATTAAATAAATTATTGTCCCAAACGACCAGGACAATTCAAATTCAAAATTAAATTGTAAATTAAAATTCTCAAACCTTACAGAAACACTTTGCCGGTACACCTTCACCCGACTAACCTAACCTCAACGTTTATCCAATATAAACAACCAAGTAAATTTAGAAAAGGGCAAAGATAAGATACACTTATCTAAGTAAATTAAATTAAATTAAATTAAACCAATCAAATTAAATCAATCTGTACAATTGAAATTTAAATCAAATAAAAAAAATTATTAACGAGGTTGAGGGAGGCTAGCTACCGTTGCATCAACGCACAACAACGGTCCACCGCAACAGCTGTTTGTTGGGGTAGGTGAGGTTAGAAACCTTCCGGACAAAGATACGATAATGGTGAGCGGCTCACCCAAAGTAAATTATACAATGAAAGAAAAATACAACTAATTACGACACGAATAAACTTCCGGCAGCACTGCGTCAAGGGCGAGGGCCCGGTGGAGATATAAATATAAGTCAAACCTTGACCTCGGCAGCGAAGGAATGTCCCCGTTCCACGAAGACACCCGCAGTCCTAGCAAGGTAAACTCTCCGCAGCTTCCGACGCTCTACTCCACGAAACTGGTCCTCTGATCGCAAGGGTTGTCCTCCGATCCAAAGACGAAAACGTCCCCAGACGAAGACACCACAGAAAAGGATAAACGCCACCAGACGTAGAGTAAATATCCAGGAGGTCCAGACGACGAATAAATATCCAGCGATGAATAAATATCCGACGATGAATAGACGTAGGATCAATATCCAAAGACGAAGAATATATCCGACGATGCCCAGACGACGAAGAAGAAGAAGCCTAAAAATATTCCTCGCAATAAGGAACCAATTCTCAAAGTAATAAACGAACCAGAGACTCACCCTAAGATCTTGAGCGGGCTTAACCGTGAATCCAACAGTAATCTACGTACTAGATCCGCACCAAAGGCGACGTTCCAACCATATAACACACTCCAATGGTTAAAACTTCTCAGCTCGGGAAGGATGGTTCCGCATACAGCGAGAGATACTTCGTATACCAGCAAGGCACCAAACAAACGAGTAACTCCAAGTCACTTCCACACAGCTTCACGTAGACTCCAGGATAAAGTTGACGGACAGCGATTCGTCTAACAACCAAGACTCGACAATTCAGAGGGACAAAATGCGGGTCTATATATAGCCGTGCTTCCCGCTCTAACCGGACCAAAAACCTCGCAAAAAGGCAATTAGAGGGACTTTAATCAAAGGAAACCAGTCGACAGGAGCAGAAAAATCCAACGAGACTCACAATAACCCGGTCGACCAAATCTGAACAGTAGTTTAAGAGAAAACAGGAGAAATGAATGGGAAAATACACTGTCTCGAACCCCGCACAAAAACTAGCCCCACTCAAATACGCAACCTTATTCAAACTCTGTTAATAGTGAACCAAATTCCACGAACGATGACTTGATGTAGAGCTGAATTTTTCCTCGTCACACAAAACAAAAGATCGTCGCTCTACGACGTCGCGTCGAAAAGTTACGCAATTAAATCGATAAATCGCCCAAGAGGTACAGGAAGCGCCATCTTACTGCGGATAGCGGAAAACGTTCCAACTCAAGCTACCCATGCAAAATCACGGGGACCAACCAGTAAGAATTCAACCTGTGTGCAAGACCTGAGAAACTTGAAAACGGCGACAGTAGCAGAGCATAAACCGTTCAAAACATTCCGTAAAAACGGCAGTGTAACAGATTGTGAAACAGAACGGCCTTTAAATATTTTTTTAATTAGTATATTTTAAATAAATAGGTCCCCTTTATTATCATTGTTATGTGGTGGTATCTGATAAACAATTTGTCGTATCTGAAAAACATTCTACAGCTAGAAGCATTCGACAGTCTGTTAGTGGAGATTAGAAGAAGGACTCTTATAATTCTTCTAATTTCTCTTTAAATTTCTTTGCTCGAGAGTAGCAGTAAGCTGATTTTCTAATATAATATAAAGTAAATACTATTAATAGAACAGGAGTTATATATTAGATTAGATAGACGAAATAGAGGTGTTTCGAAAATTCTTGGAGGCTACTAGAAATATACAAATGAAAAAGAAAAAATACATAAAATATAATATAAATCATTACAGAATTACCACGTATTTCACTACATTAAAATAAAAACATGATTGAGCTCATTCGTTATTGCATTATGTCTTCCATGATCTTGTGACTCGAAAATAGATAACGTGACAATTCTCAATTTCGTCAGGGACACACTGTGTAAACAGTACACACACCTGGATGTTGTTTATATAACTACATTTTCGCACCAACCAAAATCTACCTGACAAAAAGTTCCTAGACTTTCTCCCGAATTTCAACTATGCTACTTCCCACGGATGTGGCTTTACAACGAAAAACGCAAAAAACTCAAAATTTTCGAACTTTTTTCAGTTTTTTGCGAAAAGGTGATAAAGCGATTGCTCTTTTCGATCTAGATCATCCTATACAAAAAAGAAGTACATTAAATTTCCTATAAGAGCACCCCTGAATTTTTGATTGAACGGGTTGGCTGCTAGAGCGCGCTGATAGAAAGCCAAATTTTCCTAGTTTATGTAAAACCCAATTTTCGAGTGAGGCTAGGGTTGTGCTAAAACTACATTAATTTCCCTATAAATTGCACATCTTAATCACTTGTTTTCGCCAAACCGTGCAACCGCGAGATCGGGTAGATATTTTAGGTCATATTAAGCTAAGCGAAGCCGCTAAGTCAGAGCCGCCAAGCGTCGCAGATTTAATGAAAATAACAACCAAAAAATAATACATTAAGTATTAATTAAAAAGAACAGCTATATAGTTTTTAATAAATAAACATTGAATATTATAGGTCTCGCACGGAATTTTTGGTAAATTAGTAATTAGTGTACTTTAATGTTTGTATATAGTGGTCTACGTCGAAAAGTACATGATTTGATGACTTTTTGGCAAAAAAACTGAAGAAAAGTCGAAATTTTTTGCGATTTTCGGTGTGAAGCCATATACGTAGGAAGTAACAAAGTTGAAATTCGGATTACGCACCCCAGAAAACATATAGCTTGAAAGAAAAAAAAACATCTTTTTTCCTGGGCGAAACACCATTTGGCTGGACTAATACAGGATACTGAAATACCAAATCATGGTTTAACATGCTTTATTAGTGTGCTTCAAAATTTTAAAAAATTTTAGGTGATAAAGCGATTGCTCTTTTCGATCTAGATCATCCTATACAAAAAAGAAGTACATTAAATTTCCTATAAGAGCACCCCTGAATTTTTGATTGAACGGGTTGGCTGCTAGAGCGCGCTGATAGAAAGCCAAATTTTCCTAGTTTATGTAAAACCCAATTTTCGAGTGAGGCTAGGGTTGTGCTAAAACTACATTAATTTCCCTATAAATTGCACATCTTAATCACTTGTTTTCGCCAAACCGTGCAACCGCGAGATCGGGTAGATATTTTAGGTCATATTAAGCTAAGCGAAGCCGCTAAGTCAGAGCCGCCAAGCGTCGCAGATTTAATGAAAATAACAACCAAAAAATAATACATTAAGTATTAATTAAAAAGAACAGCTATATAGTTTTTAATAAATAAACATTGAATATTATAGGTCTCGCACGGAATTTTTGGTAAATTAGTAATTAGTGTACTTTAATGTTTGTATATAGTGGTCTACGTCGAAAAGTACATGATTTGATGACTTTTTGGCAAAAAAACTGAAGAAAAGTCGAAATTTTTTGCGATTTTCGGTGTGAAGCCATATACGTAGGAAGTAACAAAGTTGAAATTCGGATTACGCACCCCAGAAAACATATAGCTTGAAAGAAAAAAAAACATCTTTTTTCCTGGGCAAAACACCATTTGGCTGGACTAATACAGGATACTGAAATACCAAATCATGGTTTAACATGCTTTATTAGTGTGCTTCAAAATTTTAAAAAATTTTAGGTGATAAAGCGATTGCTCTTTTCGATCTAGATCATCCTATACAAAAAAGAAGTACATTAAATTTCCTATAAGAGCACCCCTGAATTTTTGATTGAACGGGTTGGCTGCTAGAGCGCGCTGATAGAAAGCCAAATTTTCCTAGTTTATGTAAAACCCAATTTTCGAGTGAGGCTAGGGTTGTGCTAAAACTACATTAATTTCCCTATAAATTGCACATCTTAATCACTTGTTTTCGCCAAACCGTGCAACCGCGAGATCGGGTAGATATTTTAGGTCATATTAAGCTAAGCGAAGCCGCTAAGTCAGAGCCGCCAAGCGTCGCAGATTTAATGAAAATAACAACCAAAAAATAATACATTAAGTATTAATTAAAAAGAACAGCTATATAGTTTTTAATAAATAAACATTGAATATTATAGGTCTCGCACGGAATTTTTGGTAAATTAGTAATTAGTGTACTTTAATGTTTGTATATAGTGGTCTACGTCGAAAAGTACATGATTTGATGACTTTTTGGCAAAAAAACTGAAGAAAAGTCGAAATCTTTTGCGATTTTCGGTGTGAAGCCATATACGTAGGAAGTAACAAAGTTGAAATTCGGATTACGCACCCCAGAAAACATATAGCTTGAAAGAAAAAAAAAACATCTTTTTTCCTGGGCAAAACACCATTTGACTGGACTAATACAGGATACTGAAATACCAAATCATGGTTTAACATGCTTTATTAGTGTGCTTCAAAATTTTAAAAAATTTTGTTTCTACCTATGAGAACCACAATTTGAGTATATTTTTTTTTTATACTTAAAAAGTAAATAGGAGTTTATGCCGATGTCAGGGCACATGAAAACTTTGCATTAAGTATAAAAAATCATTTATTTTATTTAACTACAAAAAGAATCTGACGACAATGTATTAACATCATTTAAAAACGCCATAAAATAACTGTATTACAAACTGTATTACTGGCCAAATTAAACGACAGATAACTGATGATGGTGCCCTTTCTTCCGTAGAAGGTGAATCTAAGACATATATTGGGAGTCTAATTTTTAAGAATAAAATGCGTACTTTTGTACCGGTTTTCTCAAAAAGACAATTCACAGGATATCCAAGCTTGTAGTTTTGACAAGTTATGTATTATAAATCTGAAATTCTTTGTTATCTACATTCAAACCCCTACTGATTAATTTTTCTTAACTTTGATAGCCGAAAACCCATTAATATTGTCTTTATTTCTAAAAATATTAATCTGTTTCTCATTTTTAACATTTTTCATAATGCATATGCATTAAGCGAATGAAAGCAACTTTCAAAATCATTAAAAATCATTTGTTGGAAGCTATTTTAAAACCACGGTTTATCTGAATTGCACTAATAAGTATTTAACATACGTTACTTAACACCGATTTCCTGTCAGAACTTTGTTATTAGACCAGTAAAAACAGACTAGAATCCATACAACCATTTTTATTTTATTTATACCCTAGTCGTTATATTTGATTTTTCCGTGAATCATTTTCAGCTTCATCTTTCAGCATAATCACCGATACAATACCCTGTGGGTTTTCGAACGGCGAGCGCGATTATTTTTAATAGCCGTAGCATCAACCCATTCTAAACGCTTCGTTCGTGGTAAATTTTATACATCAACCGTTTTTCATCGCGACGCTTTTAACTCAGCCACCGCATATCGGGAAAACGCTAGATATTTCCCGATCGTTTTAATAATTCCGCCTCGGAGGGTAGTCGTCTGCTTTTTTTCGTTCAGCCGTTCTGCGTTTTTTTTTTTAGTTTGCTGTCGGCACGTCAGTAACGATACGTTTTATTATTTTCGTCTAGGGATAAGTTTTTCTTTCGGGAATACCAATTTTTTATCTTGTCACTTTGGTAATTAAATTGAACGAGAAACTTGTTGAGCTCGATCTCGTTTTTGTCCTTAAATAATCCCATTTGCGACTTTTAATCAATCAAAAAGAATATCATGTTTTGTTCTATGCTTGAACCACAGGTTTCAAAAACAACCTAACTCAATTTCTGTGTCTTCATAAATTTTGTTAACGAATTATTTCCTCCACCAATGAAAAGTCTATAAATTGATAAACCTCTTTAGATGTCGTCGTTCCTAAAATATCAACGACATCGTAGCAAATGAATTGAATTACCTACCGGTGACCAAGTCGTTAATTTTCCCGAAGAAAAACTGCTGAGGGTTTTGGCCTCCAACCTCAAACCGACAATCTGAGGTCGCCGGTTTGGAAGTTAAGCTCGGAGCCATCGATGTACACCAATTAAAAGTTCCGGAAGGCAGTTCCGGGGACATCTTGGTAGCAGTAGTCGATGGAAGGCGTAACTCCATTAATGACACAAATAGAAAACTGAACCACTCTATGATTTGAAGCGAGTCCTCGTAAAAGGCTCCAAAGTAATTAAGTGGAATTACTTCCGGTATTCTGCCGCGATCGTTAGTTCTTAAAATTTTGGTGGATTTGGTTAAATAGAATAGATGATACTATAGCTTCTATTTTAGAACGTTGAAAGATTTTTTTTCTGTACGATCTGTGCTTTTAAATAATTCACTCAAAGAAATGTGATTCCATCCAAGTTAATGATTAATTTACTATAGCTGCAAGTAGATATTTGCTCAAATTAAGAATAAAGGGATGTTATTAAAGTGAAAATATAATATTATTCTGGAGATACTATTTTCTTGAAATGAGTATAGATATAATTCCTTCAAGACGATGAACATATCCGATTGAATAAAACATGCTCTCTGTATATAAAATTATTTACTTGAATCAGTGTGCTCATTCTCTTAAGGGTCGACTTCAACCTTACTTCAGAGCAGTTATTAGATGCAAGTTGTTCCGCCAAGTACAGAGCAATTATGGCATCTGAAAGGTTTAGGTGAATCCAAATTAATTATTCTGCTCCTGTAGACAATCCACGTTGTAAAATTAAAAACGAAGTGTCGTCTTAAATATAGAATGAGGTTTCTCTATAGGACAGGCATAATTATTTTGGGTTCTCCATAATTGCTCGATAGTTAGTAGGAAATCGTGCATCTTAATAACTAACTTGAAGTTTGAACTGGACTCCAATTTTAAGAAAGCTTCCCTGAACATTTCTAAGCATTAAAATAACGCAGTTGTGTTTTAGTTCCTAAACAAAGTAGAGAATAGTCTGAAATTAGTAAACAATAGTTAAATTTAAGTTAATGATATTAATGATATTTGTTTTATTGTATGGAATTATGTCTTTGTTTACATACATATATACTTACCCAGGGTTAGCCAAAATTTTTTGTCTTTAAACAAGCTATCATTAAAATATATTTTTAATTATATTATCATGTTAATTTTATTATCGAAATTTCGTAAACATTTTTTTTAAATGGAACACCTTGTATATATTTGCATTTTGTAATTCTAAGACTAATTAAAAACATTTTTTATTGATATAATTTCTTGTAGAATGCATTACTTTTGAGTTATATGTTAATTTTATTATGAAAATTTGGTAAGCTTTTTTTTCAAATAGAATACCCTGTATATATTTATTTATAATTCGAAGACTAATTCTAAACATTTTTAATGGAATCATTTTTTTAAGAATATTAAGAATATTTTCCCACATACATACGCGGGAAAATATTCTTAATTTGAAGTTCAGGAGTTTTGATATAACTGCTTATAACTAAAAAAGTCGAAACTTAAGAAGCACTTATCGAAAGAACTTATTAAATATACCGAACTAAAACTTTTGTGTTATAGAAGGTGGGACACATCGTCACGACGTTATTTTTTCCGTAGAATACGAATATGATAACCAACAGTTTCCACCACATCACACTACATAAGATTAAATTTAAAATGAAATCCCAAAGTGCGACAAAATATGTAGATTTTGCTCTACTGTACCCTCCGGAAAGTTCTTATCAATAAAATGTCCACATTAATGTGGACATCCTTTGCAAAAATGACCTCACTAACTAACGAAGCTAGCTAAGCTTACCATTACAAAAGAATCGTGATCTAGCAAGTGTGCACTAGAGTCGACCACGCAAGTCTCGTTTTTAGATTAAGGGAACATTGTGGGATTTATCTAGATTCGATTCTAATGATGGGGGTGTGTGGTGCGTTGCGTCATACAGTATTTGATACGTCGGAATTATTGTAATTTGATATATAAAAGCTTTATTTCTAGCTTAATTAAGCGGATTTAGAAAACTTCCCCGGCGCCTCCGCCAATTTGTGAGGGTTTTTCAACCAGCTGTAAAAGGTAGAAGAAAATAATTAAAATTGCGATTTCGAACTTATTTAGAACTTATCTTAATCAAACGAATAAATTATTTTTCTCGTTTGGTACATTAATTTTATTAAATTTAGAAACTTCGGACATTTTATTGTATTAAATTATTGTATTAAAATACGTATACAATAGTAAACTATGCATTTTTATCTGGTATGGCATTTTCATTTGACATTGATGCCAAATGTGATCTATATGTTGATTTGGTTACAACCTGCATGGGGATGAAAGCCCCATGGAAGGAACGTAATAAAGCACAACGTCCTGCATGAAATTAGCCCGTTTCCTGGCAATTTCTACCCCTTTAACGAGGGTACGTAGAGATGATTTTACATGATTACACGAGGATAGAGACTTTGCGGTGTTTAATAATGAAGTGCAAATTGTGTTAAATATGTAGGTAGGTGCACTAACCCATAGAGATAAAATTACATCAAAATGTAATTGTTGCATAACCGGAAGATATTCTGCTTTGAGAAACACCAAACTAACGCCGAAAGAACAATAATGAATATTCAATGAACTTCTTATTCCTCAACTGAGGAAGTGCTACACTTTCTGCGAGTAGTTAATGAACGTAAATATGAATCTCGAAGTAAATGTACCGACCGGTTCTCGGTATAAATATTGATGCGTTTGTTACGAATTCATAGAGGCGACTTTTTCGCGTCCTTCTCATGCAGATTCAGTCCGACGGTCTCAATCGTAAGGCACAACAAAAAGATTGTTGATTCCTTTGAGCCGGATTCGCCTTGATGTCGCCGAAGTGCCCGCCCCTATATTCCGGGGGTAACTTTGATAAGCGCCTGACGAAAAAAAAAAAACGTCAGGCTGCTGCCGTATGTAAAGAATGGCTGCTGTAGTAGCAGGAGTTCTCAACCGGTCAAACTGCAGGTTGGCACTTGAGACGGTGCTTAAATGTTACACTCTTAATGCCGAAGCAACAATCTCTCATCAGCCTCTGGCGGAACGGTGTGTACGTATGCGCCGACGTTGCAGCAGCCGTCAGGAACTCTGGAAGCCGAGCCGCGCCACTCGAATCGCTGAATGTCGACATCCGCGTCAAGTGTTCCGACGCGTGCATTTTCATTATGGAAAAGACACGAACTGCCTTACCGTAGCCATCGAGGCGCTCGAGAGAATTGTAAATATCTCCCTAAAGTGTATAATTTTCAACGGGATACTGGTCCTTCACGTTCTTTAAATAGAGTGACGAGCCGTAATCTGACGATCTGTTTTATCTATAGAATTAAGAGATTTTAGATGATTCCTATTGGTTCCAAAATTACTCCTTCACAAGAATTTCATCAACCATGTTTTTTCCTGCATTGTGAAAATTTGAATAGGTATATCATTGAAGAATACATCATATTGTTCACAACGACAACAAGCTCCGTACATCGCAAATTACACAAGAGGAGAGATGCATTCTGATGTTATTCACTACAATAATGAACGAAATCATAACGCATGTGAAGATATGGTTGGTATACACTTGGTGTTTTTTATTTGAGAATTTGTTATTTATTTGTGAGGTACTAACAGTAATACCACTTGTTGACAAAATGATGTGTTGGGGTATTTGTTAGATACTGATGGTTGGATAGATCAATAGTTCGAACCACAATAAAGCATTTTTTAGAAAGTTATTCTAAAGGTTAGTATTTGCAAATAATATTTATTCATAAAATTAAACATGTATTGGAAAACTATAGAAACAAATGAGTCATGGAATTTTATTTAAGAAGATAGTCTGGACTCAGATGTCATGCAATACGACAATAAAATCCAAGCTTTGGTTGTAGTCGAAAAAGGAAAAATGCAGTCAATACACAATACACAGAATACCTGTGCATAGTACCGTATCAATTCCCATCAATATTTACTTATTGGTTTTTATTTGTCATAATATCTCAATGTTAAGATACAGCTTTACAAGTAAAACTCTAAAATTATAGCTTTACTGTTCAATAAATTTTGTGAACTTACAATTTCAGTATACAGTGTGTCTCACGGGACGTTGGATTGTATGGCTACTTTTGTTATTAATAGAGATAGAGATAGTGGCAATTTTCACAGCATTCCGTAATATGGTGACATTACCGAGGGTTCTTCTGTCAATCGAATTGAAAGCGGCAATGACGGTGTCACGTAACTCTCCAACGTTTCCAAAATTATAAACACCATACACCTTATTTATTTTTGAAGTCACGCCATAGATAACAATCACAAGGGGTAACATCCGGCAATCTTGGTGGCCATGATACTTCTGAATAGGTAGCAATTACTCTCCGTTTATGTCTTATATCTAAATAGTTCCTCACGATTCGGGCATTATGCGTAGGTGCTTCGTCTTGTTGGAACCACACGCCAACGGTATATAGTCCGTTCTTTCTTCCACGTTCTCAGAGAGTAATATTGCCGATACATACCCGAAGTTAAATTTTTGTTATAAAAAATTGGTCCGGTTAATCGGTTGGCCACCATACATTAAAACCAAACCACACCTGATTACGCGGTACAAAAAGGTGCTGATTTTGGCGGGCCCAGTAGTGCGTCTTCTTCAGTTAAAAGTACCGCAGTTAGAAAAATATGTTTCATCGAACCGTAATATTTTTTTATAAATTCTGGGTTTTGACCAATTTCTTTCAACAGATGGGCACAGATGGGTAGATATCACATTATTTCACGAAACGTCTTCCATGGCACCATGCGCTTTACAGCAATTCTCGAAGTGTACAACTTTCAGTCAATTCTATTATTTTATTGTAATCAAAACATGGCATGTGGCATACCAAATTACTCAGAAAGAAATGATGAATCCAAGCATGTATAAAACCAATATGACATCCATTAGAAAAACAAAAGTTTCGATTGTTTCTGGCGAATCCATTGGCGAAATAAATTTGAAACTGACAATCAAATTGTAGACAAAAGATTTCCTTTATACTGTCAAAACGCTTTTTTGATGGGATCACAACAAAGGAGTTATGATCATTACTTAAAAATTACATTTTTCGGGATTCAACTGTTTTCTGAACAGATTATAAAAGAGCACATACAATGCACTACTTTGTCCATTGAACCGACTTTCTATCTCTAATGATAACAAAAGTACCCATACAATCCAACGTCCCGTGAGACGCACTGTATAAACGAATTTATCAAAAGTATTACACAGCTTCTTATACGCTAATTTTGAGAAAAAACTATACTGAAATACGTTATAGGTTCTTTTTGACAGTTTTTTTTAAATAACAGCATGGTAAACACTATTGATTAGATAAAAAATCTGACGACATGTTCAGAAAAATGCGTCGAAATTTACCAAATTACAAATCGATCTACAAACTAGCAAGCACTAAAACGCTTTGCGTTTGATATGTCACCTGAAAGGGCAAAGCCAACACGTCAGACAAATATTAATTTCGGCAAATAGTTCCAGAAAGTCGCACGTCGCAAGGACGGCGACGTCGGCGACGCTCGTTTGTTTGTAACGACACCGACGCCCCCTAGGTAAACAGTATAACGCGGACGGTGCAAGCTCCGTGATTTGTGTGCGCAGGATAAGAGCGTATAAATAAGGATTCCGGTCCCAAGAAGGGATGACAAACTGTTATCCCTCGTTCACAGCGACTACGGCCGGGAAAATATAATTGCCTTAAATTCGCCTATACCTACGAAAAGTATCACTACTTCCAGTCCACGCCTTTTATATTTGAAATATTGTCAAGTAAAATATTAGCGGGCGGATTGTTTCAAAAGATTCACCGACGCAATTGTAGTCTAAAATTGTTCCAAAGCGAATGTACGGTCAACTATTACCCGAAATGATACTATTTGTCGAGTAGACTGCTTAATTTTATCATCATTCTTTAGTCAATAAATGTTTCTATTTCAGAATTCATAAAAGCACGACCGCTTCTAATCTTTCGATTGTATTCAATCTGATTTTTCGTTTGGTAATTTAATACTAGAAATATAATTTGTGTAATTATAGTTTTGTATAAAGAAAACTCATCTTGAGAACCCACAAACTTGTTCCCACGATAGCAGGCTAAAAAAACTAAAAAGTACTCTTATGTTGGGGTGGTTGTAGTTTGTGATGTATACAAGAAAACGTGGTGAATCATAATATCCCTTTTGCGCAGAATTTGATCAAAATTAAGGAATTGTGACCGTTTTATGGTAGAAATAAAAAAACGCAAACATATACCGGGTGATTCAATTTCGAGACTCACCATGGAATCTCGCTTTATAAATTTTGTTAAAGCCTAAAACCTTAGTAGTGGAGATAGAGCCTATGTTTAAATTTGGGAAAGTTTTGTATTTTTGTGTTGATCAATTATCTGAAACGAAATTTAAACTATAATTTTTCATTTTGAAGATATCCGCCAAGATATCTTGGTTTATTCAAAACCAAGAATAGCTAGACATTTGAAACAAAAACATTCTACTATTTTTTAATTTGAAATAACATCAAATATGGCGACGTAACCATGGCCAACTTTTGTTTTTCTTATGGGCGCCACGTTGAATTTTGGCATTTTACTATAATCGTGTTTCTTCTCATGTTTTTTCCCATTTCCACAATGTATAACACGTTAGCATTTGTTTCTAAAATATTGGTGTAATAATTAAAAAAAAAAACTTCAAGTATCGAACTGGAGCTTGGTTACAGACCGCCGAGCTCGTTTCCAAGCAACGTCAACGAAATGCACTTGGATCAAGCGGCGCGCGCAGCGTTGGGTTTGCCATTTAACCAAATTAGCCTTAATGGTGGTTGATTGTGGATGTAAAATGCCATCTACCAATAACAAAAACCGTTATATGATAAGTGTTTATTATTGTTCTCATAGAAATGCCCCATCGTACTATGTTCCTAACATTAGCCAGAAATTTAGCGTAGCATGGATCGTTTAATAAACCCCGCAATTCTTATAATCCTCAACCCTTCAAGTGGGCCATTCATTTCCAGGAAATCTTGAATGGTAATCGATTTTTAAATCTTCTGCGCACCGAAGTGGCAGACTATTTTGACGATGTTGAGTTGGACCAAAGGAGAATAATGTGGATAATGTGAATAATGTGGTGGCAGCAAGATGGAGAACCGCCTCATAATAAAAATAATTTTGTTGTAGAAACTTGTTTCTTCTACAATCTGAATGTTGGTGATCCAAAGCACCCTTGGTCAGTCAGGCGGTCTAACCAAGCTCCAGTTGGGTACCTGATGAGCACGACAAACAACGAGAAAAATAAGAAAGTCTTTTTTTTATTATTACACCAATGTTTTAAAAACTGATGCAAAAATGTTATACATTGCGGAAATGAGAAAAAGCACGACTATCGGAAAATACCAAAATTCAACATGGCGTCCATAAGAAAAGCAAAAGTTGGTCATGGTTACGCCGCCATCTTTGATGTTATTTCAAATTAAAAAATAACACTGCGTGCCTTGTTAAAAAGTAGCTGTAGAATGTTTTTGTTTCAAACGTCTAGCTACTCTTCGTTTTTAATTAAAAATTAAAAACGATATCTTAACATTTCAGTTTTGTGCGGATATCTTCAAAATGAAAAATGATAGCTTCAATTTCTTTTCAGATAATTAATCAACACAAAAATACCAAACGTTGCCAAATTTAAACTTAGGCTCTATCTCCACTAATAAGCGATATATATCCTCATGGTGAGGCTCAAAATTGAATCACCCGGTATATTAGGTGGTATTTTTAGGAGTCAGTCTCTACTAAAATCTGCGGACGACACAGAATATTGCAACCCAACACCTTCCGCTTTGGTTCCCAAAAGGGCAACTGTAATGGATGTATGTTTGTTATTTTTTCTAATTTTATTGGTGTATAATGGTAACTATAACTGCTAACAAAATTAAACGTCAATGTAGAAAGTTATTAGTACGGTAAAATTAGCAAAAATCAGGTAAATACATCCAATATAGTTGCCCGTTTGTATTCCTAAAAGCCACCAACTAACATGCATCGTATACATCGGTTCTCTTACACTACGACCACCTCAATACAGGGGTAGTTTCTTGCTAATTTTAGCCCACTAACGCGAGTATAAGTTTATGAGTTCTCCAAATGAGTTGGACATATGTTGTTTTGTTGGACGTATCTAATACAATACTATAATTATTGACGGAATTAAATGTAAATAGAGAATTATTTACAAAAGTAAATGTCGATACAGATTTGAATTCCTGTGTATGATCTGCCCATATATTGGGGCAATTCCAGTTAGAGAACCACTGTATTTAATAAAAAAGGGAATATACGTTATTTATAAAAATTGGAAATAGTTAATAGTTGTTATTTATAATGTATTTATTAATGACGAATTTCGAATTTCGTCGCTAAAATTGCGAAATCGTCACCGTTTTGCGATAAAATGCGAAAACTGCAAACGTATTCATGGGTTCCCGCTCTAACAAATTTGTGGATGTCATAGAATATTGATTTATGTATTTATTGGATTTATTATCCTTTAGAGCCCATTTTGCGTCTAAGTTCACTGTACTGAATACTAGTAACTTTCGAAAACAAAATAATTTGAAGCAAACAAGAGTTTTCTCTACAATAACGTTTCTCTTAAACATAATATTTATTTTGAAAGTACTGGATCGAACTGTACTAAAATACCAATTTTTGCCAATCTCGATTTTTTCCACTCTTGCCCACATGCCTGGCCTATTAGTATTGGATGCTGGTTAATTAGTTATTTGTTATATTATAAATGTACTTATGAATGTACTTATAAATGTACTTATGATACCTAATAATTCGTTTGGACTATCTTTTCTCTGAAAGTTGCCACATTCGTTCTACTGTTGACACCAGCGATTCCAAAACTTTACGGCAAAAACTATCTGGAGAGGTAGAGCCGAAATTGTGTAGTCCGTAATATTAATAAACATCCGCCGGACTGAAGGACGTCATTAAGCAAGGGCCCCGCGTCACTGTCGTCGACTGCAGACCTTATGCCTTATTTTAATTAACGAGGTGCGTTTTATTTCGTCTAGCCGAACTTGTCCCTTTGTTTGTGTTTCTGTGCAATTAAAACAAACTATCTACGCCATATTCTTTTTTTTACAGTTTTTGCTAATACCTAAAAAGACCTGACAATGCTTTCAGGAATTTAAAGCAATGTATAATTCTCAATAATTCTATATATCACATGTATATTATATATTAATGTATTATATTTCTTCACCGTATATCAATTTGTTCATCTCCGTTCTACGTTCAAGTACATTTGTATAATCGCAGCCAACCATATTTTCACAATAGTGCGAATATAATTTGAACTACATACGATATTGATCGAATAAAATTTCATTGCTTTGTACAATTAGGGTTAGCGCGCAATGGGCAAATTTTGTCGCGGAAACAGCGTATTAATTAAACTCAATAAGCACGTTTATGTGGGCCAAGTAAGCCTAATTAAATACATACGTGTCGTTTGGTTTGCGCACGAATTAGTCCGTTAATATTCAGTGCGCGAATGCGACACGGCTGTATAAAATGTGAGCATAAATTTTGACGCATTCCGAGCACCCGAAAATATAATGAACAAGCCCGCAATTGCCTTCGCATGCGAGTCATGCTAATTAGATGCGATATCAAACACAGCCGAGCATAATGTCATCAAAATTTCTATACGTCGGACATGAAATACATACATGTATTGAATAAATGTGAATCCAGAAGTAAGTTGGGCGTTACACAATGGCGAGAAATCCGGAAAACCTGGCCAAAACTCAGGCGTTAAACATGCGCATAAAAGATTTTTGGGGTCTCTGATTCCAAATATGACATCTGATTTTAAAAATTCAAAATGTCGGAACCAATATTGCGACCAAAAATGATAAAATTTATCCGATGTGCATAAATCTTATTTCCACACTGCTGATTCCTAATCTGATAACAGATTTTTGAAATTCAAATATGGCGGCCGAAAATGTAAACAATTTCCTGCAATTGTACAAGACTTCTGATTCCAAATATGATATCAGATTTTGGGGTCGACTTTGGGGCTCATTTTACGAACTAGTTGCAAGTAAAAATCAAGTTCTTTTGTGTTCTACAAATGCATTGGTACCTTGTCTTGGTAACTGAAGCGAATGTTTGACAATTCGGGTATTTTACCCACTGTGGCGTTATAACGTATACACATTTGTTTGATGTAAACAATTATATATTTTTTGTTAAATACAGTTGTTCTCACACTGGGGCAGTACGATAACGCTCTGTTAGAAACGTATTCTGTGGGCTAGTTTTCATTTGCTACAACAAAACTGCTAATATACGGATTTCTTTGATTCAGACATTTTTTTGTGTACTGTTCAATCCCGTTTTACTGATGATATTTGAAGCAAGTCCACTGTTTTATTTTACATTGAAACAAGAAAACGGTGCCAATTCTCTTGAGTATTTAGCGAAACAACACCATAGACAGTAGCGCACGGTTGATTCTATATTTAACGTTCAATTGGAAAAGTTTAGGCCGCCTTTGTCTTGGGACTGGATGCCCTTATACACATATAGAATTCCGAGAGAAGTCTTACAATTTTAAAATTACTTTTCCAGGGAATTCAACCGGGAAATAAACGGATAGAGGATACGCGCCCGCTGTTACCCCCAGCTGATGGCATCCGCGACCTGGCCTCCGCAGTTCAATATAATACAAATTTTCGAATCAATTCTTATCCGCCGATGAAACGTTCTCGAGATGGTGTCGACTTTGTGTGCGGAATACGCTTACACATTCGAATGTATATTTACCATACACACCACCTTTAAAAATTGATTTTAAAGTAGATGGATTTTTACGGTTTGTATAAAGCACATAATCATAAATATTCGAGAACTGTAAATACTTTGGAAACTGGGAAAAAAGCTTACCGCGAACCTTGCCAAACGAAAATAAATAATTTGTGTGAAGAGTATAGTTCAGGGTTTCCCAACCAGGGTTCCGCGGAACCCTTGGGTTGTCTGTTACATAAAAACAAAGTAATCTCTAGAAATCAACTCCTGGCAGAATTATCGGCAAAATCTAACAAATTGTGGTGTAACAATTGGTGGATTGTAGATTTCACTGTGATCTTACATTCCAGATAAGATTACTAATCTATTGCCAGATAAGTTCTAAGATTCTGTGACAGAAATTGTGGCGCTGCCGTTCATAGGAAATCAATAAATATATGTGATTTAGGTGATAGCAAATATACTATTTTATTATATTCTATTCTATAGAAATTATCTTTTATAGATGAAATTAGGGTGTACACATATTTACTTGGGTGCTTATTCACAAACTTTATTTTCAGAACGAAAATTCAACCAGAGTAAAACGTTTTTTTTTTATTTATTTTTCTATGCCTTAAAAAATACAGTCGTTTGGAATATTAACAAAACTGACTTTTAAACGCTGCTTAAAGGAAATGAAAACAACACACAAGTTGATACGCAGGGATAAAATCTGCAAAGTTACAGAAAATGAATGTAATAAACTACAACAAAAAATGCTGTGTCAAAGAAAAATTAACATCGCTGGTTATGTGATAACAGCTACAGTGGAAATACAGCATTTTACTGAATATTTATGAATTTTACTGGAAAAGTGCTACAATTTCACCGTAGATATTAAATTCCAAAATTGCTTTACACTTTTTTCTCTGTGTATTCTTGCTCTGAATGATATTGGGAAGGAGTAAACAACACTGTCTAATATTTTGTTGTTGTGTTCCGCAAGAGTGAAATGGTTGAACAACGCTGGTATAGTTTAATGTTAGTAATGAACCTTCGAGTAATAACGCTCCGAGTAGGTGGGACGCGCTCTGGTTACTCCACTCTGTTCAAAAATTCTAGAATTACACTCCATACCATTATCTACTGTAATCATGTCCTTGGAGCTTAAATAAGGATTATTTCTACACAATTTCATATGATTCATATACGACTTAACCCAACTTAAATCGTCATGTATTCCTCCCAAGAATCTATGGTTAAGCCTGTGACTCAAAGTTGCTCTAATGCTTCCCAACAACTTGATAAACGGGGCAATCTGGATACTGATGCAACTTGGACTGTTTGGGTTTCAAAACAGAATTATAATTCAATTGCAATATTGAGGCAACGTGTAAGTGAATATACATTGCAAAATAGATTAGCGTCGAAAAAGCATATAAGTTAAGTTTTACAAGAAGGGAAATTCCAATACAATTCAATCCATTTTGCTATATATACCGAAATAACTGTTAAGCTTTGCCTCTCCTTACCTCCAGTTAATTTAATTTATGATTTATTTATACATTCATTGGTTTCGACTCGGTATTTATAAATAACGTTATAAGTTTTGCTTGAAAAGTGGATTAAAACAACTTTGTTTAATACGTGTGCGGTTCCCAGCGGTTCAAAAAATTTCAATCGAAACCCAGCAGGGCGTAACTGATCATTACCCACTGGTATCCGCTTATTAAATAAAGTTGAGTACAACGCAATCTTGATTGCTCCATGGATTATATAAATTATGTACTTACTTGAGTTTACACAAATTGCCCGAATGCCTTTCATTATCCAAATGGTCTCTAGAATCTCTCTCTTCATATATCAATTCATTTACATACGATACAAAGAGAGGATACAAAAATATACTTTCTCTTATACGGTAACTCTGCATAGCAATTATCGAGCTACCGACAACTTAGTTGCGCTTATAAGAAAAAGGAGTAAAACGGTTAATTTTCCCGTCGAGATAAATAACGATTTCCTGTTCTTGCATTTAAAGTAAGACGGTCATAAATTCCTGACGTGGGGAAAGTTATTCGCCCCGCGGTGGTAACTTATTTTTAGGGTAGAAAAGGCAAGAAATTTTCAATATTGTTTCCGGAGGCTATCAGATCAGTTTATCCGATAAAACAATCAAGCGGAGAACAAGCGCCGTAGATAGGATCTAGTTGTTTATCGCTTCCATGCATCTTGAGAAAAATTATGCTCGCAATAATACTGTTTCCTGCATGAATTTAAACGTGACGTTCCTGCGGATCATAGCTAATTTTATTGGTATTATACGTACCTACTTAACGCATTTTACACATTTGAAAAACTTGATATATGGTTCGACAATTCTTAATTCATTATCACAATAGGTACCACAAACTATACTGTTCAGATAAAAGAATATACATATCTGGGTTTTATGCTTAACCTGATTTTTGCTTCTTTTGTTTTATTTTTGTTAGAAAATTAATACTTAAATAAGACCAATGGCTTTTACAGTCAGTGGTATTTACAAAATATGTAGTTTTTGAGATTCAAGTTAGTTTTTGACGTTTCTGCAACCTATTGTTTCCGTCTTCAGGCATAAATATATAGTAATAAGCTTACCTTAAATTAAGAATACACAGTCGACACATACTTTTTAATAACGATTTTGTGTGAAATGTAGGTGCTTATTACTAAGTAAATTGATTTATTTCAGTTAATGTCTACTATTAGTTTCCCTCTTTTCGTTTCTGCCTCTTATTGTGGAATTTTTTAGGACACAACTAACATGAGTCAAAGTGCAAATATTACCACCTGAACCAAGCATAATTTTGATGTAATGAGAGAATTGTTTTAAGGGATCATGGTGGTTTTACGTGAAGTAATAATCTATACGTTCCCAATGTTTTATGGCAGCCCGGTATGATACTATTCTGCCTTGGACAAACTCAAATATATTGTTGGGACATTTCTTATCATCTGAACAACATACATATTAAAATAATCAAGAAAAGTTCATAACATATTTTGTTAATTAATATATCAATATTGAATGTTGATTTCTGATAAACAAAATTCCTACCTTTAAATAATAACCGTCTTTTTGAAAGCCATTTTTGATATTAGATTTGTCTCAGTCTACGATCATCGAGGCAGGATACAATCTTCTGCGTTCATCGTACCGCTACAGAATTCCTACTGTATTCACTAAACATGTGACAAAATCAAAAATGCTACAATTGCTATTTTCAAAGTTTCTCATATGATCTCAAAAAATAAAATTAAATTGTTGTGAAGATTGAGTAATAGAGTACTTCTTATTTTGAGAAATATTTCTTTTTTTAAAGGGTATTCGCTGCAAACATGGTCAAAAAGACCATGTTGGGAAACCTAACTATAATCGATTTTGATTAGTTTTTCAGCACATAAACAAGTCTATCAGACAGCATTGCAATTTTGAAAAAATAAATATAAAAATTACTTCTGGATCAGTTTAATGGCTTTTGGGAGCAGTCGAATTCAATAAAAACACAATTTTATCCTTGCTGACGTTTCGGTTTATTTAAAACCTTAATCATAGCTATAAAATTATACAATCAGATTAGGCCAAATTACATAAAACAACAAATAACCTACCTCAGACGGAGGGTATAAATCTAAAATAACACAAACAATACTACAACACATTCGCACGGTCGACAGACATTACAGAATGACAACATTTTCGAATCATTCAGGTTACATGTTCAAAAACTATTTTATATTAACAATGCCAGATGGGTTGCCTAAAATTCTTGTATAAAATCAAGATGGTAAAAGCGAAATCATATTTGAGTAAATACTGCTCAAATTATCGGTATCTGTTCTTAAGTTACACGTATTCTCTGCTTTTTTAATATAAATCATCTCTTTTATACATCTCTTCCTATAGTTTACCTCTTTATTCATAATCTTCACTGTCTGAAAGTCAAAAGTATGCTTATTTGTTAAAGCGTGGAGCGCAAGGGCAGTTTTTTCCTTTTTATCTTTATTACTGTCTTTGCAATCATTTTCATGTTGTTTCATTCGATTTTTCAATAATTGGTTTGTTTGTCCCACATATGCCACATGACAATCTTTGCAATCGACTTGATAGACTAACCCACTCTTATTGTCTTTTTCAATCCGATCTTTCATGTTTGAATACAGATTCCCTAAATGTTTTTTGTTATATGTGACTATTTTTACAGAGTCAGTTTTTAATACAGGGATCAGTTTTTTTGTTAGTCCCGGTATGTTAGGCAACGTCATGTATCTTATGTCTATTTTTTCACCAATATTGTTGTTCTGGTTCCTCTGATTGTTCCTTGCACTATTTTCATTAAACAGTACCCTATGTATTAGGCCTTTCGGGTAGTTGCATTTAATAAGATATTTCGTTATAAGTTTAAAATTATTTAAATGGAATTCTGGTTCTGACAATTGAACAGCTTTGTATTTTAAGTTTTTTATTATAGCAATTTTTTGTGTTATTGAGTGCTCAGAATGGTAATTAACAAATCTATTGGAATTAATTTCCTTTTGGAACCAGTTCGTTTTCAGATTATTGCCATCTCTTAAAATCATTACATCAAGAAACGACATTTTATTATTACTCTCTACCTCAGCGGTGAACTTAATAAGAGGGTTGATGGAGTTGAACACTGAAATAACGTTGGCCAATTTATCTTCTGGAATAGCGGTGAGTATATCATCAACATAGATATAAAGAAACGGGAGGTCGAAATCTAATTTAGCAACTGCTTCCTTTAAAATTTTATTCATTACTAGATTAGCGTATATAGGTGATGCCGGATTTCCCATGGCTGTGCCCTGTTTTTGTCGAAAATACCTATTATTAAATTGAAAAAAGCTGTTATTGAATGTAAAACCAATTAATGTTTTAAGATCGTGAAGCGTCAGAGTGGTATGAGGTTCCAGCTCATGCCAAACTTCATCTATTACCTCCAATGTAAGTTCGAACGGGACGTTATTATTTATATCTATGTTGATGATATACTCACCGCTATTCCAGAAGATAAATTGGCCAACGTTATTTCAGTGTTCAACTCCATCAACCCTCTTATTAAGTTCACCGCTGAGGTAGAGAGTAATAATAAAATGTCGTTTCTTGATGTAATGATTTTAAGAGATGGCAATAATCTGAAAACGAACTGGTTCCAAAAGGAAATTAATTCCAATAGATTTGTTAATTACCATTCTGAGCACTCAATAACACAAAAAATTGCTATAATAAAAAACTTAAAATACAAAGCTGTTCAATTGTCAGAACCAGAATTCCATTTAAATAATTTTAAACTTATAACGAAATATCTTATTAAATGCAACTACCCGAAAGGCCTAATACATAGGGTACTGTTTAATGAAAATAGTGCAAGGAACAATCAGAGGAACCAGAACAACAATATTGGTGAAAAAATAGACATAAGATACATGACGTTGCCTAACATACCGGGACTAACAAAAAAACTGATCCCTGTATTAAAAAACTGACTCTGTAAAAATAGTCACATATAACAAAAAACATTTAGGGAATCTGTATTCAAACATGAAAGATCGGATTGAAAAAGACAATAAGAGTGGGTTAGTCTATCAAGTCGATTGCAAAGATTGTCATGTGGCATATGTGGGACAAACAAACCAATTATTGAAAAATCGAATGAAACAACATGAAAATGATTGCAAAGACAGTAATAAAGATAAAAAGGAAAAAACTGCCCTTGCGCTCCACGCTTTAACAAATAAGCATACTTTTGACTTTCAGACAGTGAAGATTATGAATAAAGAGGTAAACTATAGGAAGAGATGTATAAAAGAGATGATTTATATTAAAAAAGCAGAGAATACGTGTAACTTAAGAACAGATACCGATAATTTGAGCAGTATTTACTCAAATATGATTTCGCTTTTACCATCTTGATTTTATACAAGAATTTTAGGCAACCCATCTGGCATTGTTAATATAAAATAGTTTTTGAACATGTAACCTGAATGATTCGAAAATGTTGTCATTCTGTAATGTCTGTCGACCGTGCGAATGTGTTGTAGTATTGTTTGTGTTATTTTAGATTTATACCCTCCGTCTGAGGTAGGTTATTTGTTGTTTTATGTAATTTGGCCTAATCTGATTGTATAATTTTATAGCTATGATTAAGGTTTTAAATAAACCGAAACGTCAGCAAGGATAAAATTGTGTTTTTATTGAATTCGACTGCTCCCAAAAGCCATTAAACTGATCCAGAACTAATTATCTGCGGAGCGAAAAGGAAGAATAATAAAAATTACTGTTTATTATACCAGTAGAACAAAAATGATCGTCTGGTGTTGTAATTTTGAGACACTCTGTACAGAAATTAGTATGCTTAGTCAGATTCTTAAGTACTCTCAAGCACAGTTAAAGAGAAAATACAATTTTTGATTTATTTAGCAAGTGTTAAATTTGTTCAGCACTTTGTTGTGCATTTTGTTCCCGATTTATGATATATCGCATTTCGAAAAATATTTTAAGAAATCTATATTTGCCAAATTTAACTTTTACTTACTTACTTCATTTAGGAAATATCAGTTTACGGAAACCTGTATATGTCCCGGACACCGTTGCATTTGTCCCAGCCGGTGTAATAGGTGATACCGATAGTTGTTTCTGTAGATTACAAAAATATGTGCTTAAAATCTTTGTTCCTTTCCAATTGTCGTTTAAAATAACATTGTTTAAGTAGGCTCAAATAAAAAAATTCAAAATAAAGTAGACCTCAAAGTTTAAAATTTAATTTTGTCCTACTTAGAGAATTCTGATAGGTCGCGTTTTAACCAGATAATATTATGGCTTTTATAAGTACGCTGGAGTATTAATGCTATTACTTGTATAATATACCTATGTATAATATTTTACAAGAAATATCCTCTTTTGAATACCGATTTCATTACTTTTGTACCTTGTTACCAACCGATCTTGATTATGAAGTTATGAAGAAGAAGAATCAATGACGACTGTGTATTTCGATCGCACTTTTGTTACTTAACTAAACTGTCGTTTTTGTTACTTACTCAAACTGTCGTTACTTATTTTTTTATCAAGTAGTGCATTTCTTGCGTTAAGAAAGTGCCAAAAATAGCAGTTAAAATAGATCTATTAACTAACATATTGTACGTATTTTTGGATAAAAATTTAAAAACAAAAATGTATCACGTCACATTTTTGTTTTTGATTTTTGGTTGACAATTCATTGATAGATATGTAATCCAGCACAAACTCTTTTCTAAATTGAAATTACGAACGTGCAAGAATACCTGCTAGTTTTCGTAAACCATAAAGTAATTACCCGAAAACTAAATCTATTCGATTTAGCATTAATTAGACAAAAGGATCTACGTAAACGTGTTCTGTACGCGACTGCATGTTCCCTAGCGGTCTGAGGGTGGCGAGAAGTGAGGCGTGGTGGCGTAATAAAATAAAGTTTTGTGTCGGCAAAGTTGGATGCACGTATACAGGCGCGAACACGTTCAGACTTCCTAATTTCGGCTAGGAAGGAACACACAGGCTCTACTGACATGCCGACGTAACAAGATCCCGATCCGGTACTCGCTCGAATATACTTTAGATGGACGGTTGGCAGCCCTTCCGCCAACAAAAGAACGAAAAAAAAATAAGAGAATGCCTAAACTCATAGACGGATACCGCATGCTTTTATCGATGTTGAAACTTGCAAAAAACTAAAGTGCTCGTGGTGACGTGGCATCTAGGATACCAGGAAATCAATGATACTCCAATTGTCAACCCTCTCCGAAAACATTACGTAAAACATAATCGATTTATCTGCTCCATTTAATATTCATATAATATGATATGGGTTAACGCCATACGTAAATTTTAAATTTACAATTTCTTTGGTTTTTTCGAAAGAGTTTTTTTATACAATTTTATATGTGTGAACCTACATAAAAAATTGTCTTTTATCTATCATGAGTGGATAAAATTGTTGATTTTTACTCACTAACGCTGATGTAATCTCTCTCAGTAACATCACTGATATTTAAGCACATGTTTTTTGGTCATTTTGGCTCCCATGTTCTAAATGGGGGATCCTAAAAAACACCTTGCATGCTAAAAATGATTTACTAATTTCCGACCACAACTTCCGATGTGTTTCAACTGCGAACAAATCAATTATACAAACTTATTACACTAATGTAATAGGTTTGTGCTGCGGTCATTACCTTAATTGGATCGCAGGTACCTGGTATATTGAAGTAGCCATAATTTTGTAAAAAATCATATTTTGAACAGTATATGTCTTTCGATAACTGGTACCCGGGTCGACATGACGTTTGCCGCTGTCCTGCTCAAGCTATTTATACGCAAAAAATCTATGAAGTTACATATAAAAGATTTTTGAACGTTCATGTCCATTACTTTTAAGATATATATACTTGTCATTAAAAAATATACTAAAAACTTGGTTTCGTTACATTTGATGTATTTTGTTTGGCATTTGTCAAAAGCTGTTGTAAAAAGTTATTATTTCATGTCGAGTTTTTATATTTGTTCAATTTGAGTATTTAATAGGATTTTGTTATGATAATTTATTATAATTATCTTCTGTAGAACTTCCTGAGAAAGCCAATAGAGTTGGCAAAATATTGTAGAATTAAAAACATTGTGATGTATTTATCCTTTACTGATTTTCCCAATATTTTAATATTACTGTTTTTTACACAGCATATATTGGAATAATAATAATAATTTAATTTTCTATTTTAATTTTCAAGTAATTGAAATTAAAACTAAGAATAATTCAGAAAATGAATAAAAATTAAAGAAACATAAATATCATAGGTAATAGAAGAAACACAAAAAAGCAAAATAAAACGCTAAACTAATACGAAAACGATTCTTCAGGACAACTATTATGTATGACACCAATGTTGTACGAGAAACATCATTCGAAAAACAAGGTTGAGTGGGCGCTGGCACAGTTATTGCATGTTTATGTCGGAGATTAAGATGGTGCACGTCTGTCCTGAATGATATTTTGTTATGAAGGTATGCAGGAGATTTCGATATGACAAGTTTGTGGGCAAAACGCAAGAAACGAAAATGTCTCTTGTTTTTTCATATTGAGCCAGTTGGAAATATTTAAGGTGTGAGAGACTCTTTCGTATTTATGTATCCCTTGTATGAGCCTCAAACAACAAATTTGAATAGAGTTGTAACTAACTTTTTTTCATAAGCAAATATTTATGTAGTTTGTTTTCTTGTATTGAAATTAAATGTTTATTTAAGTAAATGCTTACAGTAAAACTAAAGATTAAGAGTAAATGTTGGTGTTGCTAATAAATAAATCAAACAACTTTCTTACAAAAATACATTTTATTTACATTAATGTTCATTTATCTAACGAAAAACATAAACGAATATTTTTTTACGTAGGGTTACATTAAAATTTTTAATAAGTTCCAAATAACTTGTTGGATCTCTGGTTCGTTATTTCCCGAATAAAATGATAAAAACAATTACTGCCGTTTCGTATATCCGCATAAAAAGAAACGCCTACTGTTAAGGATCCCAAATCCATTAGCGAATTAGGGCAGGCCATTAGTAGATAAGCAGGCAGTGTCGTTGGAAGAAGTCAAGCAAAAAAAGGTGGGTTAGGGAAACGGATGGAGGAGTAGGTGTAAATCGGATAATTGCTGGCATACACGTGCTCTGAAACGCCCTTACGGTCCACTAATTGATTCCACGCCTATAGCACTCGGCAAATAAAAGAGATCTTGCAACCTGTCGCTTGCATGACCATTCGTAGCCATTGGCGCACGATCTGTGTCCACCTGAAAAACGGTCTAATTCGCCGTGTCGCCGACATTTCAGCGCTCTTAAAGCATTTCGTTTCGTCGATTGTGGAGAATTGGAGATAGGTCAGGAAATATATCTGTGAAAAGAGACAATTTTGAGACGGAGGAGCTACGTTTTGTGCAACTTGCAAAAGAATATTGAGAACCAATTATTGGAGAAAAGTTAGATGTTTTATACGACACTTCTTCTTGTTACAACTAAAAGTAATAGTACACTATTTCATAAGTAGATAGATAATATAGTCCACTTAATAAAGTAATGATAATAAATGATAATAAGACCAAATTCTTTTTTGAAATTTTGACCATGTTTCCTCGTTTTACGGAAATTTTTGTGTATTATGGCCTAATGTTTTCGTTATACGACCTTCCTCAAAAAATCTGATGTGGCCAGGCACATGACTTTATCATACAATATATAAAATTAATAGTTTAGCTGCATGAGAATCAATTTGATTGAGATCAATCTTGTCTGCATTAAAATTAAACTAGTTAGCCAGGATTTGACATTTTGATACTATTGACAGTAGGTATTGTCAAAGCATCCGCATTTGACACTACCTACTGTCATTAGAATAATAGTTATTTATGTCACAAGTGCCGAAAGTACGGAATTGCGGAAGTACGGAGCGTCGCCGTCGCATGTGAGCGAGTCGCGCTATGTAGTTTTCGGCAGGAGTGACATCAACGTTTTTTGTGTTGCTTCTTGAGAAATATGTATTTTTAAAAAAAATTTAAGAAATGGTTATATTTCTGTATAGGAAATGTTAGGTTGATACCACTTCTACTAAACGTGAAGTTTAAAAAGCTAATTCAAATTCTGACAGATTTATATTTGTTCATGACACTGTAGATGTCACATGCGTACCAACACACTAAAATAAAACTACACTCAAAATTTTCTCAATTTACCGCTTTTAGAATGAGATATAACAACGGTTTGATATTTCTTATCAACAAACAATCAAATTGATGATCTTATTTTATTTGAAATTTTAATTTTGAACTTTGCCGCACTAGAGCGGCAACGTTCCATAGCGGTTCTCCACCTTCAGCTGTTTTTTAGTGTGAAAACATAAACAAAATTCACTGTTTATTGTCAATTTTAACACATTCGTGACTACTTTTGCAGAATATCATGTAAAAATCGTTACAGATTCTCCGAAAATTCTGATAGAATTTTAGAATTCCTAAAAAAGTGCGTATGGATAAAGTTTTTTCCAAATTATAATACATAAATTTCCAAAATACAGCAAAGAAAAATTAGTATCAAAAGCTTTTAAGGACAAAAGGAAAAACAAATGCAAACAGCAATTGGTATAAGTAGGTAAGTAAATAACTAACTATGGCTGTAAACTGTAAAAACACAAAGTTTAATTGAACAATTTTGACTGAAATTTATTGAACCTTTCCCGTGAAATTGCAGAAATATTATGTAAAAATACTGAAATTTTCCTGTAATTGCAATTGATTGTAAAATTTGTACATATGCATTGTAAAATTACAAATTTGCCGCTATTTTACGTATAAATAGCTCTTCACATTTACATTATTACCGTTACTTTCACTTTATTTTTACATACTTTGTTACCTAATTATTCTGTAACTTGTTTATTATTTTTTGTCTGTCTGAGAGACTCATCGTCTCTTTTTTTTCATTTTTACGTTGACGTCAGGGAGAAACGCAGGAAAGTCTATCAAATCACGACAGTTCGGGGCGGTAGCAGGAAATCGAATAAAATCCAGAACGCAGAGTGTAGTAACATAATCCCACATCGTTCTACAAATATTGCTCCGTGTCTTTCCCACGAAACTTTATTACCTCTTATTCCACCAGCAATGTATTTTCAGTAATAAGGCCCAAAAGGGAGACTTACCCCTCCTCTTACCCCCAAGGCTTGTTATCGCCGGTTTATGCCGCCGTTTTATTGATGTCAGCGCGCTGATCACGCTCAGCGGGGTCCACAAAAAAAAGGGGCTGAATCCACGCCACAATTCTACGCGCACCTTACCACAACCTGAATGCCGGAATAAGAACGGGAATCGATAATTGCATTCACGTCATGTCTGGATGTCACTTTCATGCTGTCCGCACATCTCTCCAATCCGCAGCCATTGTTGCCTGACCGCAACAGATCCCGACAACCCGACTCAAATTGTCGACGCAAACTAAAAGCTGCCTTTCGTTTGTTTCCTTTTCGTCTGGTACACAAGTTCTAAAGGCACTGCGACAGTGATTGCGGGCAAATTACCCCGCTAAAGTTTGATCACACCACACAATTTTATTTCTATCTATTCTAGGATGTTAACAAAACAAATTTCTGAGAAAAATTTTGTTGTTTTGTGTTCTGTGTCATAAAAATGCGCAATTTAGGATTTTTAGGAAGACAATTTGACAATATGACGACACTATAATTTTTTATTCAATAAGAACTTTACAATCTAGTCATAATTGACTAATGAGTAAGTTGAGTCTTCTGACTAACGCGGTGTTGTCGAGGAGCTGGATGGCCTCAACGTTTACGTGATGGTGAAGCCTTCCCGCGTGACTTCTTGCTAATTTTTTGATTTCTTTGCACACAAACTCCATGTTGATGTCCTTGTGGAGATCATCATTCCTAATCTACCAAGGCGCATTGACAATGCATCTCAATACTTTATTTTGGAAGGTCTGGACAATTTTAATGTTGCTTTTTTTGGTGCAACCCCAGAGTTGAGCACCATACGTCTACACGGGTTTTAGAATTTGCTGGTACAAGAAAAGCTTATTATGTACAGACAGCGTAGCGTTTCTTCCTAGCAGCCAGTACATCTCTCAATAACGGATTCCTAGTTCCTCTCTTTTCTTTTTGACATGGGCTTTCCAGCGGAGCCTGGCGTCTAATGTCATTCCAAGATATTTGGCTGTTTGCGTACGATACTATTTGGTTATTAATACTAACCGGGATGTGTTGTATCTTCTTGTTGGTGAAGTCAACATGTACTGACTTGAGTTCGTTCAGTTTAATTAATTTTTTCTTTGTCCAGACCTGAAAAGGACCAAGAGCTGTTTGGAGTTTTCTCGTCGTTTCTTCATTGCTGTTCCCAACAGCTAGGATAGCCGTGTCGTCTGCAAAAGTTGCGACAGTATTATTTTCATTTTCTAATGCTGGGAGGTCACTGGTGTAGAGCAGGTAAAGGACCGGCCCTAAAACACTACCTTGCAGGCGTGCCTGCTTTTATTTCCTTAAGGACAGAGCATGCATCACCTTGTTTGACTCTAAAGTATCTCTCAGTCAGGTAAGATTTTAATAGTTGTGCAAACTGTTTCGGGAGGATACTTCCTAATTTATTGTTGAGTCCTTTATGCCAGACGTTATCAAAAGCCTGTGCCACATCTAGGAAGACTGCAGAACAAACCTTTTTTTCCTCTAATGCTTTTTCGATTATGTTGGTTATGCGGTGTATTTGTCAATAGTAGAGTGCTTGTTTCGAAATCCGAACTGATGGTCTGGAACAAGCCTTTTGCTCTCAATTATTGGCTTCAATCTATTGAGTAGCAATTTTTCGAAGATTTTTGACATGATGGGCAGCAAAGAGATAGGTCTATAAGATGTTGTTTCGTGTGAAGGTGGCTTTAGTATCATGATTACCTCTGCTACCTTCCACAGTTTGGGAACATAGTAATATATTTAAAAACGATTTTAAGTTTTTCTAATCATCATAGACCAACAACGTACTTTAAAAAGTTGTTGCATTTGTAATGATAGCCCAACAATAAAGTCTTTTAGACTAAATTAGTCTATCCAGAAAAAACATCAATACACAAATTAGCACCAAGGTTTTTTATCAGGTAATTTATTCACAGAATCCTAGAAGCAAATAAAAAATTAAAGAATGTAGAAATTTTGGTCTTATAGTAGATTTCATAAACAAAAAATAAACATCAGCCCGCTGGTTTAAATAATATAAAACATTAAGGTTAGGTCAGAAATCAAGAGCGTCACTTTTTTTGGAACTGAGTGTACATTATAGTTGTGTCGAATTGAGAACTTCCTCCTTTTCTAAAGTCGGTTAAATATATAAGATAGTTTGTAATTTATTTATATATTTATTTAGACTTAATAAAGCTTTTTTACAATCATTTATAGCAGCCCTGTATAATATTGTTCGACACTGTCGCTCTACTGCATTTAATTAGTTATAACTCATCATTCAGTAAAAGAAATGCTGTTGCTAATTGTATATTAGTCAGATATATTATATGTGAAACTAACTAACATTTTTGTCATATTTAATGTGTAGATTTATTAATTTTATAACTAATACTCCTTATTAGTATTCTTCGAAATTAGTATTTAAATTCATTTTAACATTTTATGTTATTAAGTTAAATTTTCGTTTGGCTGGTTTAAAAGAAATGGGGTTCTCGGTATTATCGCACAACAACTTTAAATTGAGATATATGTTTATGTAAATTACTAATCGATTTGTTTCTAACATTTTAATCCATGAAAGAAAATTGTGAAACCAAATTAGAACGATAAATAAGCAGGAAAAATTAGAAAAAGGAAGCAGAGAAATAAGTAAAGCATGTGCCAAATATAGATAAAAAAACATTAAAAAACATTAAATTTATTTCCGAATACAAAAACCCAGTAACAAATAAATAATTATACTCTCTCAAAGTTAACCTAAAATAATAATAGGAAGATAATATATATTTAAGTATTGAAAAGCTCGATTTTATGTCTACTAAAGTAGGTAATTGGCGCAACTTAAAAAAACAAATATTTCCTAACACTTATTTGATTTTTGACACGTCACGTTCCTAAAGAAATAGAAACAGCATTTTTATGCTTTAGTTTTGGTTGAAATTGTTCAATCCGATCCGTTCAGAAGCAAAAGTTGTTTTTTGTTGAGATGAACTAAGGCGATATTGCTTAAAATAACAAAATAAAGTTGTAATACAAAAGATGATACACCTTTTGATTGACATTTTTAAACGCAAATTAATAATTTGGAATATTTTAATTTGAAAATTTGTATTTCTAAAATGCCCAAAATGTACTGTTTTCAAAAATAAGTGATTTGATTATAAGCATGTGTTGACTCACGTGTGTCGTATCGTTATAAAACACGACATGAACAATATTAAACGTAATATAACATAGTAACAAGGCCATTTCATTACATTCTTATCGCAAAAGAGTTATTAATCTGATTGCTGTCATGTAGGACTGAGGTAACGTGCTAATTACAGGGTTTACAGCCATAATCAACTTACATAGTGGAAGCAAATGTGTGTTAAAAACGCACCCTTTTATATCGATTCGTCACCGTGCAACAAAACACCCAAAAAACAAAACCATGGCAAAAAAAGAAAACGGAAAAAGTGGATGGCATGGAAAGCAAACTAATGGACCCTTTGGCTGCCAATCACGTGGACGAAATGCTATTCAGATGTATGCACCCCAACGGCCTGAGTATATTAATCTTAGCCCCTTGTTCCTATTTGCACATTTCCGGCAATATTACCGGCGCGCTTGTACGTCGCGTTCACGGGGGAATTCCCGGATTCCGGACACGTTCGGCCCAGGTTCGATGGATGACGGGAATCCCCTGGCGAATGCGAGAACCTCAGCCTCTGCCCGACAGGATACATAAATACAATGAGCTCGCTCCTCTGAACTCCCGTCGCGCCTGTCTGAAGGGAACGCTGAAGAAAAGTGACACAAATTGGATCAAATTTGGATCGAATGATTGTGAATTGTCACGTCGTCGGATTAAAGAACTGACATATTTAAAACGCCTTAAATATATAGTATCTATTTTGTTTCAAGTACTTAACTTTAACAACAGACGTTATATTTTTAACCATAACCATCATTAAATAAGCTGTTTGTTCAATAGCTATTTACACGATTGTTTGAAGATATTTTGTTTGTCGCTAAATGTGTAACACCAAGCTGTTCGTGCTATTAGTGAAATGATTCAGAATACGTTTTTGTTGACTAGTGTTTAGTGTTTTTGAGTCAGGTAGGTAGATTTTTATATTCCGGGTCACATACGTGTCTGAAAATTAGTATTCAAATTTTTTCTAACATTTGATGTTATTAAATTACTTTGGAATGGCTGGTTTAAAAGAAATCGGGTTTGCGGTGTTTTCTCGCAACAAATTTAAATTGCGGAGATATATGTTTCTGTAATTTGATAATCGAATTGTTTTTAACATTTTAGTGCATGAAATAACATTTTGAAACCAAATAAGTAACTTAAATAAGCAGGAAAAATTAGAAGTAAAAACCACGGAAATAAATAAGAAGAAGTACATAAATAAATAAAAAAGCATTAAAAAACATTATTACTTATATTTATTTCCGAATACAAAAATAGTAAAAACAAATAATTATATATAATTATAGAATAATAACATAGAATATAACATCTATTGTACAAAAATGTACAAACACTCAAAGTTAACCTAAAATAAAATAAAATAAAATAATAGGAGTATAATATACATATTTTTATGGAAAATTAACCTAATTGGCGAAAATATCAAGTTATTTATGTTAAGTTCTTCTAAAATCAGAATAATAATCAGCACAATATGAAGGCTTTTTTTAATATGACATCTTTTTATCTTCATTTATATTTCTCTTTTTATTGTCTTATTTTCCAATAAGACCCATAAAATTAGTTCCCTAAAATTAGCAATAATTAGAACGGAGCCTGATTGACAAAGATTTATTTTTACATTGTTTTACATTCCGTAGTAGATTCTGCGTTTTCGAACCTCAATCACACGACTTAAAAGATTCAAAATACTTTTAATCATACAATTCGGTATCAACCCACGTTTCCCTTCTAGTCAATACGGTTGTGGTTTTCTTTTTTCGTTTGCAACCACTTCTTGACAAGTATAAACAGCTGTCCGCTAAAAAGTAGTAAAAAGTGTTTGAAATAACCAAAATTCAATATAATTTCGTATTGGCATGTTAAGTTATTGCATGCTAATAATTTATAACACAAAAGAAAATAATCTGTAATCGGATGTGGCCAGGCACATGACTTTATCATCCTCTACAGCAGTATCAAATTGTGTCACACTCTACTGTTTTGATGTCAATAGAATCAAAATATCTATCAAATTCTGGCTAACTAGTTTTACTGCAGGCACCACCGAACAGAATTTGCTCATGCAGCTAAAGTATTACTTTTACCCAACAATGTAATAGACATGAATTATACAAAATTTCCTTCTACTCTTATTTATAATTAAATTATTTTACGACGTTGCAGAAAGGGCGGCGGTTTATTTGCAAAATTGTTGAAAAATCCTAAGAGTAACCCTCCAGTTGCTTTGGACCCTTTTGAACAAAACTTCTTGCTGCTTTATGTTTGGTCATGAAACTTCTAAATATGAAGTTTCTTCCTGCTACCTTTTTCCGGAAAAACTATAAAAAGTCATAAGCCATAAAAACACACACATACATACACACACACACACACACACACAGAATTGTTTTTTTACATTGGTCAAAAATGTTCAGGGGACCCAAAAGGACAGATTTCCATTAAAATCTCAAAACTTTAGTTTAATACTATGTATGATAAAGTAAAAACTGGAAAAATACAGTGCCCCATTTAAATACGTATGGCCTTCTTAAAAGTGATCCTGTTCATTCAAAAGCATTTTAATTTTGTTGCTGATGTAATTTTCTATAACGTTTACACATTCCTTCGTGGTATATTTTAATTCTAAGCAACCTATTTTTTGCTGTATCAGCTTTTACCTGTAGTTATAATAGTATGTTATAATACAAGTTTTATAAGACAAAAATTGGCGCACGAGTAGTTTTGGGCACGATCTAACGCAAATAGTGTTATATACTATTTTTTTCTACTTGGCGACATTTAATTTACATACATTTCGAAAAGTGCGGTTATCATCTTACAATCTAGAGTAGTTTGATATTCAACAGTTGGTAGTTGTAGTAAAATTCACAAATACGACTGACCCGAGCCAATAGCGATTGAGATGTTAGCCTTATTTGACACTTGACGTCAATATCATCAATCTTGGAAAACTAAAAGTTACCAAACGTTTGTGACCTAGTGTTTTCATAACGACACCGAAACCGGTTTCGTTATGAGTTCATAACGAACGCAAAGTATAAAAATCGTTTTTATGTCACCGACAAGCTATGGAAATAGCCTATTAGTAATTGTATCTTTAAAACACACACCCCCTACATATTTTTACATTAACCGTAGTAGGTTAGTGAGTGTTAAGAGAAAAGTCTAATCCTAAGGAGTTTAAACAATTTATAGTGTCCATTTTCCCACCGTTGCGTTGCCCGGCGTCATTGTAAATTATGAAACCGATAAATCAGGCAGTGCCGTCGACAAGCTGATAATTTACTGCTGGCGGTCGGGCGCGTACGTGCATTTTTCGACGGTTACTAATTTTAAATTAACTAAATTGACGCATGAACCGGTACCGGTTTGCATTATTGACAGTTTTATGACGGCATCGAAAGCGCCGCCCGCTTGATTATCGCGCCCCAGCGTAAATAAGTTTTATTGCAGGGGCCAGCTTACGGGAAGCGGGGAGGCTGTAAATTGCTGCTAACGCCACCTACCGGATTTTCTACTCTATCAATTTGCGACAAGACAAACGGTCGATCCGCTAATGATTTTGTATTTGTGTATTTTTGTATTTTGATTTGTGGACAGCTTAGAAACCATTTCAACACATAATATTGAGAAAAGTTATCTGTACTATATCTAAAATTATTTCTATTATACCTTTAAAAACTGCCATGGCATGCACGAAAATTTCCTCTTTCAAACCGACTTTAAAAAATTTGTTAAAGGAACGTTCTCTTTTCAGCCTGGTTTCATTCTATAATTTTATTCATTCTTTTCTAAATATAATAATAATAAATTATAAATAATAATTCATCCGACTCAGAGATATTATTTATCCATTAAATTAAGCTGCTTTTTAAATTTAATTCTAGAATATTGTCATATTTACTGCATTCATTAAGCGCCAATAGACTTAAAGACTGACGTATTTCAACAAAAGCAAGCAAAAAATTGTTCGACAGCCAACTTGTTCACTAAGATATTTACGTGCAATAAATATTATTTTAATGTTTTTTTTTTTTTAGAAAAAATGTGCTTTTAGAAGACTTTTTATTATGTTTAATACAGAACGTGAACTTATAACCATCTTCACCGTAATAAAGTTGTTTTGTTACATTTCACATTGTAAAAGTTAAGACAATGTAACTAACTTAATATTACTGGTCTTTATTACTAAATTTTCTGATGGAAAATGTAAAAATTGTTTTTTTTTTATTTATTATGTTCATTACTTAAATAAAAACGAAATATGATAAAAACTAAAACAAATGAAGGTGTTCAGTTGTCTAAAATTGTCGAAATGAGTAGTGATTTTACAGATTACGCGAAAACATTTTTAAAAAATCTTTATGAAATTTCAGAAAGTCAACTTCGTCTCTCTTCTTTCTCAGTCATTTTTAAGGGAAAAAATTTAATTTTGTAATTTGTACTTTATCACCGCTTTAGACTCAAAATTCGTTATAAAATATTTGCATCAATATCTCTGAACGTGTGAACTTTTATGTGAACAAATTATACCCCATATTAAAGACGAAAAATATTAATATATGTCGGTTTTGGAGAAGGTTTAATTACGGGTTTACGGAATCGAGATGTTATGTTAATATCTATTCAGTCAAGTCATCTATAATCAGCAAACTTCTGTGTTTTTGACAGAATATACAGTGTGTCTCACGGGACGTTGGATTGTATGGGTACTTTTGTTATTAATAGAGAGAGTCGGTTAAATGGGCAAAGTAGTTCATATTTATGTGCTCTTTCATAATCTGTTCACAAAACAGTTGAATTCTAAATGTTTTCCAAGCTAAATTGAAAAAACCAAAAAATTAAATTTTTTCTTATGGTCATATCTTCTTTATTTGTGATCCCATCAGAAAAGCGTCTCCCCATCGTTTTCACCAGATTTTTTTCAACAGATGGGTACAGATGGAGAGATATCATATTGTTTCACAAATCTTATTATAATCAAAACATGGCATGTGGCATACCAAATTACTCAGAAAGAAATGATGAATCCAAACATGTATAAAACCAATATGCAGTCCATAAGAAAAACAAATGTTACAATTGTTTCTGACAAATTCATTGGCGAACAAGAATTTAAACTGACATAATCAAATTGTAGGCAAAAAAGTGCCTTTATAATATCAAAACGCTTTTCTGATGGGATCACAATTAAGAAGTTATGATCATAATTAAAAAATGTTTTTTTTTGGTTTTTCAAGATAGCTTAGAAACCATTTTGAATTCAATTTAATTTCTGAACAGATTATGAAAGAGCACATAAATATGCACTACATGGCCTATTTAACCGACTTTCTATCTCCATTAATAATAAAAGTACCCATACAATCCAACGTCCCGTGAGACACACTGTAAATTGACATAATATCTCGGCTCTAAAAACCTGTATATTGCCTTCTCCCAACCCTACATCTTTCAATATTTTTAAGTAGTTTATTGTTTATCTTGTACCAAGATCATTCGTCTTTAATATGGTGCAAAATTGTTCTGCTAAGCTTAATACTTTCGGTGATATTGATGCAAACATAGGTGGACAACAATTCATGACAAAATTTTTTAATCACTGATAGTACTTAATTAATTTCAATATTAATATCATTAAACATCCAGTAAGCATTTTGATATGAAATTAAGGACATTTTTCTGAATATTTTCCTTGAATTTTCACGCATTCTAAACCACCAAACATCCAGTGAACGTTTGTTCTACTGACCGACACTATAACCCGTTCTAAAATATACTTCGCTATTGACCTAACCAGTCCATGTCAGAAAATTCATTTCCATTAAGCACATAACCCGAAAGAGAGACAATGATGGTACTGCCCTTAGGGTAGTAGTGGTTATTCGCTTGAGATCGGCTTATTCGGGCTTTCGAGAATTAGGCCGCATGGGAAATTTTGTTCGTGCCGAAAGGTCCTTGCCGCCGGTGAAAAATTTGCAGTCCCTCGGCGGGCCTGCAAAATAAATTCCGAAAAATCTACATGAGTAAACAATGTTGCGAGCTCCGCGGCAGCACCTTGAGACTCCAAGAGGTCCGAGGAACGACTCGACTACATCTTCGGGAGACGGGTTATCTGAGTTCGGGCCCCTCGCAAATATTTGTGTAGGGCCGTAAGGAGCTTGCTCACATGAAATATGCAGACAAAGGTCTGAATTCCGTAAATGTTGCAGGAATGCACTTTATGTGAGCGTGGCTAGAGACAATAAAATTGAGAGCGAACATGCTCATCTTGTTCGTTGAATCTATTTTATTTTTCCATCGGAAAGAAAAATAACAAGATACATTGGTGTTTGAAAGTTATGAAGTAGTTCCACATGTTCAATTGCTTAGCGCTTGCTTTTTACTGAACTTTTAATAATTATTGTCTTAGCAAACTATAGACCAAAAAAGATAATCCTACCTACAAATGAGAAAAGATTTTGAATTACATGCTCTAAGAGAAGGGGAGATGGCATCACTAGAGAATCTGAATCTGTTAAAGTTGAAGAATACGGCAGCAATATGAGTAAAGCAAATGTACAAGATGAAGAGCTGGACGAATTGGAACACACAGATGGCTCAGATAAAGGGAATCTCTCTGAAGAAGTACAAGAAGACGAAGACAACGATAGAGAACCGATAAGGAGTAAACAAGTAGAAGTTAAAACGATACCAATAAAGACTAAACAAGAAAACATGAAGAGGTCTAAAGTGAACATGGATCCAATTGATTATCGCTATTGTGCTGACGTTAAAACTCAAAAAGTTTGTATTTTTATAATTAAAAAACGACGTCTACAAGTTTTTTTTTAAATAACACCGAGATTATCAGAGATTTTCACATTTTTTTATACTTTACGCGCTTACTGTAAGTACGCTATAGGTTGCAGAACTTAATGATACTGATTTATTTAAACTATTTGAAATATGTTTTTTTTTTCAATGAACAAGTATTTTTTAAGCTGCTCATTATATTTTTATATAGGCAAAGATTGTATTGCACATTCATTTATTTAAGTGTACATATATATTATTAAAGGGACATACAAATATATAAACGCACAATTATTAATTCTGATGTACGTTTATATAAAATTATTGCACATTTATTTTTTTAATGCACAAGTAATTTTTTGAACTGCTCAAATATTTTTTGTATTGGACAAATATTTTTGGTGTTGGTCAAATATTCTATCAAATGTTTACAATAAATGCACGTCTCATTTTATTTATTGCGCATATAATTGCCCCTATTTTAGTTAAAAAGGCTGTATTTTGTACTGGTTTAAAATGGAATACCTTCGGCAAAACTTCTATCTAAAAACACATAACCCAATTACAGTCAACTGGTCCCTTTTCGTATGCAGTATTGAGAAGGCCGGCACAGCGGTGGAGGCATTAATTTTTGTACTGAAGGCAGTATTATAGATAATTTCACACCCATGAACAGCAAAATCTCCTATGGGATATTGTTAATTACACCTTTGGAATGGAACATTTCCCTTTCTAACGGAAATACTAACAAGAAAAACTCAGCGCGAGCCATACAGATTTATGTGGCAATCAAGTTAAATCGTGTACTATGTACCAGCACAAAAACTTTATCACTTGCCCGAAATTAATCTCTGCAAACGATCCGGCATAAAATACTCATCAGCGCTAATCCTCGCGACCAATCTCAAATTATCACCCCCAGTCGCGGCATACATAATGCATGCTCCACCCGAAACTATTACCCATCGTTAGGGTGGCTTTTCTCGCGACACCACAAAGAAAGTGCCATCCCCACATCTAATTGGTTTCATCGTAACTACGGGCCATTTTCTCCCACTCTCCCTTCTCCCTGCTCTCCTTCAAGATTAATAACCAGTTTAAGGAGTCTCTAACGGGATCGCATTAATTTTCAGGATGGCGACCGGGGATACCTAGAGGGACTCGCCTCCAGATATGCAGATTTATTCAGCACGCACTACGGCGACGTCCTTAGCCACCTCGAGGACCTCCGCAGGAGGGATTGGGCGGAGATGTCGCCGAGGGATAGGGTCCTTGCCACGCCAGGAACGCCGCCTAACAACTATAGCCCCATTGCAACCCCGGTAAGCGGTGGAGGACACGGACTTACTAGCTCGCAATCTCAGCCCATATACGTCCCGGGCAAATACTCCGTAAGTAAACTAAAAGGGAATTTTGTTTACTGGGACGGTGGTGTGCGCTCATATTGTTGGTATTTTGTAGATATGAGTCATTCCGGGTTAAATCTCGTAAACATTAGCGATATTTGCCGAGATGTTTTTACTTTTGGCGTATGAAGCGTATTAAATAGCTTAAAATAATAACTATACTAAATGGACCACTAGATGTAGTGAATTTACTTCCAGTCACTATACTGCTCTATTAAGAATAGCGGTCGTATCTGCAAATTTGTTGAGGCTTTACTTTCCTGATAAAATCAGAAGAGGATGAATGATTTGTTCTTGGTCTGTTACAGCTAAAAGATATAAAAACATGACAAACCGGTGTTTTTTACTTGATCGCAAGAAGACTACGACAGCCACCGATATTCATAAAATCCATTACCAATACTTGACAAAATTGAGCCGGATATTTTTTGTTTTATCAGCAAAGGTTCCAAGTTCACTTTAACTTATAATTTGAATAGCTGAACTTTCCGGTGTTCATCTTATTACAAAACTATGAAGATTATTTGATTGCCTACTCAATTTTTGTTCAACCATAACATACCTACTTGTCTGTTTTTTTTTTTCAAGACAATGAACTGCTAAGATATACATAGAGTAATTAAAGAATAACTAATAACCACAAAATTTATGAACAAGTCAATTTAAATTTATCAAATATTATCAATTATAATTAAATAATAATAATTAAATTAAATTAATAATAATTAAACTAAACTTTCATAAATTAACTTTGTCTACTTATGACATTTTCATTTTTAAACGATAATTTCATAGATCCTTCATAGATCGTCATAATTATTACATGCGAGTTATGCCTAGATATTAGGGTCCTCATTTGTATGGAAAACTGAAAAAAAGTTTTATTATTCTTTTCTGCAGGGCCCTCTATTTGTTCTTTTATATCCACATATAATTCCAACGAAGTTTGAGTTCGAGCAAAACATATTAACCCGTGCGACAAGGGATTCAAAATCGAGAATAGGTTCAATTTAATAATATTAAAAAGGAATTTGCTTTCTTTCACCACAATAAATTTCCATATTTTTCCATATTTTTATTAATTCAATCAAAACTAAAAAAAATAATCCATTAACTTTTGAGTCTAGATATCAAAGCATTTGTGACTATCCTGGTCAACAAAAGATAAAATCGACAAATAAAGACTATTTCTGGTATGCTTTTTACTTTATCATACGCAGTATAATAAAGTATTGTAATCATGCCAAAAAAAAATATTGAGTTTTTAGCGGAAATAGGTATTTTTGGGTCCCCTGAACATTTTTGACCAAGGTACAAAAAAATGTCTGTGTGTGTGTGTGTGTGTGTGTGTGTCTGTGTGTGCGTGTGTGTGTAAACGATTTTTGTGGCGACGATTCCGGAGAAACTACTAAAGGTATCGGGACGAAAGTTCATATTTAGAAGTTTCATGACCTAACTTAGAGCTGAAAAGCTTTTGGTTCAAAAGGGTCCAAAGGAACTGGTAGTTTATTCTAAGCCTTTTTCAAGGATTTTGCAAATGAGCCGCCATTTCTGTAATTTCGTCAAAATAGTTAAATAATAAATGAAAGTAGAGGAAATTTTGAATAATTTATGCCTATGACTTTTTTTGGTAAAATTAATAGTTTAGCTTCAAGAGCAAATTCTATTTGATCGAGATCGATCGCATCTGCATTGATATGAAATTACATTCCGGAGAAACTACTAAAGGTATCGGACCGAAAGTTCATATTTAGAAGTTTGATGATTGAACTTAGAGCTGAAAAGCTTTTGGTTCAAAAGGGTGCAAAGGAAGTGGGTATTTACTCTTTGCATTTTGCAACTATTTTGCAAATTAGCTGCAATTTCTATAATTTCGTCAAAGTAGTTAAATAATAAATTAAAGTAGAGGAAATTTTGAATAATTTATGCCTATGATATTTTTGGGTAAAATTAATAGTTTAGCTTCAAGAACAAATTCTATTTGATCGAGGTCGGTCGCATCTGCATTGATATGAAAAAATATTTGTCAAATCCAGGCTACTATGTGCCTGGATTTGACAAATATTTTTTGTGCTGTCATCACAGAAATGTCTATGGCTGTCACACTCGAAAACAGCTGATTTGAGCTGATTTCATCATAGGTTGGAGAACCGCTATGGAACGTTGCCGCTCTAGTGCGACAAAGTACAAAATACAAAATTCAAATAAAATAAGATCACCAATTTGATTGTTTGTTGATAAGAAATATCAACCCGTTGTTATATCTAATTGTAAAAACGATAAATAGAGAAAATTGTAAATAAAGTATAGCGATTAGTGTAGTTATGTATTTTAGTATGGTGGTACAGTAGTATGTGACATCTACAGTGTCATGAACGAATATGAATCTGTCAGAATTTGAATTAGTTTTTCAAACTTGACGTTTCGTAGAAGTGGTAGGTATCAACGCATTATCAACCTAACATTTCCTATACAGAAATATAACCATTTTTGAATATTTGTAAATACTTATTTCTCAAAACGCAACACAAAAACGTTGATGTCACTCCTGCCGAAAACTACATAGCGCGACTCGCTCACATGCGACGGCGACGCGCCGCCATCGGTGACGCGCCGCATCAGCGCTCGTCGCGCTATTCCATACTTTCGGCATTTGTGAGATAATTAACTATTATTCTGATGACAGTAGGTAGTGTCAAATGCTGATGCTTTGACAATACCTACTATTGATACTATTGGCTATCAAAATATCTGTCAAATCCTGGCTAACTAGTTTAATTTTAATGCAGACACGATTATATCTCAATCAAATAGATTCTCATGCAGCTAAACTATTTTATATTTTGTATGATAAAGTAATGTGCCTGGCCACATCAGATTTTTTCCGTATATGTGAAAGCAGAAATTCCAAATTGCGTCTAATTTTTGAGAAAAAAAACATTGAAAGAACATTTGATTTTTGTGTCCTTTAGGACGGCTACTTTTGCCAAATTTACTATTTGAAAATATGTGAAATGCTGTAATGTCAAGACTTAGAAGTAAATGATTATTTTTTTCTATTAAGCTAATCACTGTTTTATATAATTTTATTGCAGTAAAATGAAATAACATGATTTTAATTATTCTTTATATTATTAAACTAGACTAATTCTCGATTTCACAGGAAATAATGAATATAAAGAACGTGTTCTGGGTATTATTTTTGAACTAATGTATGGCGAAATAATCCAATCTTCTAGTAACTCTAGTTACAAAAACATGTGAAATTAAACTGTAAACGTACTTTTACGTGAAATGTTTAGAAACGTGTTTCTTCAAGCGCAAGACAAATCTATCTAAAACGCTTATTCATATTTCATTCAGAGCTATTTTTGTCGGTAAAAACGTCACTTAAAAAGATAACTATTCGAAACTTAACTTTAGTTTCAAAACCTAAACTGCCTTCTCTGATAAACCCTAAGGCAATGACTACATAACTATAAAATATCACTTGATAATGTATGCTTTTTGCACAGAAATTTGATGATTCTTGTCCATGTTGTTCTATACGGTTTGTTTTCTTCTTGTGATTTTAGCCATCGAGTTGTTTAAGTGATAAGGAAGAAGACGAAATATACGGCTTTGGTTACGGTGTATACGGTGCTCAAATTGCGCGACAACAGCAACAACGACTTCAGGTGCAACAATCAAGCCATCAACCACTAGTTATGCAACATCAGCAGAACTACCAAACGTAAGTTACCAAAAGTATGACATTTCTTACTCTTATTAGGACATTCATTAACATTACAAATTTTTAATAAGTTATATTAAATACGATGTAATATTTATTCCTCATGGATTTGCTCATTGAATAATGTACACAATCACTTAATATCTATGATTAAGTTCAGATTAGAGTACTTACATAGTATATATTTTGCAGTAGTGGAAATCACAACGTAGTGGTCAGCGTTTCAATAACAATTTAGAGCAAACATTTACATTCGGCGCGCGAAGAGTTATGGGTTTATGGAAATCAAGTTTGGACCGCTTATTATGTACCTATGCGGCCGAACGTCAATCGAAAATTGAATATTAATTGCATATTATCTCGTGGAATTGATAGGACTTAACCCAATTGCCGAAATCTCATCAGCGCCTACGTTGTTGTTGCCCAGTCCATACTTTGTTAAGTAATCGACCGGCATCGAGTTAAAATCTCATTTTCGTGCATTTAATGGAATCAATTTTGACATGCTGGTTAACCTTTCAGTTGCAAACACTGCGGAAATGTATGATATTACGGCAGAATATCTCATCGAAGTCTGTCTGTTTAGGGTATCAACAAAATTTTGGTATTATTGGGTAACTTTCAAAATGCAGATCCATGAAATATGGCTAAATTTAGCGAGATGTATTTGGCATTTAAAATCGTGTCTTTCAGACAGCATTATTTTTGTAATTTTTTTACTTGCGTGTTTACTTGTTGTTGTCGTGCAGTTTTTATTTGTTTCTTTCTTACCAAAGGAAGGTTTTACTAACAATGATGTGCACTTCACATCACTTTAATGTTTTCATATGAACTAAAAGCAAATGAGGGTAGCACAACTGTGGAAACTTAACGTCACAACAAAAAGAAACAGTGACCTGGATGTTATACAGGATGGTAATTAAGTAACGGAATAATTCAATAATTCTGTAAATAACTAAACTATCGAAAAATCTAAAAGGCGTATAGCGATTAAAATTGTAGCGAATACGGACAAGCTATCTTCATGGATTTTCATCAATATTTGTAAGAGCTATGATGACATCGATATTTTTTTTTAAATGGTCACGAATATTTTTTTAGTTATGATGTCATCGATATTTTTTTCAAATGGTAACCAATATTTTTTATTTTTTATTTTGATAGTACTTTTTAATCTCTTTTCAACGGTATAAAAATTTTATTATGTTGTATCAGAAAATGTTCATGAAAATGGACTTTTAAAGGTGAACCATATTAAGAAAACAATCTTAAAATCAAGTCGACGTGTTTGATGTTTTGAGCATGCATTACCATAGTTACGTTACATATCGCATTGTTAGTAACTGTCATAAAATCAGACGATTAACAGAGCAGCAGAGAATAGAAGTGCTCATAATCCATGAAAATAGCTTGTCAGTAGACAAGCTATTTTCATGGATTTTCAAAAATACTTGTAAGAGTTATGACGTCATCAATTTTTTTAAAAATGGTAAACATATTTTTTATTTTGATAGTACATACTTGTTAATCTCTTTTCAACGGTATAAAAATGTTATTATGAACCATCAGAAAATTTTCAAGAAAAATTATCATTAAAAACTTTTTATACTGGTTATAATAATCGAAGTAATCTTGTTGTTTAGCTCTAGGAGTTAGTCACCTTAGTTACTTGTTTTGAACAAAATCCCCATAAATTGACGGTCATAGAATTTAAATTCAATTCTGTGTTGAAAACTTTGGATGTACGTTTCATTATATTAGTTGTTTATCCAGTTATTTCCAATACAAAAAGTCAAAATTTCGTTATTTACAAAATTACAAATTTTGTTATTTACAAAATTACAATATGCTGGATCACAAGTATTCAAATTGTTGACCTTGCGCCACTTGACAACTTCCAAGTCGTTTATAAAAGGCATCTACGATATTTTGAAGCTTTTCGGCAGTTATTTGTTGGCACTCGTGTTGTATTTTCTGTTGAAGGTGTTCCAAATTGTTGGGACGATCTTTATAAACTTTTGTTTTTAAATAACCTCACAGAAAATAATCAAGCGGTGTAATATCTGGTGATCTAGCTGGCCACTCCATTTTTTCCCTTCTTCCAATCCACCTCTCAGGAAATGCAGCGTCCAAATAATTACGCACATTATCGGCATAGTGCAGTGGGGCACCATCTTGCTGGAACCAGATTAATTCATTTGCCTGTTCTGGATTGTTGTTATTTTCGAAACATTCTCCGTAACGCTGGCAACTCTTCATTTTGAAAAATTTGCCAATGTCAGTCGCCAGTTAAATTGTAATTAAATAAGAATGGTCCAACAATTTGAGTGCCAATAACTCCTGTCCACACATTTATTTTTTGGGGATATTGTGTATGCCCTTCGACGGTCCAATGCGGATTTTCTCTAGCCCAATATCGACAATTATGTCGATTCACCAAACCCGACAACAACAATGTTGCTTCGTCCGAAAACACTATCCGATTTGCGAACATTGGATCTTGGGTGCAAAAGTTCATTATGCTTTCACAAAATTCCAGTTTGTGGTCAGTGTCGGTTTCGGCAATCTGATGAATAAGTTGAATTTTTAGGGATGAAATGTTTCTACTTTTAGTAAATTTAAAACGGATGTATGACTGATGTCATGGTCTAAGGCCAATCCACGACTGCTTGAATGTGGATTTTCCTGGAGATCCAACAAAACATCCAGTTTTACTTCGTCCGTTACTTTTTTTCGGGAGTCCCGACCTGGATACAGCGCGTACAGTTCCTTTTTCCGGAGTTTGTCCTCAAGTCTGCATACCGTCGACTGGCTAATTCGGTCTGGATATTTTTTCTTCAAACAGGTTGCACACTTCTGCATAGGTCCTAATTATATTCCCGTAACCGATCATAATGAGAACTTCTATTCTCTGCTGCTCTGTTAATTGTCTCATTTTATGACAGTTACTAACAATGCGATATGTAATGCGATACGTAACTATGGTAATACATCCTCAAAACATCAAACACGTCGACTTGATTTTAAGATTGTTTTCTTAATATGGCTCACCTTTAAAGTCCATTTTCATTAAAATTTTCTGATACAACATAATAAAATTTTTATACCGTTGAAAAGAGATTCAAAACTACTATCAAAATAAAAAATAAGAAATATTGGTTACCATTGGAAAAAATCTGATGTGGCCAGGCACATGACTTTATCATACAATATATAAAATTAATAGTTTAGCTGCATGAGAATCTATTCTATTGAGATAAATCGTAGGTATTGTCAAAGCATCAGCATTTGACACTACCTACACTACGTCATTAGAATAATAGTTATTTATGTCACAAATGCCGAAAGTACGGAATAGCGCGACGACCGGTGATGCGGCTCGTCACCGAAAGCGGAGTGTCGCCGTCGCATGTGAGCGAGTCGCGCTATCTAGTTTTTGGCAGGAGCGACATCAACGTTTATTGTGTTGCTTTTTACAAAATACGTATTTTAAAAAAATAAATAAAAAATTTCTGTATAGTAAATGCTAGGTTGGTACCACTTTGACGAAACGTCAAGGATAAAGGTGCGTTCCGATTGGTAGGTAATGGTAGCTAATGGCGGTGGTAGAATACGAAATTATAGTATTTCTTACATGTCGTGATGACACATATTAGTTTGCATGTACATAAACATCAGTCACTAGCAATTTTCTATTGGAAATACTATAATGGCGTCTGCTACCACTGCCATTATCACTAATGAAAACGCACCTTAAAAAGCTAATTCAAATTCTGACAGATTTATATTTGCTTATGACACATCCCTACCAACATGCTAAAATAAAACTACACTCATCGCTATACTTTATTTATAATTTTCTCAATTTATCGTTTTTAGAATTAGATATAAAGACGAGTTGATATTTCTTATCAACAAACAATCAAATTGGTGATCTTATTTTATTTGAAATTCGTATTTTATAATTTGCCGCACTAAAGCGGCAACGTTCCATAGCGGTTCTCCAACCTCTGATGAGATCAGCTGTTTTCGAATGTGACAACCCAAAAAAATATTTGTCAAAATCCTGGCTACTATGTAATTTCATATCAATGCAGATGCGACCGATCTCGATCAAATAGAATTTGCTCTGCAGCTAAACTATGAATTTTACCAAAAAATGTCATAAACATAAATTATTCAAAATTTCCTCTACTTTAATTTATTATTTAACTATTTTGACGAAATTACAGAAATGGCGGCTCATTTGCAAAATCCTTGAAAAAGGCTTAGAATAAACTACCAGTTCTTTTGGACCCTTGTGAACCAAAAGCTTTTCAGCTCTAAGTTAGGTCATGAAACTTCTAAATATGAACTTTCGTCCCGATACCTTCAGTAGTTTCTCCGGAATCGTCTCCACAAAAATCGTTTACACACACACACACACGCACACACACACACACACACACACACACACACACACACACACACACACACACACACACACACACAGACATTTTTTTGTACCTTGGTCAAAAATGTTCAGGGGACCCAAAAAGACCTATTTCCGCTAAAATCTCATTTTTTTTTTCGGCATGATTACAATACTTTATAATACTGCGTATGATAAAGTAAAAAATATCGATGACATCATAACTAAAAAAAAATCTGATGTGACCAGGCACATGACTTTATCATACCATATATTAATAGTTTAGCTGCAGGAGATTCTATTTGATCGAGATCGGCCACGTCTGCATTAAAATAAAACTACTAGAACTAGACAGATATTTTGATTATATTTACAGTATGTAATGTCAAAACATCAGCATTTGACACGTACTATCATTAGAATCACAATATCTGATAAATCCTGGCTAACTAGTTTTAATACTAGTGTTTTAATGCAGTACGAGCGATCCCGATGCAATAGAATTTGCTCGTGCGACTAAAATATTTATTTTACCAAAAAATTTCATAGTCATGAATTATTCGGAATTTCTTCTACATTAATTTATTATTTAACTATTTCGACGAAATTCCAGAAATAGCGGCTTATTTGCAAAATATTTCAAAAATGCTAAGACCTCCTTGTCATACTACATATGATAAAGTAAAAACGTTATTGGTTCTGATGATTAATATATTATATTGGCTTCTAGCATACTATATTTTCGGGTTTTACCCCGTCTTCAGTGCTAACTACAAAAGTTCATAAAGAATTATGCTCAATATTCCAAATAAGTTTTAATGTTACCATACCGTCTTACAATCTTTCTTGTATTTATTCGCGAAAACATAAGAACATGGCTATCCGCAATCGAAATACACATTGACACCAAGATGTTTTAATATTGTTGCACTGTACGTGCGCGCGTTCTCGCATTCTCCATGCATTTGCGTGTTGAATTGACGTTTCGCAACCGCTGACGTTCTGAATACTGTCAAAAAATTCAAAATATCCTGGCTACCTGCTATTAATGCAGACACGATTTCGATCAAATAGAATTTGCTCCTGCAGCTAAACTATTAATTTTACCAAAAAATGTTATAAACATAAATTATACAAAATTTCCTCTACTTTAATTTATTATTTATCTATTTTGACAAAATTGCAGAAATGGCGGCTCAATTGCAAAATCGTTGAAAAATGCTAAGAGTAAATAGCCAGTTCCTTTGGATCCTTTTGAACCAAAAGCTTTTCAGCTCTAAGTTTAGTTATAAAACTTCTAAATATCAACTTTCGTCCCGATACCTTCAGTAGTTTCTCCGGAATCGTCTCCACAAAAAACGGGTACACACACACACACACACACACACACACACACACACACACACACACACACACACACACACACACACACACACACACACACACACACACACACACACACACACACACACACACACACACACACACACACACACACACACACACACACACACACACACACACACACACACACACACACACACACACACACACACACACACACACACACACACACACACACACACACACACACACACACACACACACACACACACACACACACACACACACACACACACACACACACACACACACACACACACACACACACACACACACACACACACACACACACACACACACACACACACACACACACACACACACACACACACACACACACACACACACACACACACACACACACACACACACACACACACACACACACACACACACACACACACACACACACACACACACACACACACACACACACACACACACACACACACACACACACACACACACACACACACACACACACACACACACACACACACACACACACACACACACACACACACACACACACACACACACACACACACACACACACACACACACACACACACAGACATTTTTTTGTACCTTGGTCAAAAATGTTTAGGGGACCCAAAAAGACCTATTTCCACTAAAATCTCAAATTTCTTTTTCGGCACGATTACAATACTTTATTATACTGCGTATGATAAAGTAAAAATATTCGTGACCATTTAAAAAATATATCGATGTCATCATAGCTCTTACAAATATTGATGAAAATCCATGAAGATAGCTTGTCCGTATTCGCTATAATTTTAATCGCTATACCCCTTTTAGATTCTTTCGAGAGTTTAATTAGTAACAGAATTATGGAATTATTCCGTTACTTAATTTCCACCCTGTATAAACACACATGATAAAAGACAAATGTAAAACAAAAATTGAAATATTTTACTTTTCCTGAAAATTGAAATATTTTACTTTTCCTGAGTACAGAATTTCAAGTCTCTGTAATGTTTACATACTTTACTTTTTTTCGAAATCTGATACTTACTTGGTTATCGAAATTGACCCACGACTTCTTGTTTATTGTTGAGAAAGCAACAATAACAAAAGTTGTTTGTTTGTACTCACCTTTTTTGAACACGCTGTATATTCCTTAATATGCTTAATATTTTTCGTCCTATAGTTAACCTTTCTACCACATTTATATATTCTGCATTACAAAAATAAAATACTTCAATTAATAGGGCCAGAGCAACAATTTTTAAAAATAAATTCTGAAGTTGTCAATATGACATCATTCTGAAAGCCAATGTGAGGTTTGTTTTCTGTTCAAACATGGCGCTTACACCTATATTCTAAATTTCCATCGGACTTAAAAAAATAAAGGCAAGCCAATATCTGAAAAGCCTGTAATTTCAATAAAATTCAACGACGTACTCAGCACGAAAACGACTCGAACACATCGAAGCGGCATTATTCGACGTTATCGTCCTATCCAATGCTCTTCACAAACTTAGCTTATCTCACGCAAATATCTGGCAAATATATTCAGAATTACCCTTAAATTCGACCATTCATGTAAGTAATGGATATTATGAAGTACCTATTGTTGGCCCACCGTTATTTTACCACCTGATAACACTATGGAGATATGCAGATAATCGATAAATTCGTATTGTATTGTAATAAAATGCCTTTTGTTCCAGATGCCTGAGTCCAAGGTCGGCTTACTTCTACGAGTTTCCACCTAACGGTAAGTTTGTAATGTAATTTAACCAATAAATAAATTGAACAAAAGTCCAGAAAAATACTCACCATTTTTCAGTTCTATCAACTAAGTCTAAGAGATCGCAACTTACAGAACTTCGCAATCATTATAGTGTAGCTAAACTTTTATTCTTGCTTGTGAATTTAATTAACTCAAGTTTGGTTTAAATGTAAATAGTGAAATTTAATGGATTCAGTTCGTGTTACGACTCGAATAAAAGTTTCAGGATATAAAAGTTAGTAATACGAACGCCGCGCCGCTGGTAGTCATAAACTATTCAGTGGTTACACTAATTGCTAAGCTTTATTGGTACATTACTGCTGCTTGTATTCTCGATTTTTATTGGCCGAATAGCAAACGTTGCTTCTAGATTCATGATGGTCCAATAGTCGCTGTGGTACTGTTTAGTGGTAGATAATATTTATAATTTAGAAGATGGGATGATATCTTTTATTCTATTGAACAAGTGTACAAGTTTATGCTTATCTTTTTGTGTGTAAAACTAACAGAAAATTGTTCAAGACGACAAGTTTTCGTTTCTTAGGTGTATCTTACTCTTAAATAATAAGTTGGATTTATTTATTCACCATAATTACTTTTTTAATACTTATTAAAATTTACTTATTAATTTTCCTACTTTATATATTTTAAAATTTTTTTTAATTTTGAATATGTGTTAATTTTAAGTTGAAAAACAATGTGCTATAAGTGTAGTGACTTATTTCTTAAGATTTTGAAGAAAAAACTAGAAGGAATGAACTTCAATAGTCTGTTTTGTGTTGAATTTCTCAATGAAGACATGATGAAGACATTTCGGGGTAAAATGTGCGAGAACGCCAGGACGTGACCACAATATCTTAACCGTCGGCGATCTATAATTCTTAATATAGTCCCAAGAGGGCTGCTGGGCTCGTATACTTTTCCCTTCTCTTTATGCGTCCGCCTTTTATTAGGTGCATTATCGATAGTCGTGATGGTTTTTTACGAGTGCGACATAAAACCCGAGACCCGGTAAATCACTGCTCCTTTTTTATTGGGGTTCCGCGAGGAGTCCGAATTTCCGTGCCGAATTTTACGAGCCGTGAGATTTGAACATACAAATTATCGACCTATCCGGCCAACCATTCGACCAAATTTAAGCTTTACTTTATGTGTTCTTTATGGTTCTCCTATATCACCGTCATTAGAAATATACAGGATAATGTGTTCTCAGAAGATTGTGTCTCTGTCGATAATAGTATATTATTATACGACAGTGAGTCTATTGTTATGAGAACTAAGCACTCTAACTAAAACTTATTCCTATTACCTGTTAATAATTAAAAAGACTGATCTAATTGACAACGTTGTTGTCCCATCCTTACTTTAATACTAATAATCTTAAACATGAGTATACCCGGTTGGTTACACTACTGTCAACGGCCGCCTAGTAACTGACCAATTTGACGCATTTTCGGATGTTTCTCGAAGTACACTCACAATTTCAACCAATTTGAGCGAAGATCGAAAAAAATTCTCACCTCTCAAATTAACGCATTAACTTTTCTGTAATAGTTAAAGGACCGGATAGGAAGCCACGGTGGCCGGTTGGAAATTAGAAATCAAAAGTCGGATAATATCCTTTGCGCTCAGAATAATCATAGAAAAATCTCTTCGATGGCTTTGACGCTTTTAGTAATAATAGACGTGGGGACGAGTTCTATTAATGTTAAATTGGCGCATAAGTTGTTTGGGATTCGAGAAGCGCAGCGATGAGTACCATAATGAACGAATTCGCCATTATAGTACTATATATAAAACTAGTGAATGGAGACAAATATCATGCTGAAAGGCCAAAGGTTAGTAACAACAGTGTTACTATTTGGTAATTGTAATCCAGTGAAACAGTGCTACAATATGTCAATTGTGAACGTAAAGTAGAAAACCATGCATTTTAATTTCGTTATTTAATTGTAACAATCTAAATTTATGCTTATTAATGAAATATTCTATATTTCCGTACACATTGACTATTTTGCTATAAATTTACTATGGTATGGTATGGTATGGTAGAGTTGGGTCGTTTGGCATCTGTGCGGCATTTGTTCGATATACCTTGACCTAAATGATCTTTTGTATTTCCCTCATACATTACAGACCTTCTATATTGAGCCTTTTCACGAAGTCAGTTATTGTTCGAGGAGTAAGTAGTGTCAGCTCTGCTGGTTCAAGGATGGCGGCTCTCAAGTGGTTTGGTCTTGTGCGCATTAGAGCGTCACATTCGCACAATAGGTGTACCGCTGTCTCGGGGGACCCCCGCAGGATGTACAGTCTGCATTGTTTGTCCGTCCAATCTTTGTGAGATGATATCTCAGTGGACAATGTCCTGTAAGGAGACCAGTAATCAGTCGAAGGGCTGTTTTTTATACCTGGAGATACTGTCTGGCCTTGGAGGCGGAGAAGGTTATGGTAGCTTGCCTCATGTCAGGTGATGTTTCCCAGTAAGCTCGTTAACCTTACTTTATCTTCCCAGTTTTGTACCATCTTCCTGATGTGGCTCTTTGTGATACCACAACAGGGTTCAGGTCCATAGAAGGGAGTCTTAGAGCCTTCTCTGGCTAGGATGTCACATCAGTGAAACCTTGTTCTTTTTTGCTAGTTTTTCCAGGAAATTTTGTAGTCCCAGACAGTTTTTTGGATTTGTGGGCTTTTGATTGCAGCGCTTTCAATGTCGCCTGGCTGTCTGAGCATATGTATAAATTTACTATACTTTAGTGTACAATATAAATTTATTTGATAAAAATAATATACCTAAGTAGTCAAAAAGTGAATGTTGTAGGCAGTATCACGTACTACGCGGTCTGCTTGTCTCAAGGTTGTAGCTCCTGTAAAAATCGTTTGTAGTCGAACTTTTAAAAACGATATGAAACTATACGAGTCCTTATAACAAATGTAATTATTGAAAAGTTTCACATATTAGCGGTTCAACTTTCAATAAAGAGTATTTGTTTTTAGGGAAGAAAATAAATTTGGTCACATTCAATCAATTTCACATTCCCATTAGGGCTTGTCTCAAGGTTGTAGCTCCTGCAAAAATCTTTTGTAGTCGAACTTTTAAAAACGATATAAAACTATACGAGTCCTTATAACAAATGTAATTATTGAAAAGTTTCACATATTAGCGGTTCAACTTTCAATAAAAAGTATTTGTTTTAGGGAAAAAAAATTTGGTCACATTCAATCAATTTCACATTCCGGGCGTTACATCATTTGAAAAATACAAGTTTGTATAAGGCTGCCATAATAAAAAACGTAATAATTGTATGCACTTGCATGAGAATTTTCCCTTAAGAGTTGAGATAGTATAGTATGTATTCTAAAGCCAATTTGTTTGGAGTTACTGTTTCTTTTGTTTAGACACTGTAGTTTACTATAGAATTAGTCCACCTCATATGACGTAATTGAATTATCGTAAAATGTTCAGTTTTATAATATAAAACCTACCGCTGTAATACATTCTGTTCTCATTGTTTGTAAACTAAGAAACTAAGTTAACTAAGAACTAGATTAAAACAAAACTGATTAGGTTTTTAAATAGCTCTCCTATGATACCACATGTGACTAATTTTCCTTTAGTTGATACCAATACCAGCAAATTCTGTTTTAAACTGGAAGTTGATAGTATCATCATTGTTCTAGCTTTTGATAGTAGTACCATTATGCTAGTCTTCTTCTAGCATGAAAAGCGAGTTTGACTCACTGATTACAACTGTTACTTTCCGCAAACGTTGCAAACAATTCCCGTGCGTTAGAAAGGCACAGCAAGCTTTTCATGAGTCTCTTCTTAAGATTTTAAGCAATGAATCTCAGTATTCGTGGGACATGCTATACATAATAAAACAATCTTCACAACCATTAAAGTAACCTCTCGAACTCCATATCCAAGTGCTCGAGTAATTTAATTAATATAGTTTGCCGTCCGCGTTGGTTTGGTAATAAACTCAATAATATTATCTTAGTTTGCACCACCTTGATGGCTTTTGCTTCGAATGTAGGTACACTCCCCACATGGATTCATTGCGGCTATCCACTTAATCTCGCATGTTACCTCGGTCACATCATATATACTCGAGATGTATTCGCCTGAAGGACGAAACTTCATGCACGTAAGCAGGTGAGATATTCAATCCGGGTACCTCAATGCGACCTGCCATGCATCCGAATTTCTGAATCTGTCCCTATATCACATATTCGCAAAACTTGGACTGAAACTTTGACCGGAACCATAGTAATGTATGGAAGTATATTGTTAATTAAACAATATATACAGGAGCTTCGAAGTTGTGCGGTTCTTGTTACCGAACGTGTATACTTGCCGGAATATAGGGACCGTTCATTTCCATAAACCCGTGAGGACTTTACGTTGTTTCTCAAACTGGAAGTTAGTTGTTTAGCATGTCGATCTTCTGCTAGGGACTCTAGTATAATTCGAATATAATCCAGAAATTCATTCGGTACAGAGTACGTGTGTCCCTTAACTAATATGTTGAAGTCCGAGTATTGTTTAGTTTTTATGAAACTCTAAAAATACTAAAATTCCTGTCAAATGTCGATATAATTTATTTCGTCGTTATCCTGCCGTATTAAGCATGTTAAACATTATCTATCTATCGATTGTGCTCTTAATACTATACAGAAAATCTGAAATCGTTTACCATTAACAAATATTAGCAACTATATTAGATTTAAGACATTTTTACTAATTTCACTATACTATAGTTAATGAATAACTAGTTATGTACATGTAAAAAACATAATAGATATAATTCTAACCACTGATAGGTTCAATAGTGATTACAAACAATCACATCCACCAAGCTTCAAAACATTCCGATTGTTAATCTTTATTTGATAAAAATAGAGCTTTGTTGGCTTCAAGATTGGTGCTTATGATTTTAAATTCTTACTGCTAAGCAAGCTCTCCAAATAGCAGTTTCCGGTAATTATCATATTAATTATCATTATTAAATTATTTATCCCATAATTTAAGTTTTTCTGAAGTTAAACATAACTTGTAAAATTAAATAACGTTTCAGGAATATTATTTAATTAAGCTAACCAAATAACAACCTTAATCCTGGAATGTGGTGAACAAGCGAAAACTGTGTAAACATTTTCCTGTTTCGAACGACGATTCGACCGCGGACTTTGTCTTTTATTTCACTGTGTGCCGTTTCCACTCACAAGGGAGCAGCTCAAAATTTCTCTCGGTGCTATTAAGGTGAAAAGTACAGGCCAATAAAACCGAATGGCTATACGAGAGAGCAACAAGGCGAGCCATTACTTGAAAAATGGGCAGTAAGCAGTACGGTTCCGGGCGATGTATCGATTGCCTATAAATTGCTCCGGAGCCGTATTAAGGCAGCGCCATCTCTACGTTCGAATAAAAATAGCGAAACACTTAATCGGCTAATAGATCTAACTACAGACCAGTGTACGTTACGTACGTCTCTGGGTTCCGCTCGCTAACGTTCGATAACGAGCCGAGGGCAGGCTAGGGCCTCCTCTTTACCAGGACCTAGTCAAGGCGAAGTTACTGCGAGAGTTATTCTCTCAGCTTATCGTATCGGAGGGATTAGAAAACGCTCAAGGGAGCCGCGTCTCTCCGATTCCACTTATTGCCCTCTTTTTCGAACCGAACCGATTAAATTCAAATTTGTACTGACGTGGGCGAATATTTGATCGTCGTGTTCGGGGAATTTTAAAACATGGGGAATCATAATGTTAAAATTATTGTATTGACATTTTCTAATCAATACTTGGTTCTCTAGTCGGAAAACTATGCAAGACTTGTGTTTGCTCAACGGAGAACTAATCAAATACGACAAAAATTCCAATTCTCCGGCGCCTCCACCACAGTTGTTCTATAGGTTTTAGTCTCTGTAAGGACAGAATACATTGAACTATCGTATAATTCCCATTAAAATTAGTCCAGGTGAAGTTGCTGCGAGAGTTATTCTCTCGCTTATCGTATCGGAGGGATTAGAAAACGCTCTAGGGATTCTTCTCTCTCCGATTCCCCTTTTTAGAACCGAACCGATTAAATTGAAATTTGTACTGACGTCGGTGAATTCAAAAAAATGGGGAATCGTAATGTTAAAATTATTGTTTTGACGTTTTCTAATCAATACTTGGTTCTCTAGTCGGAAAACTATACAAAACTTGTATTCGTTTAACGGAGAACTAATCAAATACGACAAAAATTCAAATTCTCCGGCGCCTCCACCACAGCTGTTTTATAGGTTTTAGCCACTATGTTGACAGAATACATTGAACTATCGTATAATTCCTGCTGAATTGTTTCGAAGATTGTCTGGAGACGCTTCTAAACTAGCAGTTAGTGTGATTTCTTTTGCATGTAGATTACATTAACTTACATCAACTAACATCATTAAACAGCATTTTTTATAATGGTTTACAAAATTATAAAATGTGTTGTAAAATGGTAAAGACATAGTTATTTCTTTTATCTAAAACAAACACTTTTTTGTAATAAATTATTGGATTGGATACTAACGAAAAATATAAATTATTTTATCGTTTTTTTTTTTTTTTGTTTATTCAAAATTTCATTAGGTGGACCTCTTATTGTACCTCGTTCCGTAATTGGATGTAAAATGTGTAAAGACCGATATAAAAAGTCATTTAGAATCTATTTGACAGGTATTATAGACAGATAAATATGCATTACTCAAACAAATGTGGCATTCAATAAAGGCAAAGAATTTTCTTTGCGGAATAACAATGCATTTCTTTGGTAACAAGAACGTTTATTTGTGTCAAACTATTTAACTAGATATGAATATCCCGTATCTTTCCGGACTTACCGTAATGATTGATGTGTATATAAAAAAAGTTGAAATTTTGCTTAAATAAATATTATTGGGTTGAGTGAAAGAATTGTGACTTTTAAATTATCAAAATTGTTGGTTGAGTTAAAACGTTAAGACTGCAATAAATGATTCTTTGTTTAAAAAAGTCATCAATTTGTGGAACACGTGGACTTTTTAACAATTTTTATGTACGAGCGGCAGGCTTTCACTAGGGTATTATTTACAGGAAAACAGGCCGAACATTGAGAAGAGAGTTTACAGCGCCATCTAAGAATACAGTTGGACTACACACTCTAACAATATACTTATTTAAGTTTACACCGCCATCTAATAATGCAGTTAGAGTACACTCAATGTAACCGTTTTTAGATATTGTTAAAAATTATAAGTGGTTTAATTGGATAAGATAATATGTTCATATTAATTATATTGAAGATGTGAGTGGATGAAGGTGTTATGTTACAAAATCAAAATTTGAAGTAAATTAAAGTTCTTCTTTACAATTTTGTTCAGTTTCAATCCATCTAATCAATTATATTTTTGGAGCTATCTAGGTTCATATAATTGCTTAGATGGCTTGAACCTGAACAAAATTAATTAAGAAAAAAAAATTATTTCAAAGTTTATACGCTCTGAAATGAGAAGTTATTTTACACCATTTTCTTCAATTGTAAGATTGCATCAAAAAAGGCTCCCTATTCAACTATAAAGGACTAGTTCTAGTAACTAAAATACAAATTAATCTATAAAATAAATAAACTACAATATTCAATAAGGTAAAAATAACATACACATACATAATTAATAATAATATCAAAATATAAAAATATTACAGCTTAAACCACAACATACGCATGTAATTCTCGGTGAACACGACCGGTCGTAGTTTTACCTGTAAATACCGGTATGAGGCTTTAGAACCCCCATTCCCGCTACGTAGAAATCAATAAATCCTTTTATTTCAAAAGTTCAATTGTTCAGATAGTTATTATTATGTAATTTGCATAACACGCTCTTACAACCCAACCGGAACACTGTAGAGACGACCACAAAGTGCACAAACAACCATTACAAGATAAACGCTGGGTCACATAGGTCTGTCACGCTGGGGCTAGATGTTCAGATTTTCTTTAGATTCATTTTAATATACAGGATTCTTACCTCAACATTGAATATCCATATTCCTTCAATTTACTCCTATAGATTTCTTGTGTTGGCTCTGCAGATACTATAGTTTCCCTGCGACATTATGATCTGTTCCTTAGAATTCACTCATTTTTGGTTAAAATAATAGATGTAGTACACATTAACTCAGTTGAATATATGAACTATTTAAAAGAAGAAACACAAATCTTAAGTCTATTAAATAAATTGATAGAATATTCTTCTTGTAGGTAGAAACATGTTTTATTTGAAGTGATCGAAACCTCTTGGTAGAATCATAAGCGAATATATATTTCTGAATAAATATAAATATTTGAATTGAGCATTTGTTTTTAGTGTGTATCTTCGTACAAGAAAACAACTGCTGTAATTTTGCTCTATCCTAAAAAAATAATACAGCCAGGTGTAAGGATGTACCCCTTACTAGCAAACACCTGGAATATCTCGAATTTTAGAGAATACAACTAACTCACTTTAGTGAAACCGTTTTACCCCTGTTATCGTTCCAATTGAATTCTCAACAGCGTCTGTATAATCCCAGCGTGCTGACAATGTGAACCGTAGTGAGGGCGTGAAACTGAACGATTTCGCCTTATTTTTCCTCCGGAGTCTTTGAAACAGACGACATTTAAGCATACAAAGGCGCACTCAGGTCTCGGCCTGGTCCTTAACGTCCCAATAAAACCGAACGACACTCCGGAACAAAACAGTACCCGCCGTTGGAAAATGTTAATGCGCGGATAGACGTGGATTTTTCGACTATTCGCCGCGACCTCTATCGGACCGGGAAAGTGCCTTTCGCGACGTGCATATGGCGAACCGGCGCGGCGGATAATATCGGTAAAATATCGGCCTCGCGGGACCGCGAAACGTCTCACTCGGGCAGGCGGGGTGTGGGGAAGCGCGGGCGAATATATACTGTTTATTTGAAATTGCATTCAGAGAGCGGACTCTTATCTATCTCGGTTTAATTCTTTTCGGGAATTTATGGTTCGAACTGGCGAGCCCGCAATGGCTTCGCAAGATGAATTATTCTGTGGCTGGAGTTGGCGCACTCTGCCAAAAACTCGCCGCGTATCACTCATGAGTATTTATTATGGTATGTACGGTTTGTGGGAAATAACGCTTCTCTCCGAGAGTTTGAGGGGAATTGTTGGTTCAGACCAGCAAGTGACACCTGAGTTAATTGTTTTAAAGATTTATAGCGAAATTTGTGGGAACTCGATACTTAATGGATGCAACACTTGAAATTCTTTTGTTTTAATACAAATAACAACGCATCTATTGGGATATATATTTATTACAGGGTGTCCCACAGCATCACTGGCTTGGGAATGTGTTGCTGGGGTGATTTCAAGTCAAAAATGTCTAATGAACATACACCCAAAAACATTTTACTTTTAATGATATCAAAACACGTTTTTTACGCAAACATAATGAATTTTAAAGAAGTTCCTTTTCATACCAATTCTGTAAGAAAATTGTTGTTCGTTCTGTATTTTCTGTTGCTGTTTATTGTTATTTACAACAGTTGATTGTTTTTGATATTGTGTTATGATGACAGTTGACAGCTTGCAATTGCTGAATGAATGAATTCGCCGAATAAAATTTATTTTCTGGTATGCTGGTAGGCTGGTTTTCACTTGTCCAATTTTGTTCCTTGTTGGCCAGTGTAATGGCTTAGCTTAGATTATTATTGTATTTTAACAAATTATGTACTTGGAAATATGTAAAACGCCCTGCTATCATGACTCAAAAGTTGATGGTTAATTAACTTAATTAATAATTTAATTAATAAAATAAATAGCTAATTATAACTGTGGGATATTAAACAATTGTGGTAACAATTTTTTTGTGGGCACTGTTTAATATGTTTAGATCAATCTAGAATTTCACAGGCATTAAGTGTGAACACAAAATAACAAATAAAAAGAGCCATGCAGAAAAAAAAATAAAGTTTATTTTTTTCTATATAAATAAGGAACACTTGCATTATGGAAATGCTCAAAATAATGTTATTTGGCATTTTGACCTCAAACAGGTTCAACGTAACGAAATCTACCAAAAACACCAATTATGATACCATTCACATTGAATTGAATTGCAATATTTTACGTTTTTTCACTAACTATTTCTGTAAAAGTTCTAGATAAAAAATCCGATCCCTTAAAAAAAAAAACGCCAAAGTGTAAGCACGAAACCGAACAACTTCGTAGACAAAACGAAAATTTGCAATAGAATTCTCAAAACGCTTTTATAATATAAAAAATCTGATGTGGCCAGGCACATGACTTTATCATACAATATATAAACTTAATAGTTTAGCTGCATGAGAATCTATTTTATTGAGATAAATCGTAGGTATTGTCAAAGCATCAGCACTTGACACTACCTACACTACCTCATTAGAATAATAGTTATTTATGTCACAAGTGCCGAAAGTACGGAATAGCGCGGCGACCGGTGATGCGGCGCGTCACCGAAGGCGAAGCGTCGCCGTCGCATGTGAGCGAGTCGCGCTATGTAGTTTTCGGCAGGAGTGACGTCAACGTTTTTTGTGTTGCTTTTTGAGAAATACGTACTTACAAAAAATTAAAAATGGTTATATTTCTGGATAGGAAATGTTAGGTTGATACCACTTCTACGAAACGTCAAGTTTAAAAAGCTAAATCAAATTCTGACAGATTTATATTCGTTCACGACACTGTAGATGTCACATCCGTACCAACATACTAAAACGTAACTATACTCATCGCTATACTTTATTTACAATTTTCTCAATTATCGTTTTTACAATTAGATAACAACGGGTTGATATTTCTTATCAACAAACACTCAAATTGGCGATCTTATTTTATTTGAATTTTGTATTTTCTATTTTGCCGCAGTAGAGCGGCAACGTTCCATAGCGGTTCTCCAACCTCTGATGAAATCAGCTGTTTTCGAGTGTGACAGCCATAGACATTTCTGTGGTGACAGCACAAAAAAATATTTGTCAAATCCAGGCTACTTTGAAGTTTCATATCAATGCAGATGCGACCGATCTCGATCAAATAGAATTTGCTCTTAAAGCCAAACTATTAATTTTACCAAAAAATATCATAGGCATAAATTATTCAAAATTTCCTCTACTTTAATTTATTATTTAACTATTTTGTCGAAATTACAGAAATGGCGGCTCATTTGCAAAATCTTTCAAAAAGGCTTAGAATAAACTACCAGTTCCTTTGGACCCCTTTCAACCAAAAGCTTTTCAGCTCTAAGTTTGGTAACAAAACTTCTAAATATGAACTTTCGTTCCGATACCTTTAGTAGTTTCTCCGGAATCGTCGCCACAAAAATCGTTTACACACAGACATACATACGCACAGACACACACACACACACACACACAGACATTTTTTTGTACCTTGGTCAAAAATGTTCAGGGGACCCAAAAAGACCTATTTCCGCTAAAATCTCAATTTTTTTTTTTCGGCATGATTACAATACTTTAGCATACTGCGTATGATAAAGTAAAAACGCAACAATTCCAAAATCAAGCGCTTAACACCCTGGAGACAGTGATAGTTAAATTAATAATAAAAAAATTCGATAATGTTTGGCAAAACATAACAAAGTAAATTCAGGTGTTGATTTCATCATATGAAGTAATTACAGAACTGTCTAACAACGAGTATATAGAAACTCGTCACCACAATTAATTTAAAAACTTTTTGCAGAAACACCGCTCTCGCGACAGTCGTCACTCCGGTACCTAATTTATGCAAAACACGTACGACTGCGACTCCGTTTATAAGCTCCGCTGTCACTAGGGGTGGCAAAAAATGAATCCCCAACGATATCAAACTTTATAATTAAAGCCAGGGACGTGTCTCTCAATAGGGGAGTGACACGAGACGCGAAATAATATGCCACATACGTTATACGCATTGTGTTCAATTAGAAATGGCTGATTTTGTCTCCAAGCTGTTCATAGCTTGGAATGGAACATTCATAACTAAAAACAAATTCTAATAGTATCTTCAAAGGTCTAAAAACCACTGTTATAATTCACGTCATGTCTTAACTGATGAATCAGAGAAGCTAGAGATAAATAAACACTTTTCTAAGGGGAGACACAGTGTAGATAATGTTGCGTTTTTGCTTGAAAATCTGGTCCCATCTAAAAATGGTAGAGCCAACACGGCACCGTTGTGCCACCGTCGGAGATTCCGCAATTTATCGTGTAATAAAAGACTAACCCCCAAATTCATTATCGCCCCACGTGCTTCCCCAAGCTACATATTGCGTACGCGTCACGGTATTGTGCCAAATGAGGATTGCAACTGTTAATAATTTGACGTTACGATTATTGCGAGAATCCCTCCCCACACACACACACACACGCGCGCGCACAAATACGTCCACGGCAAGCACGCTTACACCCATACGCACACACATACGGTAGTAAAGACGCAGGACCCCATAAAAACGTTTTATATTGTGTTTCCTAGCGTTTATTAAATCTTATCACGCTAGATTCGCAACGTGCTGGCTAATAATAAAGAGAGAAATATATATTTTGTATCTATATACGGAAAAGTTAGGTCTACTCAAATATTGTAGAATTTTAGGTGTCTGCGATGCAGATTATTTATTTTATTATGTGAAAATGCCTCTACCCCCTTTGCAAACCCCTATATACAGTCAGCGCGTAAAGTATGGAAACAGGAGAAAATCTCTTGAGACGGTTGGTTAATTTACAAAAATCCTCAAAACCGCCGATTTTTTATTATTAAAACACAAATTTCTTTGAAAAGTTCAGCTTTACAAATTTTAACCAGCTGAACCCATTGTCCCAAAAACCTCAAAATGGTCTCATATTAAACTTCAATCTTTGTCCTTTCACCTGAAATCCCAACATTTGATGTTTTTGAAGCATTTATAACGTTTCTTGAAGTGGGGTGCGAACGACTCCTTTAAAAAGCGTTAAAAAACGCAATAACTTCACGTGATATGCGACTTTTGATCTCTGATTCGCATTCAGCGCAAATAAATCAATGGAAAACGGCTTTTCGCTTTCCATAAACAAGCAAAAGTTATCAATATTATCCTAATTTTCTGTCTTTTTTGTTCGAAATTTTTCTTATGTAAGGCGATAAATTTTGTGAATTGCCTTTAAGACAATCTACAGATCTATCAATATCAGTACAAAAAAAAAAACAGCCAAAACCACCAAATCCACATTTAAAAAAAGGTTCGATGACATCATAAGTCGAAAACAATTGAAAATAGGAAATCAAATTGGATGTAAATATGTATGTATTTTTTGATAATTAAAAATAGGCGTTGTAGATGGCGCTAATATCGTGAAAATGAGGTCAACATAATTCTTTATATATCTAACAATTATATATCTGTATTTTTGTCCTTTCTAGCACCAAGATCCTTATTGTTTTTTAAAAACTGTTATAATTGGACAAACGTGAAATATAATATAAAATAAAAAACTTAAAACCGAATTCTTTCGTATTATTAATTATTTATTTTTACCCATAAAATATTTATTCAGTACCACACACAGTAGGCACCGATTCAAATCTGACACTGCAATTGCATTTTTAGGATTTTCCATATGTGTGCTAAATATGGGCGCTAAATAGAAAGTTCACACCAATTTGCTACTTTACTTTATCTTTTCAGGGTTTTGGTATAATTTTAGTCGAATAAGACTGGGCAATAAGAGTCCTATAACCCTCAACCAAAACTTACCATTGAATTTTAAATGTAGCACTTTTAAAAGTTTGTTCATAAATCCTTTTTTGAAGCATCGAGCGCATATACTTAATGGGTGGGTGGGCGGTTCCATCAAATGACAAAAAAGCAAGCCGGATTCGACATCAATTCAAGCATCAGTCATTAAGAGATCTATCAAAAATGCATATTTAAGTCTTCATTCGCAAAGGTCAAATAATCAATACTTAATGTTCAACTAATTGCCGTTTTCTTGAAAATATCCTGATATAAGACTACGAAATTTGTTATGGAACCCTTAAGACAATTAAGATATCTATCAAAATCTGTTACAACTTACAACCTTGTAAAAACGCAACAAAATATTAATTTGCTGCATCCTGTATGCAACTTCCCTAAGCCAATCTTCAAAGATCGTTTTCTTTGCCTTTGAATATTCCAATGCTATACTGTCACCAACTTTCTAAACTTAACTAAATTATTTGCTGAAAATAAGGTTTTGTTGCCTCGGAAACATGGAATTCACACACCGCTTACTTTCGGTTTATAATATAATATAACCTAGATTGTTCGTAGCGTTTGTAACAATACCATTGTTTGACATCGAAAATTTAGTAGTGAATTCGTAATATGTGCGTCCACAGTATAAATAACTGCAGATTTCGGTGGACAGTGTGTACGTCCGGCAATGCGTGCACATTTCTATCGGTGCGTCACGCTAAGCTTCCGAAAAAAAGAGTCACAACCGCGAAGGGAATACAGATGTGTTCGGCATTATCCCGCTTTTGTAATATTTACAGCGAGTTAAAATTTAAACCGGCGGAACGGTTACGCTCCCGTCGAACAATTACAGCCGGTTTTGTTGCAAAATAGCGTATTGGTGCGATATGAAGCGGTACAAGCCGTTTTGTTCAACAATTTAAACCATTAAAATTTACCAATTCAACACGAAAGCTCAACACCGGCAACGCCTACAAAAACAGATTGCGCGTTGGATTGTCTGCTGATTTTCAATTAAACAAAACAATGCCGAGCTCTTTTATCTTACTGTTAAAAGGCTTTCGTGGTGCCAATGTCTGTAATAATAATAATAATAAATCTTTATTCATTCCAAAAAAATCAAACACGTTGATATAAGACAAGTCAATAATAGCCAAACGAAATACATATACATAAAAGTTTTAATCAGCAAGGAATTCCTCAACTGTATAGTAAGCTTTATTAATAAGGTGGTGCTTCAATTTGAATTTAAATTTAGAGTAGCTTAGTTCTCTGATCTCTCCTGGGATAGCATTGTAGATCCGAAGGGTGTGACTGTAGACGTTATTGTGAATACGGGCAAGTGTGGATTTAGGTATGTTGTAACTATCTCTGTTCCTCGTATGGTGCTGATGCTCTCTCAGCGCAGAAGTAAAAAAGTTTGCATTGCTTCTTAGAAAAAGTGCACATTGGAGAATGTAAATACCAGGTACTGTGAGTATATTAAATTCTTTAAAGTAAGGTCTGCAGGAGTCCATCTGATGCAAGAGAAAAATGGACCTTACACATCGCTTCTGTAGAAGGAAAATTCGGTTCATATCAACTGCGTTTCCCCAAAAAATGATGCCATATCGTAAAACAGCATACACGTAGCCGTAGTATGCTGTCAGGCATATATGAATTTCGGCTTTACATCTTATTCGATATAGTAGATAAGAGTACTTTGATATTTTCTTTGCTAGTTCATTGATATGAGTCTTCCATTTTAAGTTCTCGTCAATATAGACACCCAAAAACTTTATGGCGTGCTGTGATATAAGCATCTTATCTTCGGTGTAGTGAAGTTGGAGCTTTTGTGAAGTATTAGATGTTGTGAATACTATTAGTTCTGTCTTATCGACATTCATTGACAGAAAGTGTTCGGAGAGCCATTTGTCCAGCGTTTTTATTGTATTGGTCAGTGATAACTGTAGATCCTCATTACTGTCCTCCTTACACACCACCGAAGTGTCATCCGCGTAGAGAATAACTGGTCCATCCGTGTTAAGTGGAAGGCTGTTGACATAGATTACAAAAAGTAAAGGGCCCAAGATTGACCCTTGTGGTACCCCTCGCCGCATCACTTGAAAGGACGATCTTCTCCCGCAGTTTTCCTCATCCCTCACACTCACACATTGTTGGCGGTTGGTCAAGTATGACTGAATGAGCTTCTGAGGTGTTCCTCTAATTCCTAGATTTTCTAGCTTCTGTATCAGTAGGGCATGGTTGACCGAGTCAAAAGCCTTAGTTAAGTCCACATACAAACCAGCAACTCTGCTTTTAGTAGGACTATTCAAGCCATTCAAAATTTCGAAAACCATCTGGAAAACTGCTCTCTCAGTGTTTCTACCTTTGATGTATGCATTCTGTTTTGACGAGAATACGTTATTCTTCATGAAAAATTCATACAGCCTATCAAAGATTACTTTTTCAAACACCTTTGATATATTGGATATCAATGTTACCGGCCTGTAATTATTGAAGTTAGTTTTGTCGCCTTTCTTGTGTATTGGTGTGACAATTGAGTTCTTCCATTCAGATGGGTAGACACCACGAGTTATACACAGATTGCAAATGTACCTTACAGGTTCACATATTAAATCCGCTGTCTCTTTTAATAGAACGACCGGCATTTCATCTGTTCCCATGCTTCTTGTATTATTTAGCGACATTAGTTTGTTGTATATCTCCGTAGACGATGTTGGTCTCATAAATATTGATGACTCCACTTTATTTTCAAATATCGATGTCAATGTATGTGTATGTGTGGGTGTTTCTGTGCATATATTTATAAAAAAATTATTGAAACGGTTTAGTGTTTCCTCCACTATTTCATTGGGTTGTTTAAAATTATCGATATTCATCTCAGATTTGGCACTTTGTATTCCTGGTTTAATTATTTTCCATATTGCAGCTGGTTTGCTAATAGACTTACTTATTATATGGTTGTTGTGTATAGTTTTTGCCAACCTAATAGTTTTTGTTAAGATAGAGCAATATCTTTTGTAGTATTCGTCAGTTATTAGACCTATTAGCCTCTCTTGATATAACAATTTTTTGTTTTGACAGGATACCTTAATTCCACTGGTGATCCAATCATTAATAATTGGTGTACCAATTTTAACTCTCTTCATTGGGAATGCTGATTCAATATGACCATGGAAAACATGGTACAGTAGACTCAATGCCACTTCTGGGTCATCATTTTGATAAATTTGTGCCCAGTCTTCTTCTAACATCCTCTCTCTGAATTGTTTCATTTTGGTTTTTGTGAAGCATCGCTTAGTACAGAAGTTAGTTTTGTTACTTGTTTTTATAGTTGTACTTAATGTTTGAGCATAGTGATCAGAAATGCCAGTTATTATGTTGGAAGTCTGGAAGTCGACAATATTTGTTAATATATTATCTAACATCGACTCACTACTTTTGTCGACTCTTGTGGGTTCAGTAATCGTGATTTTTAGGTCGTGTGAATGAATTATATCCATAAAATCTCCTCCTTGTTTAGTAATTTTACCAAGGTCAATGTTGAAATCCCCACATACAAAAATATTGTACCCATGGTATGTGTCTGTGACAACTTTTAGAAGGTTATCTATTTCTGACAGAAAGTCAGTGTATCTAACTCTACTTCTATCACTGGTGGTGTATATGCATAAAATAACCGACTTTATACCTTCAACTTTTACCGCACTACATTCCAAGATTAGTTCCTTACTCATATCCCTCAGCTTTGGAATTTCCTCAAAGGGTACGCCTTCCCTGATAAAAATGCATGTTCCTCCATGAACATGCACTGTGCGTGCGAAACAAGAACCCATCCTATAGCCAGATATTGATATGGATGGAGCCTCCACCTCCATCAGCCAATGTTCAGAAAAGGCCAAGATTGTTGGAAGCTTCCCAAGGCTGTCCAGAAGCACCTCAATTTCCTCAATTTTATTTCTTATACACTGAATGTTTTGATGGTATATCACTACATTATTTGCTTCATGTTTTTCCAGTTTCTTATTGTTTTTTCCTGCTTCTTGCATTATGTGGGTGACTTTCGCCTTTGGAGGTATGCCAAAAAATAATTGACTTCAGCACCCTCTGGCCAAGTTTCCGGATTGAGCATTTTTTCTACAGCAGTGGGTGGGACCGAAATCTTAAAAGAGGCATACTGTTCAGGATGTCTTGAAATCAATTTCTCACATTTAATATCTGTTATACCAGAGGCTCCGAGATACTCACTGAGAGACGTAGTCGTGGTCTCCACTTTCAATCTATATGCATGAAAAGCTCTTAATTTTGGGACACCTTTTATTATAGATAACTTATTTGTTCCCCTGATAGAGGTATTTTCAAAGGGTTTCTTTCTGTATGTATCATTTCCCTTTTCCTTTTTGTTCTTTACTATATAGTACTGTATAGTACGGATAACTCGAAATCTGTATGCTGGACTGTTTTATACAATATCTTTTTTTTGTGGTGTTAATAGAGAATTAATTACAAACAAATAAAACACCAAAAATAAAACAAATATGTTGATAAACACAATAATTATTTCTGTATCCACCAGACTGTGAATAAGCACGTTTGGCATGATAATATGGCTATGTATAATCAAGTTATTTATCGAAAGTGTGTGTTTAAACCATACAAATTTCCTGGGTTTGGTATTGATATAACCTTTTCGTAATTTTGTTTTTTTCCAACGTTACTGTACCAAGTTATAAGTTTTATTGAGTTCTATTGAAATACATTTGGGTGCTCCACCGAGCCCTGTTGGATACCTTGGCAGCCAAACTTTACAACTTAAAACTATCATCAAATTAAAGTTTAAACCTCCTTTTAATAGAATAAAATATCATTAAACCTGTCGAAAAATCATGCGGCCAACTTTTTATTTCCAAAATACAACTCTAACAACGAGATATATGTAATATTTTAAACAAAACTTGCTTAGCCCATCATGTTCAACAACGAGCGAGATTATTGTTATTAATACATGTTGCATTTAGAGGTGGGGGATAAAATATATAGTCTATTAAATACAACCTCCTGTATATTATTTGATTAGCTGTCTTTAATTATCCGGATTCCATATAGCTATTTTTACCAGTTTTTGTGATATTTGGAATTTAAAGATTACCTTAATATTGGCTGCCTTGGGTATTTTAGTGTAAATTTTTAAAATGGGATATTGTACTTAAATAAATTTCTTCCAATATTGTTAATATCTAGATAATCTTGATAAATAACATAAACAAAAAGTTTAGCTAAAGCAATAATTAATAAAGCAAGTGCATACAGACTGATATTAAAGTAATAGAAGTATCTACACTATCTACACGTAATTAGATATTTTATAAAGTTCCAGCAAACAGTATACCTACATGGTATTTCATTTAAAAAGCTCAATAAAGGGTTATTTGAACATGTTCATAAATTACTGCGTGGGCAGTGGTCAGTTTCATTTGCAACTATCTTTTGAGCCTCCCTTATCTTAGGGAGAATGGGTGTGTCGCCGTCCGTTGTGAGGGTACAGAATCCGAAAAATTCAAAGTTAAGGATTATTTTGTCAAGATGATATAGCATCTGTATTACATAGTTTTTTTGAACACTTTTTTTGTAATTATTGTATTGTTTTCCAATTTTTGTTTTGTTTTGTTTATTTTTATTTACTTTTTTATTTTTTAGCATCTATTCAAAACAATAAACTAAAAACCTATCCAAACTGAGACTGTTTGTCAAAATTTTAAATGTCCAGAGAACTTTACTTTTCGTTTTAAATCTCCCACTCTATATAATCCCAGAACACAGTTTGGTAAATCGGGCGACAGGTCCGTCATCGCATAGCACCAACCCCTCGAAAACAAAAATCCCTAATGCGAAGAAAAATGGTGTGTAATCCGGGCGTTTATTAAAACTTTGTTTAACGAGTACGGACCTGTTAATTAGGTCGTAATTAAAAAAGGGGTGCGATGGGGTTTAGGAGCCGTAGATTGGTCGGGGCGGGATCGGATTTTCTTTGATAATGTGATAAATCGACCCTCCCCGCGCCACCGCCCCCTCACCCCTGTAAATTAATGGGAGAGTTGGGAAAGTTTTAATTTTTAAAGTTTCGCCAGTATCGACAATTAATTAAGAGCGGCATCGCGCTTCGCGGACCGCTCCAATCCGACGGTGTTACAACTTTTATCTGTGCGCACATTATGCCGGGCACGTGCCCCCAAAGTTAAATACTTTACGATTTTCCAATACGAGACTCCTACCCCGTACCGTCCGCCACTTGTTAATTTTCAACTTTTATGGCTATTTTTTGGTTCTATTGCACTTTGGAACTTTTTTCATTAAATCCACGGTGCTATACTGAACAAGGACCTACAGCAACGAAGGCTACATTTTTTATAGATACCTATCCTCAATTCCAAACTAAAAAAATCTCCGATAAGCGGCAAGCATTTATGAACTTGTTGGACAAAGTTTAGACTGAATATCATTAGGGCATTTTTAATTACAAAGTCTTGGATGTGAGGTAGGGGTGCGTTTTTTTCCGGAAAATCCTTTATCTAGACCCCATTCAACTTTTCCCTTACTGCTATACTGTCATAAAGACGAGTTTAAGTATTATCACGTTTGGTGATTTTTTTATTAGTGCGCTTCTTTTCCAAAAATATATTTATTTAAGTCCGCTCTGTGCTTAACCCATTAAAATTATAGGTAATTAAAAGGGCTGGCAGCCCTTCCATCCCTTCCACACTCGGAGTTTTGCCAACAATTACCCCTAAATGGAGATAATGTGCGTTCGAATAGCAAACGCATTTCAGTTGCTACAGACAAATGTTTATTATAGCTTTTGCAAAAATTGTTGCATAACTTTCTTTGTTAATAACAATTGAAGGCATGAGAATTAAAAGTTGATAAAAACATATGGTTTCCTATGGTCTTTAGCCACTTTTCATTTTGAGCCCTTCAATTATTGTTAATAACTTTAAAAAAGTAGGTGAATAAAAGGGCTAGTAGCACTTGGACAGTCAGAGTTTTACAGGTTGACAACAATCCCTAAGAAGACAGATAAATTATTTTCTTCCGTAGTAACTATCCATCTGAATTTGAAGACACAATTTTTTAATTTATAATGTTTGACAACCAGCACATTTTATAGTACATATGTGACGATGATTTACTCAAAAACTATATACTCCCTTTACAATTTCTGCCTTCAGATTGAACAAAAAAGTCATACTACAGGATCTATATTTTTACCTGTTGGCCAATGTCTTCTAAGTATATAATTGGAAATCTGCAGTAGTTTGCAGAAAAACGACGGGACAATTCTTTTAAATAAATTTGTTATTAGCTGTCTTTTGAAAATTTACCATTAGAATCAAACTGGGTGTTACTAAATATTAATTAAATAGCGGCTACTTACAAGAAAATTTAATTTTGCATATAATTATAAAGAATCCTTAGACGCGATAGCTACCTCTAACTTTCTTTCTTTTAAATTTTAAGATTTTGTTAGATTATAAATAAATGCTGCGGTTGGTTTTCAGGTTACATAAATTTCTGAAGAGGTGGCAATTTCCCATCAATATGCTGTTTGAGATTCGTTAATCTATTGCACCGTATAGAGCTGAGTAACGTTCCAATAACTAATTTCAAGCCAATCTTAGTTTCAGAAAAAAAGTTCTGGAAACAAGGTTCATTTTATATCAAATATTACGAGTTTAAAACGTATTTTTTCTTCTTTCAACTAAAACAACAGCAAAAATATTAAGTACATAAAAGCAATTCTGAGAATATTGTAGGGCACTTAGAATCTTACTGTATACTGTATAGTAATAGCTTTAATTAAAAAATGTTCTAATAGGTATTCTTATTATTTGTTTAAAATTAAAGCTACTATTACTTCACATCTTGTAAGTACTTACTTAATTTGCTAACTTTAAACCTAATCTTCTTATTTTAGTAATAAGAAAATTTTTCATCATTATTATTTTAAATAATCGTCTAAAGATGCGTAGGAACATTCACGATGCAAAAAGTGAATAGCTGATGAGTACCCCCTTGTTGCAGATCAAAACTACACGAACACCAGCAAAAAGAAGACCACATTCTCCAGGTTCCTCAGGGGCCTGAAGACGTCCCACAGGAAGGAGAAGCACGGCGGTAGCAGTCCAAGGCACGGAAGGGCGTCCGCCAGGGGTGTTCCCCAGAGGGTAAGTCTTTTCCACCCCCCCCCCCCCCCTTCTCTCGGCGGCGAACTCAACATTGCGAGTCATGTCGTCGGCGATCATTAACTCGTGAATGTGACGTGTTCGGAATTCGTCAACTAGAGAGTTATTTGCGTCCGTAAGGCGTGCGCCGCCACCGCTCTTGGGGATCCGACCCTACATGTATGCGAACATTGCCAGAGATGTTTAATCAGTATCCTTCTCTCAGGATACTCGTGTAACTACTAGATTGGTCCGTGTCGGCTAACTACGCCCTAAGCTGTCCGACCTAGATACGTACCATAGTTTATCATCATTCGGCATTAGGCGTACACACTATAACATGGAAATGTATTAATTATATAGACGTCTATGCGTGATAACGTTACCCCTCTATTAACCAATAACTATTAGCATAGCTGGGGTTGAAAAGTACTCAATTGTGTTGATACCACAGGATAATATTGTGTGGTAAAACTATTCAAGAATTAATTATTTTTAAATAGAATGGTAACATGTTATACATTGCGGAAATGAGAAAAAACACGAGCATCGAAAAATGCCAAAATTCAATATGGCGCCCATAAGAAAAACAAAAGTTGGCCATGGTTACGCCGCCATCTTTGATGTTATTTCAAATTTAAAAATGACACTGCATTCCTTGTTAAAAAGTACCTGCAGAATGTTTTTGTTTCAAATGTCTAGCTACATTTGGTTTTGAATAAAAAATTAAAAACGATATGTTAAAATTTCAGTTTTTTGTGGATATCTTCAAAATGAAAAATGATAGCTTAAATTTCTTTTCAGATAATTGATTAGCACAAAAATACGAATCTTTGCCATATTTAAACATAGGCTCTATCTCCACTAATAAGCGAGATCCCCATGGTGAGGATCGAAATTGAATCACCCGGTATAAAACTTATTATAGCCAAGTTCTTTAAAGTCCATAGGCTTTGTGTATAATTTTGAATTATTAAAAATGTAGAACTTTTCAAGCTTGGTTTAGTTCCTAACTGTTACATATAGTATTGATTTATATTATTATTGTTGTAATAATTATTAAGATATTCTTATCTATAACATCCATGTACATTGAGTTGCCTATATGTTGTACATATGTTTGTATGGGCTTGTGCATAGTTGTGGCTGATCCAATAGAACAGTCTAAGGTCGAACCTCGTTTGAATAACCACGCTCCCATCATAAAATATAACACTAACATTCTTGGAAATAACATTGCTAAGAACTTTTCGTGGTCATCTAATCATAAGATCAAAGATGAACCCAGCTAAAAGTACTAAACGTGTTTTTTTTACTGCAAAACTATCAAATCAATACATTATTCAGTTTTATTTAAAAAAAAACTATTTCTTCTTTGTGTTGTACCTAAAATATAGTTTAGTGCATTGATTGGTTCAAGTATTCAAGTCTATGTTGAAAAAATTCAGCAGTATAACACTTTACAATTAATATTTCTTTGTTGAGTTGAATAGTTTTAAAGTTTTTCGTCTTTAAACACAGTGCTCTATAGTTTCCAAATGAGAAGTTAGTTTGCTCGGTTTTTGTATTCCGGGTCACCCAAAATAATAACTTACAATTTTCTGCAAAATTAGAATAAAATGTTCGGAGTTGTTGAAAACAGTTTTTTCTTCACTTCTCAGTGCAGAACTTGTATTTGCAAATGAATTAAACTTTCAATGTTATTACATCTGTATCACGAATAAATTGACTTTGATTTTAATAATCTACAAAACTTTTATCCAAATTTTCTATTTTCCATATTACGAACAATTTATTTTTCGTTCGTATTATCACTAAAACATCAACGCTTAGGGCTTAACTGAGATTTTGATACAAAAATTCACAGTACACGACCAAATTACCTGGAGGATTGGTATTCAGGTTGTGTACTTACACGTCTTGGTAGATAATTCGATTTCGTCCTTCTGCAATCCGTAAGAGGTCGCCCGTGTCGTTGTGTACACAGCGTCCCCCACTTCGTTAGGGTGCCACAGCGAAAACTAAATTAGTAATTTTCCGAGCGATGTGTTGCCAGCTCCGGAAACCGATGGTACGCGTTTAATTGTACTCAGGGATGAAACCCCTGTGTGTCCGCGTACGTGACCTAGGAGAAATGGACGTGATGATGTGGCACTAAAACGTGCCGCAGGAGTAACTTCAGAAAAGATCCGATTCGATTTCTGGAAAAATTAAGGGTAGCTACTAGGACAAGCGATCATTGTAGGCTTGTAGCTTTTATGCTGTTAATCTAATCTTTATTCTTCACTTCTCGGTGAGTGTCATGTGAAATCAACACAGTGCACGACACAAGATTTGGATGGAATTTTCTAATAATTGTTGCCTTTATGTAGTTAAGTAAAAATATTAAATACCATGTTGATATCAACCGGTTTTAGAATTATAGGAATGTCATACTTTGCAACATCTCAAAAGTATGAAAGTGCGATGAAAATGGGTTCAGGTGCCAATAAAAGGTTATAAACCTAATATGTTTCAGAATAATATTGTATATTACTATTTGGTATATTATTATTAAAATTATTACTACAATATTTTTATTATATTATATTTTGTATTTGCGAGTTTAACAATTTTCAAATATATTGGCGAAAAAATGTTGCATCCTACAACTTAACACAAGTCATGTCGGTGTTTTACAAAAAAGTGATAGTACAAAAAAGTACAGATACAAATTTAAAAAAATATATAATGACATTTTCTAATCCGGCAGCTTGCGAATTATGAAAAAGTCTGTAATATTATGCTATTTTGAATGAATCAACAATCGTATCAAATGAAATTATATTAGTTATTTATGTCATAAGGTGGTTGTCAACAGCTGTCAATCATCTTTCGTTTTTACATCGTTTCTAATGTTTTCCACTACTTCAAAAATGATGTGGTAAAATGTCATCGATAATAAAAATGCAATACCTTTCAAAATATCAAAGCAATATCAATACAATATCAGGTGTTGTTTCTTGATTTAGAAAGAAGTAATAAATATCTACCCAACTATTGAAGATAAACATTGGGAACACCAGTATGGAATAATAGAGCGCAAGATTTTCTTTCGAGTGATGTGTTAATATACAGGCGGTTTCATGTGAAGAAAATGAGTTTTAAATGTTTTTAAATGTGACAGTTGAGTCTCACAAAAAATGCGACTATTATCTTCAGTAATAACCAAAATGTTCAATTTAAAACTTTAGCCTAAAAATCAGCCTCAAAAAGTGTGACGTTTCCCTATACCTGGAAACCTGATTAAATACGATATTGATACATGGGAACAAAAATAAAAAATAAAAGTTATATTGTTTTATTTGAAATATAAAAGTTATTCTTATTATTATCTTCAGGTAGATCGGAAGTCGACTTGGGAGTATTTTAATTCAAAAGGTCGGATCCAGTAGATCCAGAGTCCAAACTTTTAAATACAGCACACTCTCGCTAATCCGAATCCCTTTTTGCATACCCCCATCGGACTAATGGGTTGTTCGGAGTACAAGGTTGCCCGTTGATAGTGCATAGTTGTAGGCCGTTCGGACTACGGGATAGTACGTATTAGACCGATTAGCGTCAGTGTACTGTATATAAAAATATAGTGGATCATCAAAAACTTCTAATGGTGTAGTTCCATAAGGCACCCTGTATACTGGTGAAACTTCACAGCCAGTATATATTATATTTTGACAGGCATATGTCAATTTCAGTTCTTCAAATGTTTTTTTTCTAATTTCTCTCTCAAAATTTTAGTAGAGAAGAGAATTTTTAGAAAAGGACAATTTGGAAAACTAACGGATTTTGTGGAATTATAGCGCCCGAAACCTGAAATCAATGCCCTAAACAAACTCAATATTTTACAATTTTGTTTGTCCTTTTCTCGAAAATATTCTTACGTAAGGCCACAATCCTTGAACATATTAAATTGAGAAAAATATGAACATTTTTTTTTCTATATATTATAAATTTGTATATAATAAAAAAAAATCTCTTAAAATGAATCAATTTACTGTAATTAATGACTTTAATTTGTCAAGGCAGGTAGATCAGGCTAACCTCATTATTTTGTTGTAATAAATTGGTATATTTTACTAAAAACTTAGACCTTAAAAGCTATATTAGCCCTATTTTATAGTACTATGTGGTTATTTCAGAAATAAGCGACTGGAATGGAATGAAAAACAACGATTGCGTTTATTTTCTATTTTGCTTGGGGAGACTTTAGAGCGGGTTAAACTGCCCGCATAAATTGTCGTACCGACAGAAGACAATCATTAGGGGATCAAAAGGGCTGGGGCCCCTTTTCTTGCATAGAGTCGGCGAGGAGGGTTCCCATTCTCTGTCTGCGACGGAGCAAGTAGCGCCTCGGCTGCCGAGTGTCTGAAAAAGCCAGCCAGCCAGCCGAGCCAGCGGAGCTGCCGGCTTGCGCCTCGGCCAGATGCAAATTTTCCGGGGTAACTGGCACCATTTCAAATAATTTACCAGGCGACCTTAAGCCCCGCTCAGAGGTCTAGAAACTTGGGCGCAATAAACACTAATGCGCCCGTTCGTACGGCCGTTTTGGCCCACTAGACCGCCATTCCCGTCGCACTTTGACGAAGTTTGCATATGTAAATGGCAACTGCAAACTTACTTAAATTCCCACCACGAAAGATACGGCGCTGCGCTCTGTGGCGCTACCGCAAAATTGAAATTGCGGCTACGCGGAAGCTACGTATTAGGCACGTTCAATCTTTGTTCACCTTCATTCACGTTTATCTCCAGCTGGTGTATTGTCATTCTTTCCAGAAGTAGGATTGTTGCAGCGCAATGTTAAATTATCATGTACTCAAGAAAGGAACTTGAGGAGGGAACTTGATAGCGAAAATTGTCAGTTTTATTATGCTATAATAAACGTTATTTAATTTAATTAAATAATACCAATGTAATTGGCATTATTTTGGTATATGACGTATGCAATTCTACATTGTCGAGAGAAGACGTATGTAATTTATTTCTGTCTTTACAATTTGTCTTTACAACTGTCTTTACAATTTGTGTGCGTGGATGTGAAAAGCGACCAGTTGACCGATTCTAGTTACGCAGATAATCGCAAGTGAAGTTAAACTGCTTCCAAATATATATTTTGTTTTATTCGCTAATTAGCCTCGTTATTGTTTATTTATCAGATGTGTTCGTCTGAAACCCGTCTGCGGTTGGAAGCGAATGAAAAAAATACGTTTTTATTGCGAACAAAAAAGGGGCCAAAAGGGGTCGATATCACGCTACGCTCTAGCGCATTACGGTGATGCCGCATACAGTGGCACAAACAAATGCCAGTATAATAGCAATTTTGTAATTTGTTTGTACAAAATATAATTACAAAGTTATATAATAATTCGGGACAATTACTGCGCTTATATTATGAAGACTGTTTGTTACGTTCTTGTCATCGATACTATTCCTACTTCCCATTAGCCAAGCGAGATTTTGCATGTTGACAATACATGAAGTATTAAACAAATTTGGAAACTTTTCCAACATTTGGAAAATTTGTCCAATTGAGTTGAATTTTTTATGTGGACAGATTTCAGGTGACAATGCTTTGAAAAATATAAAATAAAATGAATTAAAAAGGTGGAAAATATTAAGAAATATTTTCAAAAATTGTAGTTTTGTTTATAAGGCGTAGTTTTTAAAAAGTGTACTTTTTATATAAATTTTTTATCATTGTATTTCCATGTTTTGTGTACCTAGTTATGTTTATTTCTTATCATTAAACGTTTAAAATAATTTATACTATCTGATTTATTTGGATTTTTAACTGTCAAAAGTGTTGAGATCAGAGAGCTGCATACTTATGATACAGGAAATAGGGAAAGAAAAGTTGCAAATCACGTTAATTTATAATGGTTACCAGATCTTTCTATTTTCTTCCAAATCCAATAGTTAATTACATGTTTAGTCGTCGTATTGGATCCATCATTTGGCATTTTATACATCTGAACAACATATTTGGAATCCGAAACCCTCATATATCATAAGTTTTCATTTTTATTTGATCCGCCATTTTGAATTCTAAAAATCCGAAATCAGATTTGGAATCAGAGACCCCAAAACCCCCTTACGAGAATGCTTGTCTTCTTAAGACTCGAGAGTTGAAGATACCTTGTTTACACTATTTTGTAGCCCCAGGCCAATGGCGCTATAGACTAAGAAACCTATAAAACCTAAATGGAATAATGAAATAATAAATTGTACTAAAAATCTTGAAACCAATATCGAAATTGTTCCAAGAATGTTGGAATCAGCGTAAGTTCCAAATATGCGTGAAGTTATTAACTTTTAAACTTTGCAAAAGTTTGAAGCTTAAGTATAGCGCAAAAGTTCATTTTTTGCATCAGCAACTTAAGTCATTTTGTTTGTCATTTTTTTTATGGTAATCGGCTTAAAGTGTTGCAGTACCTTTGCCATAACTTATTCTATCTAAAAACACTCCTAACACAATTTTGGTCAACTGGTCCCTTTTCATATCCAGGCACACATTTGTTTAACTTGACTTGTGGTACTTTGTCTGCTATTGCGAAATCGATGAGGGAGAAGTTTTAATAGATGGGGGAGGTGTAAACACAGTATCAGTAACACCTAGACGACATTTAGAGTGGTTTGAGATGTAAAACAAACCAGTCGCAAGCATTCAGATTGCTTAATCTAAAAATGTAGCTTGTTTGGTGTGTGTGTTTTTTTGTAAATCGTAACCCGACCAATACCTCAACCAAAACCCTGAAATAAATATAGTAAATCCGCAAATTGGTAAATACTTTCTTTTTACAGCCCTGAACAACATACTAAAAATCCTAAAGTCTTATGTCTGTGATTTTTTGTGGTATTTTCCCCGAAACTGCACTATCTTGTCTGAAATCGCTCATAACTACATCAAACTTGGCGTTTTGGTGTTTTGAATGACGCTGAATCTAATTCTGGCATATTATACATTGCAAAATTCAAAATGGCGGTCTACTTGAAATTTTTACCGCATGATTGGGGTTTGATACGACTGTGGTTATGTGTTGAGGGTGCAATAAAAGTCGCTTGGTCAGTCAGGAGGACTGACCAAGCGACTTTTATTGCACCCTTTTTACCGGATGTTCAGCAAACATTGCTTTATCGCGTGATGAATCAAGAAACTCAATCGGTTATGTATTTTTTATTTAATTGCTCTAAATACTTTTGATTTTATGCACTAAGTCTATAATTTTGCTTTGACAAGTCACCATTACATCTATTTCTGGCTCAATAAGCGATAACGACTTGTATATAGAATACAACGGCATTTGATAATTTCATTTCAGATCACCTTGAGTGGAGAAATCATGTCAGTGACCGCGGATTTCCACACAGAGTCATGGTCGAAGGAGGTTTGCGGTCCTAATTGTCAATAGAATTTTTATTATTCTTTTTCAAAAATTCCAGCAATGTTAATAAATATGTGTACCAAATTTGGATTCAATTGATTGCATACTGTCGTCCATAAAAAAAAAAATAATGCCGTAATGATTAAAGGAAAAAAACGGAATCCTCCCTTAATTCTAATTTTCTGGTCCGCCATTTTGGATCTCCCATTTTGAATTTTGGCCAGTTCTTGCCATATTTTGATTCAGCGTCCTTTAAAATCAATAAAAATGCTAAACTAGATTTGGCCGAAAATGTCTTTTATTTTCAATTAGAGTCCGTCATTTTGGTCCTGCTATTTTAATTTTGAAACTTAATGCCATATTTAGGTTCAGCGTCAGTCTAAATACCTAAATGCAAAGTTTGAAGAAGTTATGAGCGATTTCAGACAAGTGAGGGCTAGTTTAGGGTATAACACTCCAAGAAAATAATAATTCATACAGTGGACTTTCTAATCCATTGTAGTCTTGTTGTAAGGTCGTGCAACTCAATCTTATGTTATTTTCGAGAAACGATGTTGTTGGTGCTGATGCAGAGTGCCTAATGTTGAACTTTCAGGTGGACAAAATTGTAGATTGTCGTAAATATACAGGAAAAAGTCAAACTACAAAATGAAAAAGTATTTGTTTACATTCTACAAACATATAAATTAGGGCGGTCCTTAATTTTCCACTTTTGATTTCTTTTTCTGCAAGATACTTTTTTTTTGATACATGTTTTCCATAATTTTTGCACCCATAAATAATTCTTGTAAAATTGTAGTTTGATATAAAATGCGTTTTTTGTGAAAATCTTGTCACAACTTAAAAACTGTTGCTTTAAAATTCAGATCGTACAGAATAAAGTATACCAAAAGCAATTCTCACTTGTCCGATTTTGTTCTTGTTTGTCCATATTATTGTATTTTTATCAAATTAAGTACTTGGTACTGTAATATGCCGTCGTTAAACCATAATAAACTGATAAGAGAAATCTTTAAATTTTGTGTGGGTAAGGTATCAAACATCAGGAACATTTTTTAAATATCACAACTACATATTTATTTAGATAAAAACCACAAAGATTGAGCTACATCAATATTTACCAATACACACGAAAGATTTGGAGGTCTTTGTTCACACCCAACACTAAGCAACACTTTTTTAAATTTGTAAAATAATTTTTTCCTATTTTAATATGATTTTTCAAATTATTGGTACTACAAATAGAAATTTGTTGTGAATATTATACACTAAAAACACATGAACTATTAATTTATACACGTCACGAGTGCTAATTAAATAAATAAAGCCGCGTAGCGTTTGAATTATTTATCTGTTCCGTCTGGCGGAGCAATTTTTCCATATTGCGTCTGTCAATGGTCAGGCAATTGGCCCGGGGCATTGCGAATGTGCTATTTTAATAAATTTTACCCGTGCCAAAGCGGCAGCTGCTATTACACTTTAATAAAGTGCTAATGAGAATCTATGTTCACTCGATACGTATTGTTATCAAATAAATAACGCTGATTTATTTTCTCTATTTTTTTTATTATTGGCGTACAAGCGCACGCAATTTTTTAGAATGCCAGGATTCGACAATAAACGTTAAGCTTTCATCAAAATTATTACAGAATTATTACATATGTTTCATGTTTATTTTTCGTTTTACTTGTGATAATAAACAAGACCGCCATTGTAGGTTGTTCATTATTTAAAAAAAATAATAACTCTTTTGAAAAGCGTTTGTGGTTTATGTTTTCCAATTGAAATAAAATGGAAAAGAAATCCTTTCTGTGTTTATATTGCCAGTAAATAAATACAATTTGTCGTATTTATTATTCATATATCGTATGAATGATATTAATTGAAATGCATAAAATATTTGTTGAAATCCTCTAAATATGTATGATGCTAAAAAATTTAAACGGATTAAATATTTCAATTAATATTTTCCATGTGTACGAATTTCCTGCCAATACCGGTGTATAAATTATTATTGAAGTGCATTCTCTAGATTGTTTTATATTTACAACCGATTTTACCCCCTCGCCCACATTTATTAAATATCGATGAATGTCGGGTTTTGAATTAAGTTTTAAATATGTGCCAACTATTCAACACCGAACTTCTATTATGATAAACACACTATTATTTTCTGTAATTAATTCCTACAAGTTTTACATTTTAAAATTAGTGACCAAATATTAAAACTTATAACTGAACAATACAACACATAAAAGTCATTAACGTTACTGACTTTCTTGCCTTGTATTGTTCTACTTTTTGTCGGTTTACTTAGAGAGAAGTAATTGGATGATCCCTATCTTCTGGATATAACTAACATTTCCATCTATTTTAGGGAAGCACATGACTTATCTTATTTAAGTATTTATCTCTTGAAATAAATTCACTTTTAACACGTGTGTGAATATTTTTGTCTACAATCAAACATGTTAGAAATTTATAATAACATGAGTACAAAAGAATGAAAGTATAGAATATGGTGACATACCGGCGGTAAATTTTAAATAAATTAAAAAAATATATAAAATATAAAATGAAATATTATCCCGCATCTATCCATTATTATTTTCTGACAGTTTGTCGTTAACATTTTCAGGTTATACAAAAGAATGTTGTGAACTCCGGCCTTAGAATCTTTAATAACTACTCAATTATAAACTTTATACAGGATGTGCCAGAAAACCTCATTTGATGTTTTAAACTAACAACAAAGTCATCAGAGAGTTTTTTATGTACTTGAATAATTATCAATTACATACATTTTTTGATACAATTATTATATAGCAAACATTAAAACATTAATAAATCTGTATTTGTTGGAAAGTTTATTTTATTTTGATTCGGAAATTCTTAAATTTTCCCGTGAGTAAACCATAATTTTTTTACATTTTAATTAAAAATATCTTGCAAATATGTTGTGAAATGTTGTCTCAACATTAGATACTCTCAATCGTCCACAATTAAAATGAATGAGGATCTGAATTCTGAACTGTTGGCGTCAGGGATTAGAATCAAACTACTACAAGACTATCACCTAATAATAATGGTTATTTCATATTTTGCATGTCACGTCAAAAGCTATTAACTTGATATTTTAAAACAGAACTTGAAAGTTTGCAAATACAGAAAATATTTCTAAATAACATCAAGAATAATGTGCAAATCTCGTAAAAACTATAAGATGATTTTCTTGCATGAAAACAACTTATTTTTGTACAAAATCAGAACATTTAGTCCCAAAACACATAAAACTTCCATGGGTTTGTATTAAGTGATTTATGCACAAAATATTTAAAAAAAGCAATGCATCAAATTAAAGGGATGTACGATTGTACAATTTTTAATTTTCCAATTTATAGTGGATTTTAGATATTTTTGTCCGTTTTTAAAATAGGAAGAATAAAATATTAAATGTGAAAATGTATATATAATATTCAAATTTAACATCTAAGCATTAAATTTAGCGCAAAGGAACTTTTCTCTATAACTGGTTAATAATATGGTGATAAACAGGCAGGATGTAAATTTTAAATAAATCAAAAATTACAGCCACAAGCTGGATTTGAACCAGGGACCTTTGCGCTTTCTTTTGTCTAGCATTCTGCTAGAAACGCAAAGGTCCCTGGTTCAAATCCAGGTTGTGGCTGTAATTTTTGATTTATTTAAAATTTACATCCCGCCTGTATATCACCATATTATTAACGTATAATATTAATTTGACAAAATATGTCGTTAAACATTTTCATTTTCTCTATAACATTTTACATCTAATTGTGAAAAAACTGATTATTCGCTCTAACGCATCTTTAACAAATTCATTTTATCTCGGTTTGATAAACCAATATTCTGGCTATGGCTGACAGTGGCTTTCTGGGACAAAAACTCTTTTGTTTTTAAAAATAAAGATTTGCATATTTCCTGTTCCTGATTGTGCCCTCTAAAATACTGATAATATATAGTTCTGATTTGGAAACCATATCTACGGCTTATTACGGAAGAAAACGTACCGTCTTGAAATCTTAGAAACCGTCGAAAGTATGAATATGGAACGGAAACGGAACGTATTGTGTGAATCCAACTTTACTTTGCCAGACAACTTTAACTAGGCAGCTTTAGCTTGAAAACAGATTTTAAATTAGCAGTATGCCTCAGTTGTATTGTGACGTCTTGAACCTAATCCACTAGCATTTAAATTCGTCCAGACTAGCGACAACTATCAAAGCACGATTTCATAATGTAGCCGGATGCATAAACGAAGTCATCCCTGCGTGAAGCACTTGCTTTCGCCGGGGTGGGGGGAGCATCCGAAGATTAAAGCGCAGATACCTTTGTTCATTTTTTATGCCGTCTGGAACGTTTTTTTCGCCACTCACTTCAGGGCGAAACAAGCCGCGTGATAGCGCGCTGGCGCATCCCTTGTGCTCGAGGGTGGCATAGGGCGGCCGGCTTTGCTTTCGCCGACGACTGGGGACGTCGCTTTTTGCGACGGACTCCGCGCGTCGCGTCGGTTCAGGAAGCACGCCGAAATTAAAATTCAGCAATTTCTTTGACAAAAACGCGCGCTGCACGACATAATCAGGACCGGAGAGAGTGCACAACGTGCATATATTAAAAACTTCTCGCGAATGTCAATATTTTTTTTAGTTTGTTGCGGCTGTGCTCCCCCAATCAACGTTAGTGCAGCGCTATATTTTTTGGCGCAATTTTGATAATTGAAAATAAGGGAATCCTGGGAATTTAGGATGAGCTTGAAAAAACGACGAAGTCCCTTTAGTCGACCATGTTGTAGAACGCTATTATCTAGGGATACGTTCTACAATATGTCCCCGGGTCAATATTTTTGTAACATATCCAAATATTTTAATTGTTTAACATTTTTATCCAAGAAATATACAGGGTGTCTCAACATTGCGATCTTGGGAGAGTGTACCTGTGTTAATGAAGATATTTTAAAACTGATTTCACTCATATATACAGAACGCCGAGGCGCACATTTTAAAATTATTAGCGAGTATACAGGGTGTTTCATAAGGTAGTACCTACCCAATATTGTGTTTTTTTAAATGGAAGAACCTATATTTCGGCACAATTTTGAATTCCTCGCAAAATTTTACGACAATGAAAAAGAACAATACCTACCCTAAACTTTATACGTTTTGATTTATTGGCAGTTATATGGCAAAACAGCAGTCTAAGAAAAACTGCATATCTCAATATCTGCTTTTAATTTTATTGCGCACGCTGTGATTATGATTACGTAAGAAGCGTTCTATTAGCGTGATTACCATATCCTAATTGTGTAAAAGTTGATTATAATCTGCAACAAAATATAGCAAACAGTTTTTCTTAACAAAGTTATACACCCATACAACACAGTTATACACCTATACAACCATGCAACAAGGTTATACAAGGTATCTAATAATTTTTTTTGGATTCTACTGATCGTTCTGCACAAAAAAGTACTAGTACACACTAGTGCTAAAATAAACCATTGCAGAAATAACAAGCCTTCTTCATAAAAAATCGATTTTCCTATCAACAGGGGCGCGTTATCCCATGGGCAAAATGGGCATTTGCCCAGGGCCCCCAATAACAAGGGGCCCCCAACGCAGTATTTTGGAATCTCATTGCCGTACCACACTACACAGAGAGAAATTTTTGTTTAATTCAAATAAATATGCATTGACTCAAAGAAATTTGTTGTTTCAATAGAGGCAAAGAAATATTTATTTGCGGATAAAAACGCATTTATTTGAAATATTTGTTTGATAGAAAGAACGTTGATTCGTGTCAAACAACTTATGTTTCCAGTTAAAGTTTGCAATTTGTGTATTATAAGAAAAGAGATTTATTTACTTCAAATAATTATGATTGTGTTGAGTGAAAGAATTACATTTTTTTAAAATAACAAAATTGTTGGTCGATTTAAAATTCTTAAAATTATTAATTTGTCGAAGGAATTAATAGACAAGAATTTTTCGGAAGTCTCGCCATGTGTCACCTCCTTTTTGGGATGTCGCACATCCTCGACCAGTGTTTGGTCTTCCCAACCCAACATATAGTCAAGGTTAAGTTAGTAAAGTGTACTCTGATTTGGAATCGCAACTTGAACCTGCAGGCACTGTACTCTATAAGTTCTATACTGTCGATCACGCGGCTTTATACTCTCGATATGTACGAAGTGCGAGGAGAGCGTTTACAGCGCCATCTAACCAGACAGTTGGATGACATTAAAAATATATTTATTTGAATCAAAATGATTTCTTTGGTGGAAGTAAACCTATTTTAAAGCCAAAACAAAAATTATACTTTAAAGGAAATAAATCCCTTCCTGTGTACAAATATACTTATTTTAATCAAAATATGATTTCTTTGGCGGAAGTAAATCTATTTTTAAGCCAAAGACAAAATATTACTTTAAGCGAAATAAATCTCTCCTTATATACAAATCTATATATTAGAATCAAAATTATATTTCATTGGTGTAAAGAAACGTTTTTTTAAAATCAAAACTAAAATATTACTTTAAAGGAAAGTAATTTTTGTTTGTATCCATATATATTTATTCCACTTAAATAAATATTTCGAATAAATTAATCTCTGCAACCAAATAAACTAGAGTATTCAATGAAGTAAATATTGTTGGCGGCCAAGAAATGTTTTGACCCAAAAGAATAAATTCAAACAAATACATTTCTTTAAAACAAGAAATCTTTTCTATCTGTGTATGCCAGTCCTCTTTAACGGTGCAAGCAGATTTAGGCTCCTCTCAGCGAGGACCCAACTAATCTTTAACTAATTTATTACCGTCACAAGAATGGTGAATATTTGCGCTCCTGCCTGTTGGGGACCAAAATAAATCTAATAAGTCTAAAACGTAAATGATCGACGTCCAAACGCGGAATTTTCGCGTCTTTCTTCGCGAAAACCGCGAAGCCGCGGACGCGGCCGCGGTTATGCCTTCAAAATGCCGTTTCGCTGTTGTGTGGACACGCGAATCGCGGATTTAGCGCCCATTTCTCTTATTTTTTCGCGAAAAATCGATGTACGACGATATTGCCGCTAGAATTTTATTGCAAACATTTTTGGAGCGTGTACAGCACTTTCCCGAAAATTTCAGACCTTAACTTCTCAAAGGATCCGAGGAGAAGCAACAATGGGCGCTCTGCCGCGGCATTTATGGCTCGAATACCCATTCTTCAATGCATAGGCGGTCCTATTTGTTTATATTTGGTCCAGTTTTCGTAGTATTTTCCTTCAATTTGAGTAAATTTATGGATATCGGTTTGGGAGTGTCCTTCTACTCGAGTCGCCATGACGACGGATCATCTTTTATAAGCTATAAATTAATTAGGTAATTAATAAATTACCGTAGTAAGAATAAGAAATTTAACTTTAGGGTAGTTAAACATGTCTTTTTGCAATAAAAGAAACTATATCTAATACTGTACGAAACTAATGAGAAACCGTTGACTAAGTTAGAAGAGAAAAACTATGTATTCTTCGAGGATTTTCAGTCAACACTTTTACTATTTTTGAATTCTATTCTGTAAAGATTCATCATTCGTCATTCATCATTCATCATTCAACATTCAGCATTCATGCTCTAAAAGTGGCAGTTTAAAAAATATTTATTTGTTAATAATACCCTTTATTTATTAAGATAACATATTTTACTTGCTTATACATTTTGATTTATAAGCTAGTTATTAGCTATTTTGCAATTCTTAAGAATAATTAATCTGTTTTGTTGCAAAAAGGTCAATAACTTACCTATTATTTATGATTTTTGTTAATTGTTCCGAAATGTTATATAAGTATTATTAGTATATATTATTTTTGTATAAAAAAGTAATTCTTCTTAATTCAGCATTGTATATGGGGGCCCCCAAATTCAAAATTGCCCAGGGCCCCATGATGGCATAACGCGCCTCTGCCTATCAATAAGTGCTTCTACCCCTACAGTAACTACTAAACCAGCTAAGTTTTACCTAAAGTAGTGTTTTCTCGCAAGATTTAATTTTTTTAATAAAATAAAACATTTTAGCACACTATCTAATAATATAATTTGAAATAGAATTTTACTTAGGGTTGTTAAGTTAGATTTGCACAATTTTGGAAAATATGGCAAGCTATTCCCAGGAGAAACTAATTGACATGGTGTGAATTCTTGACGAATGCAACGAAAATGATTTTTAAGTAGAGTTGACAGATAACACTGACACTCCTTAAGGGGAGGTTCTCATGTAAAGACCTAAAAAGTCAAGTTTGAACCAGTTTTTCAAACAAATTGTAAGAGATATCAATATTTTCGCCATATATTTATCTTACTTTGGTGTACAAAAGAGCATAGCACTATAAGAAACTATATGCAAGAAGTGGATACTGTTGTAGAAAGTATCAGGTCCTGTGTGGCGTGCTTGTCTCAACGACGTGCACGATAGCTCCTATAAAAATAAACAGAAATCGAAATTTCAAAAGCACTGGGAAACTAGATGGAATTAGTTGGAGCTTAAACTAACATTTAGTTAAAAACGTCGAAACATATCAAAATGGTTGCAGTTTGAATTTTAAGATCGATTATGTACAGCTTTTTTCGGTTTCAAATCGTTATTAATAATATAATTATTTAACAATTTGTAGTATTATGAGGTTCAGCATCCAATAAAAAGTATTTTCTCTAAGGGAAAAAAAAGAATAACTTGATCCGTTTAACGATTCAACAGTAATCGTTGAAATATAATAATTTAATCAACCTTAGCACCTAGCACCTTCTCTGTACTGAATCAAATTTTCACATTCCTAAGTACGCGTTACCGAAAATTATCATTTGAATAGACACATCTCTTTGCGCCGCCTTAATGCAGGAAATTTTGCGGAGAATACCATAGGCTATAAAACCATAAAACTTTCGAGAATCAAAAAACAGTTTCATTGGCTGAAAGGAAAAAAACGATTTTTTCAACCGATTACATGAGAACCTCCCCTTAATACTTCTTTAGCACAGTTTTTCATAGCGTACAAGGTATAAGTAAAATTGTAAGTATTCCAAAATTTTATATTAAATTGCAGATGTGATAAAATGTTTTATTTAATTTAAAAAAGATGAAATTATGCGAGAAAACAGAACTTTGGGTAAATATTTAACTGGTTTAATTGTTAAAGTAGATGTAGAAGCAGTTATTGATAGAAAAGTCGATTTTTTTATGAAGAAGACTAGTAATTTCTGCAATGGTTTATTTTAGCACTAGTGTGTACTAGTACTTTTCTGTGCAGAACGATGCGTAGAATTCAAAAAAAGAATTAGTCCCATATAAAAAATCAACTTTCTTAGGAAAAGGTTTGCTATATTTTGCGGCAGATTATGACCATCCTGTACGCAATTTGGATATGCTAGGTAATCACCATAATAGAGCGCTTCTTACTTAATCATAATTATCGCTTGCGCGATAAAATTAAAAACAGGTATTGAGATATACATTTTTTCTTAAACTGCTGTTTTTCCATAAAAATGCCAATAAATCAAAAAGTATAAAGTTTAGTGTAGGTAATGTTATGTTTCATTGTCGTAAAACTTTGTGAGGAATTCAAAACTGTGCCGAAATATAGGTTGTTCCATTTTAAAAAACATAAGTTTGGGTTGTTACTACCTTATGGAACACCCTGTATACACGTTAATAAATTAATATGTGCGCCTCGGCGTTCTGTATATATGAGTCAAATCAGATTTAAAATACCTTTATTAACAGCGGCACAATCTTCCGAGATCGCACTGTTGAGACATCCTGTAGAGTGTAGACTAATGACCCAGTGATATCTTTTTGAAATCTTGGCATTGCCTATAGTGTGCAAAATGGATTTACGTCACTCCTGTAATGACAATGGTGAAAAGAAACAATACAATTTGTTAAAAATATGCTTTTGTCAGAAAATACATTAAATTTATGAATATTTTGGTCATTTAATATGTCTTTACCAATCCTAAGAAAGAAATCCAAAAAAAATATCGACTGTTTTTAATGACACCTCCTATTTTTCTGATTGTTTTTGATAGACACTTAAATGTTATTCTTTCGTTGGTCAAAACTAACAATTTGACAGCTACATGTAGGGCGTGTAATACAAAATTGACAATAATAAAATTGACAATATTATGTTATTTTAAGGACGATAGTTCCGCAATGAAATGAGGAAAACATGACATTAATGTAAATTCGCCACGTCAGCTGTGGTCTGTAACAGCCCGGAACAAGGCGCTGCAAATAGGTAGCCGTGAATGTCACGGCCGCCTATTGTCTCATTGCCACCGTCTGGAGAGTACCACTCATTGGGCTCTCGTCTGGCTTGCGTACTCTCCCTTTCGACAGCCGCCCCTGATCTCTTTACGCTCCTTTCATACGTGCGTACACACCGTCCGCTAAGAGAACTATGGCGTTCACCCTTTTATAGCCGATAACACAGATGATTCATACATCATTTCTAAGTCAATTTCCAGCCTCCATGACGTAAAGCAATATTGTAGTTTTTTTATCTAATTCCAAGCTTTGAAAAACGTCACAACAATTTCAGAAAAAAATATTTTAATCTTATTGAGATTTTCTTATTGCTTAGTTTTGTGTTACGTATAAATTAAAATATGGCCGAAATCAAAACATTTTGACAATTACCTTAAAAACTTGTTCTTCTAAATAATCAAATTATAAATCGGATTGTATATATATATTTGGTAATTATTAAATAATTAATTATTCCAATATAATAATTAATTTTGCCATAATCTTCCGAATCATGTCTTTGTGGCAGAAAATATCCAACTCCACTTATGAAAGCAATAATCTCTTGTGCAAGTATATTATGATTAAAATTGTATTTTTACTCCTTATAAAGTAATAAATCTAACAACTATAGATACACCCTACTATATAGTTTGTTAGTTGATAGTTAATAATTTATGATATATAATAATCTACAGTGACAAGTTCCTTATTACGTTTTCCGAAATAAGTGACGTAAAACTGTAAAAAAAGTATTTGTTTGCTATTTTTTAACTGTTATCCTTCCTGTTCACTTCCCATTTACAAACTAAGTCATCCTATTTTTAATATCATTTTCACAAGCATTTTCGCATCCAATAGAGACCAATAGAGACCAAACAAGGTTTTCCTTTAAAAAAATAATGACAGTTAAAAAACAACTACATGTATTCACCAAAAAGATGCTATAAATGCTGAAATCAGAATCCTTCTGAAACAAAAGAATTACTTAGGGTTTCGTTCCATAAAGTTCTTTTTTCCATGCCTTATTTCCATTCACCCACTCCATCAATTTTCACTCCATTTTTATTTTCAACATCTTGTCCTTACGTAATGAACTCATAATAATAAGTTTATCGATTTTATTTATCGGGTACTGAAATACTTTCACAAATATAAATACAAAACATTCCAGACCAAACCTATTTCCTAGGTATTCTATTTTCTTGTAAACGTTTACATTAATACAAAAGCTGTTTATTTCCGCTCCAGACAATGTTTAAATTATCTCTTTTTATGGCTACAAGGAGTTTACATTAATATTGCTGGTCTTCTTAGTACATGTGGAATATCTATATGATTAATTCTATAATTGTTACATCTTTTGTTTGTAGCTGAAGTCCAGATATATTTTATTGTTATTGTCCTAAAGTAAATTCTAATATTGTCTAACAAAAATGTCGTTAGACAATTTAAAAGTAGGAATTACTATCAAAAACAATGCACTGTGTTTTAGACAATACGATATTTACTTAACATTAAAACAGATCTTAATTCATAATTTTTATTACATGTTTTTTATGATATATAATAACCCGTTACATAAATTATAAAGCCATAATACAAACATTTACCACCACAGGCGTTTCTCCAAACAGTTGCTGAAGTTTTGAAACTTTGGTGGAGGTGCCGGGGCGCATTAAACTCCATGTATAAATATACTATATAGCTGGAACACGTGCCCTCGAATGATAGTTATTCCCTTGCAGGTGGACACCCCAGATAGCGTACTGCAAAGCGGCTTAGGTCTAACAGACTTAGGCCAGCACGCCGTCCTCCGTTCAATGGTCGATCCTCGAGATTACGACCGGTTAAGACATTTACAAATGAACGGCGGCGCTACCAACACTTTCGAAGAGACAATCTACAAGGTATTTGAACGTCTATGTGCTTGCGTGTCTTGTGTGTCCGCCCAATCCGTATACCGAACCTTCCTGCACCAACCGCAAACATCCTAATCTGTCTGCACGGACGATTTCGTCAAGGGCCGTCATCTTGCATGATCTTTCCTTTGTTTAGTGCTTTATTCATTGAAGTCTGTACGCCTTTGATGATTTTGTGTTATTATATAACCCACTATACGTATTCGTTGATGTAATTCTAGTTTTATATATTGTATCAGGGCGTATTTATTATATGAGGGCATTTATGTCATGTAAAAGGTCTGGGAAATATTTTGCAACAAATAAAATGTAATATTTCCTACAACCGCACCGATTTCATAACTAGTCAACCAGACAAACTAGCGCAGTAGTTTTGTTGCTGAAAAATAGCTAAAATGTGTCACTTGCATGGTCATTCATAGGTGGCGCTACAGCATGTTTGGCAATAAAACCAGTCCTCTTTTCAATAGGAGACACTACATGATGCATATTTGACTAAACGCAGAAAAGGTTATCAAAAGGATTAATGTACCTACTGCAGTGGTGACAAATATATTATATTGCAAATTTGCGAAACATTGCTCTATAAACACTACATTACTATTTACCTATACTATTTAATATGTATATTTAATTTATTTATTCGTAATATTGATCGATTTTTTAAATGCAAAGTGAGTAATTCTTTCAAAATTTCATCATGCCAGGTTTCTGAATAGCAGGATTTTAAGGAAACCACAAAATTATCCCAAAGAGAAATTGCATATTTGTATATCAGCATATCTTTTTAATGGTGCTCGTACGCGCACTCACCTTGACTTCGATATAGATTTGCACCGGCCATGAAAGAAAAATCTATCGAAAATGGCTACGAGACTATGCTGACCAAGTATGAATAAAATCTGACAAGTAGTAACTGTTTCTTGTTTCTAGTATGCTTTTACCAATAGAATATGAATTTGAAGGCAGTAATTCTGACTTGAGCCTTGGTTTTGAGAAAAACAGTGCTAAAAATCTTCAAATATCAATGGCTTATGATGTTATGTAGTATTGCAACTGGTCCATCAATCTGTATTTATTTTTTTTTAACTAGACCCTGTTTGGAATTTCTGCTGTTGGGAGTCGGAGATTGTACGAAAAAAAGCATACCAGAATCACTTGTCCGATTTTGTTCTTTGTTGGTCGGTATAATGGCTTAGCTTACACTATTGTGTTTTTAACAAATTACGTATTTGGAATTGTGTAAAATGGTCTCATATGTAGACTAAAAATGTATTGGTTACTTTTGTCATACTAAGCTAATATAACTGTGGTTGGTAAGTGATAAAAGAAACAAAAATTCTCGATTTTTAGTCCCTTGGGACACGTGTTAATATGTAAATAGAGAGGGGACCCACAAATTTTTTTTAAATTTTTTTCTATATAAATAATGACCACCTTACTACATAGTCATTTGCCATTCTCACATGTAATATCCAGAAGAGTTACGTTGTATTTATTCCCTATTAGAATAAATATTTATAAATGTATAGTAAAGGATAGGAGTTCAATAAAATTTTTAAGTTTGCAAGAACTTTCTTTAGTACTAGTTTTGATCACCAGATTATCATCAACAAAGAAGCCAGAAAAAACTCTAAACAATCAGAAGAAATCACGCAAAAGTTTAACAAAATTACTTAAATATGCCTTAGAAATTTATAAAAATGCAGCCAAAATCAAGTGCAAGAGGCACAAGGCATCACACATCAGACAACAGAAAGATGCTACAGTGAATGTTTGCGTTATTTCTTATGATTGATTTGTTATTTCTAGCATTTGGCTAATGATCTGTTGATCGAGACTAGTACCAAAGTAAACATTCTTGTAAAATTGAGAGATGTTTAATTAACTCCTATCCTTTATTAAAGATATTTACTTAAATGATAACTCAATGCTCGTTTCCGCATTTTAAAAACATTTATGATATTTCCATAAATATCCGGCTTCGATTCTAAGTAACATTGATTTAAAACAGAAATAAAACTAACTGTGATGTAAGTAAATGAGAAACAAAATTAATTTAATACGAATAAACTTTCATACAAATAGTCACCACATGCCCCTTGTTATCAGAATTATTTCGTTATTAAATAAAAATCATAAGAAGATGTACACAAATAGTTCATACTTAAAAATCAACAAATACTTCCAACACAAGTTTAAAGCAAGCTCAAAATATCAACTATGCATCGGAGCTGCTGCACGCTGGAAGTACATGTGGTTTGTTTAAATTTAAAACAAAAAGACATTAGGTACATCATATCATCGAAAATAGGATATAATAAACCTTGTTACATAATGTCAACGCATTTTTTACTTTATCATACGCAGTATGGTAAAGTATTGTAATCATGCCGAAAAAAAAATTGAGATTTTAGCGGAAATAGGTATTTTTGGGTCCCCTGAACATTTTTGACCAAGGTACAAAAAAATGTCTGTGTGTGTGTGTGTGTGTGTGTGTGTGTGTGTGTGTGTGTGTGTGTGTGTGTGTGTGTGTGTGTGTGTGTGTGTGTGTGTGTGTGTGTGTGTGTGTGTGTGTGTGTGTGTGTGTGTGTGTGTGTGTGTGTGTGTGTGTGTGTGTGTGTGTGTGTGTGTGTGTGTGTGTGTGTGTGTGTGTGTGTGTGTGTGTGTGTGTGTGTGTGTGTGTGTGTGTGTGTGTGTGTGTGTGTGTGTGTGTGTGTGTGTGTGTGTGTGTGTGTGTGTGTGTGTGTGTGTGTGTGTGTATGTGTGTGTGTGTGTGTGTGCGTATGTGTGTACTCGATTTTTGTGGAGACGATTCCGGAAAAACTACTAAAGGTATCGGGACGAAAGTTCATATTTAGAAGTTTTATGACCAAACTTAGAGCTGAAAAGCTTTTGGTTCAAAAGGGCCCAAAGGAACTGGTAGTTTATTCTAAGCCATTTTCAAGGATTTTAGAAATGAGCCGCCATTTCTGTAATTTCGTCAAAATAGTTAAATAATAAATTAAAGCAGAGGAAATTTTGAATAATTTATGCCTATGACATTTTTTGGTAAAATTAATAGTTTAGCTGCAAGAGCAAATTCTATTTGATCGAGATCGGTCGCATCTGCATTGATATGCTACATAGTAGCCAGGATTTTGACAAATATTTTTTTTTGTGCTGTCACCACAGAAATGTCTATGGCTGTCACCACGCTGTCACACTCGGAGAACCCTCGACTATAAATCTGTCAGAATTTGAATTAGCTTTTTAAACTTGACATTTCGTAGAGGTGGTATCAACCTAACATTTTCTATACCGAAATATAACCATTTTTGATTTTTTTTAAATACGTATTTCTCAAAAAGCAATACAAAAAACGTTGATGTCACTCCTGCCGAAAACTACATAGCGCGACTCGCTCACATGCGACGACGACGCGCCGCATCACCGATCGTTGTGCTATTCCGTACTTTCGGCACTTGTGAGATAAACAACTATTATTCTGATGACAGTAGGTAGTGTCAAATGCTGATGCTTTGACAATACCTTCGATTGATACTATTGACTATCAAAATATCTGTCAAATCCTGGCTAACTAGTTTAATTTTAATGCATACACGATTTATCTCAGTCAAATAGATTCTCATGCAGCTAAACTATTAATTTTGTATTTTGTATGATAAAGTCATGTGCCTGGCCACATCAGATTTTTTGTTATATTTTAAGGTTTTTTTATATTTTTGTTTCGAAACAACATGATACCGTAACCATGGTTACGGCTAACCGCAATTTCTAAATGTATAGAAATCTGTTAACTTAACTATTTAACTATTCTTGCATTCAATGTTTCCATTTCTGAATTATCTACTAACTTTTTCTGCAATTGGTGAAGCGACGTCATCTAAAACGTGTTACAGCTAGAATTTAATATGTATAATTGTGAGTGACAATGTCATTTAAACGCTACAAAAACAAGTAAAATCTATTCCTTATTAAATTTCATATCATCGAAGTTATCTAACCATATGACTCTGAATATATTGGATATAATACGGTGCTAATCCATTCTTTTACAATAATTATCGACCATTTTCAGGAAAATCCGATACTGTCAGGAACAAGAATAATTGACCGATTCAATTTCAACTCACGATCCGACCGAAGTATCGAGATTCTCGCCTCGGGTTCCTCCAAGTTCTGAGCGCTCTCACATTCATCTAATAATATTGACGTTTCTTTCGGTACGAAGCGAAGTGGGCAAACTGCGGGTCGCGCGCGGTCTCTGGGTAGAATGAGAAGCGCGGCTAGCAGAGGGACTGGCTGCTCGTGGAATTTATAGTGATAGCGTATTGAATCAAGAAGTTCCATTAACGCCGCCTCGTAACGAAGCTGCCCTTTATTATCGGTGCATTTGGTGCCCGCGGCATGTTTACGCTCGCCAACCGTACGGAAAATGAGGTCGACTGGCGACCAACGCCAAATAGAGAAGCGCAAATTTGGAGGCAGTATTGTCTATTAATTTGGTTTGCTTGTTATACAGCAACGAACACGTGACTTTTTAGAGATGTGTAGTAAAGTTACACACTAAATACATTATGCCAATCGGACATTATGCCAATCGGTGGTAGAAATAGGAAGATGTCTCGTATTAATATTTTTTATTTAAGTAATGCCACGTTTTCGAAACAGATATTGAATGCGTCTTTTAAATGCTAAAACTATGTAATTGTGGAAGTTTCGAAAATAAAACGTCTTACTAATGCATTAATACGACCAGTTGTCTCAGAATTTCTTATATTGTTTCATAGTTTAGCATGTTTCACTAATTTAAGTGACATTTTGTTTTCTATCCACAATAATATTTTATATTATTTCTTTTTTTACTTTAGATTGTGGGGTGTAATGCGCAATCGTTTTAAGGCAATTTCGACTGTTTCAGAAAATTAATATACAAATAAATTATTGAATATTTCTTTCGTTGTGTTGATGATCGATAAGTTTTGAACACAAAACCACCAGGAAGTTACAGCAAGTTGCGTATATTAATGAACATTCTTTACAAACTATGATAGACCTTAAAGCTACGATTTAAATATAAATTAAAGATATCCAATTGTTATTTACAACGCAAAAAAAAAATATAATACAAACGTTACAGATATTTTTTTAAATGATGAAATAACTGGAGTTAACTTGTTGAGAACCGCAGACTTTTTTTTATAAAACTCGTATTGGAAATTTTAGGACTGTTTGAGTATGTTACATTTTACGTCAATATATCAGAGGTTCTCAAAAAGTGGACGTTAATTTATATGAATTTTAAATTGATGTAAATTTCTTGTTATTGCTCTATGGTTAAAAAGGTTATTACGAGAATATTTTATATTGACCCCCCAATCTCGTCCGTACGTAATGACTCACCCTGTATACAGTGTGTCTCACGGGACGTTGGATTGTATGGGCACTTTTGTTATTAATAGAGATAGAAAGTCGGTTAAATGGGCAAAGTAGTGCATACTTTTGTGCTCATTCATAATCTGTTCAGAAAACAGTTCAATTCCAAATGGTTTCCAAGCTATTTTGAAAAATACAAGAAATTTTGTTTTCTTAATTATGGTCATAACTTGTTTATTTGTGATCGCATCAAAAAAACGTTTGGACATTATAAATGCAATTTTTTGTCTACAATTTGGTTATATCAGTTTAAATTTTTTTCGCCAATGAATTCGTCAGAAACAAGTGAAACTTTTGTTTTTCTTATGGACGCCGTATTGGTTTTATGCATGTTTGGATTCAGAATTTTTCTCTGAGGAATTTGGTGTGCCACTTGCCATATTTAGAATACAACAAGCCGACAAAATTGGAGTTTTTAATTAATATCTGAAATGATGCCATGAAAAACACATTTGAGTGATACAGTATTTATGTGCCCATAGTCAAGTTACAGTAAACTTTTGGAATGTATTTATTTGTACTAACTAGACAACAGAAAAAAGTAACAACACAAACTAAATAATGTTTTCAAAAATCTCGCAATTTTCATGGAGGCATTTTTCACAACATTCCGCAATATGGTGACCGTACCGAGGGTTCTTCTGTCAATCGATTAACTAAATAGTTCGTGACGATTCGGGCATTATGTGTAGTTGCTTCGTCTTGTTGGAACCACATACCTTATCGTAACGCCAACGGTCCAGTCTTTCTTCCACGTCCTCAGAGAGCAATATTGCCGATACCTCTGCGGAGTAAAATGTTGGTCCGGTTAATCGGTTGGCCACTATACATACCGCACCATACATTAAAACCAAACCACACCTGATTATGGCGCGGTACAAATACGTGCTAATTTTCTTTCAGTTAAAAACACCGCAGTTAGAAAAATATGTTTCATCGAACCATAATATTTTTCTATAAATTCTGGGTTTTCACCAACTTCTTTCAACAGATGAGTACAGATGGGTAGATATCTCATTGTTTCACAAAACGTGTTCCGTGGCACCATGCGATTTTCAGCAATTTTGCGAAGTGTACAACTTTCAGTCAATTCTATTCTTATTGTAATCAAAACATGGCATGTGGCATACCAAATTACTCAAAAAGAAATGATGAATCCAAACATGTATAAAACCAATATGGCGTCCATAAAAAAAACAAAAGTTTCGATTGTTTCTGGCGAATCCATTGGCGAAACAAATTTTAAACTGACATAATCAAATTGTAGACAAAAAAGTGCCTTTATAATGTCAAACCGCTTTTTTGATGTGACCACAAATAGAGAAGTTATGATCATTATTAAAAAAATTGCATTTTTTGTTTTTTTTTTTTCAACATAGCTTGGGAACCATTTGGAATTCAACCGTTTTCTGAACAGATTATAAAAGAGCACATAAATATGCACTAGGTACTTTGTCCATTTGACCGACTTTCTATCTCTAATAATAACAAAAGTACCCATACAATCCAACGTCCCGTGAGACACACTGTATATCAGTTCCAAAATATATTTAGCACAAATAAAAGAATATCATAGCTGATGGTACCAATACAAACCTTTTGTCAATAAATCTCACTGGTTCATGCGAAAAAGGCTTTTAACTTGAAAAGTATTCGTTACTATTTCAAAGAACGCAAGAAATATGCACAAGAAATAAAAAGAAAATATTGTTTTTTTTTAGATATAAAATTTAAGTTAGTTAAACCGGTTTCTGAGTTTTTTTGTTGCAGGTTCCTAGATTATACTAGGTACTTCATCTTATCAGAAATACAGTAAAGTTAATTTTTACTTTATTTTGACCTTCTGAAAGGATCCTGTCATCGCCATAGTATTGACGGTCCAAGAGCGCGTTTTTGACACATTACCAACGAAGTTATACCCTGTGATTTTCCATTTTATATAATCATTTTGTACCAATCGATTGTATGGATAAAATTTTCAATACCACTGAAAAGTTGTCCGTCCATATGACCACCATACAAGGTTGTCAAAACTTAGATTATTTATTTTAATCAACAATTTATATGAAATATTTTATAGCAATCAGTTTGGTGGAGAAACAGGAACACAGAAATCATATACATATAAACATCACATAAAAACACATTACAGTTTGATTTTACGTTGATTCGCAACTGTGTTTCCCAGTTGGACATCGATTATAGTTACTGAAATATGTTTTAGAATGTACATTACCGATTCAAAATTTACACGTCTTGATGTAAGGTAAATCCGTGCTGGTTCCTATACTATAAATACACCACACTCCTTATGCGAATATAGACCAACTGTCGAAGTAAATCGGTAATTCCCCGCGCAGTCATTAAGCCCTTGAAATTTATACGTCTGTTGGCGGGAACTAGCGGTCAGAGGTCGCTGCCGCCGTGCCACCGCCGCTTTCCCTCGGTGCTGAACATTTTTTACGACGTCGGATCGCGTAGATGGCGCTGCTGCATCACTTTTACTGCCCCTTTTACGAGCGCACGTTCCTGCCGGCCCGAAACCGTCGAACGTACGAATCTGTACGTACGGCGGCGGTGGTCGTCGCCACCGTCGCCGCCGCCGCCGCTTTTAAATATTGATAAATGTGTGTGTCGAGGGGAAACGTATCAGGTGGTTCCTCGCATCGATTTCCCAACTAATTTGTTTCGTTTTCTGTTCCAGCTGAAACTGCAGGACGCCCTCAGACAGCGCGAGAAATTCACCAAGGAACACGAAGAGGTATTAATGTTTTTTATTTTATTTTAATTTATATCATTCTTGTTGAATTATGTTTGTATGGTTAGTCTCGTCGATCTTACCATTTATCTGTACAATGATGTTGGATATTGCAAGCAGGAATTTGCTTACATACTTGTATTATCGTGATCTAACTGAAAAACTATTCTCAACTGAAAAGGGAATTCAAAAATAAATGAAGAGACAGCATCACTATTTACTGTAGTATATTAAGATAATAAATCTGTCCATGTGGATTGGTTTAACGCTCAGACGAAGAGAATACCTGCCATTTTAATTCATTGTGTCTCAAAATCCGTTTTTTTTCCAGCCTAGTTTTATTCGGTTTATCGACCCACTAATGTAAATTATGTATAACCTTTTTGCATTTGAACTGTACGCATGAATTTAGAGATTTTGCTTTAGTAGTCGTTGGTATCGATTTGCTAAAGCAGTAATTGTACAACAAGAACAAAGTCTTCAAAGATTTTCAGTTAACCGTTTGACTTTTGTTATGGAATTATAATCTGCAAAGATTAATGCTCAAAAAGGCGTGTGTCAAACCAAAATCCCTGTTATTAAATAGTGTGTATGAAAAGAAACGTAACCAGTCAATATTTTTCTTTCTAAAAGGCTGACAAAAGAAATTGTTTTAGAGAATTGCGTAAGCTACAAATTTGAAATACCTAGAAATGAATCGCACTGTATATTCAAAAATATATCGTATTTATAGCTTGTCATTTTTAAAATAATTTTTCTTATCATTTATCATTTATCACTTTCCTATTGACATGGTAGAAATCGTTTTAATATTTTGTATAATTTCGGGTTTCTTTTAACATTTAATCGTATTGTATCATTTTTCACAGTTCAGTTACAAAAGCATCACCCTGTATATTCAAAAGGCATTCAAGTTTGTAGCTTAAGTCAACCTAAAACTTTTATTTGGGTTACTTCTTCAAAACTTTGAGAGTCAGATATTGACACGTTGCGTTTTTTCTGGTTAACAGTTTATATATCAGAAGACATTGGGAATAACTGAATTTTTTGTTGATATGAACTAAGAATAAAAATTATGAAACAATTAACAATGGTAGAAACTGAAACAGGAAATTACAGTTTATTAAAAGAAATCTGCATAAAATATGAAAACTGCATCACAAATTTAATAACTACGTACATATTGAGATATTGAGATATTGACGAATGCGTGTTTAAGGACGCAGTTTTTGCATAAATATTTTTAAAAAAAAGCTGTTCAAACGTGATTCCCTAATGAGAAAAAAATATATATTTTTACTTGTTAAGAATACCTTTGTATTTATTAAGATAACGTATTTTACTTGCTACAAATTTTGATTTTAATATTATTAACTTATTTAATGGTTTTTGTTTATTTCTTAATTATTTGTGGCTTTAAATACTGTACTTAAATACGGCACATATATTAAATGTTGTTTCAAAAAAGTCGATATCATACTTATTATTTATGATTTTAGTTAATTGCTCAAAAAAAATATATCATTATTATTAGTGTACTTAATTTTTGTAAAAAATAATAATTCTTCTTAATTCAACACTATATACTTGGGAGGGCCCAATTTAAAATTGCCCTAGGCTCCATGATGGCATAACGTGCCGGTAACTGGAAGTGTTGTGTGGAGAACTGCAAACAATAAGGAAAGTAATAGTGAAAATAATAATAGTGAAAGTCGTCAACATTAAACAGTAATGTCGTTACTTACTTCTAGTTGTTGGCAAAATTTACATGTGTCAAATTCTAATATAATATTTAACTCTCATGTTATTTACATCCCACTTCTCGGGCACTTCTCAATGTATAAATTCATGGCTAAATAACTTACCTAGCATAACTTCGATGATAACATACAGAATATTCATGTCTTCGATGGAGTGTTCCCATTAAATATTGAAATTCCCACCAATTTGCTACAGGATATTTTGCATTTCTGCTAACACGATAAACCAATATCTATCTATCCATCTACATTACCATACGGCATCAAGCCATCTGTCTGCGTTTGCCTCTATAGCATTCTCCGATATTTGCAGCACATACTCCCACAGAAACACACGTACCCAAAACCCTCCCTTCTTTGATATATTAAAGACCCCGACGAAGACGTTCCCGGTTATTATTATTCAGATAATCGTATGGAAATACAATTTATGCAAATTGCTTCTCGCCGTAATTTACACACGCCTCGCGTGAAATTACCGGGGCCGTACACGATACAGGAATTCACAGACGAGCTGTAATCAAAGAGCCGAGACACGAGACATGGTGGATAGGTACTGCACAAAGACAAAAGAAATACCTGAAGCTACCACATAATCAAACCACCGCATTGTCATAAGTTCCCGTCGCGTCGCGTCGTCGTAATAACTGCAGGAGCCGAGTCTGCACACTTTCGGAAAATTTAATACATGTATAAAGGATTTTTTAAATTAAAGCCTGACGAAAGTAATCAATTCGATGTATTGTTCCTCAATATTATTTAACAAGAAACATGATCTAAGGATGATCTTAAGTAATCATTTCACCGGGGGGAAGTTAGCAATAAAAGTTATCCATAAAAAAATTTTCGGCTGATTTTAGCGAATAGCACATTTTTGGAAAGCCCTTAACGTACTGAGTCTACAGTAGTTATTGCAGAGAGCACAATTAATAATTGCTACCTAAAAAGTTAAAAAGAAAGTCATTTTTTGCTTCAATTGGCACATTTTTACAATCTCATGTCTCCGTTAATCCTTTACCAATTACAACATCTCTTACAGCAATCAAAAGTACAAATATAGCCCATACTTCCATAGTTATTGCAGTACAAGTTTCCAGTAATTGGTGGTCTAAAAAAATTGATGAGCTTTGACTATTTTTATTTCGGGATGCGAGTATGGAAGCATACGCCGTTTCAGCAGAACAATGAGCATAACACTTTTTTATTATCCGATTATGACAAACAATACACCAGACGAAAGAGGAGGCTTGTGTCCTCTTATGCCAGTAATTGCAGTCCAAGTTTCCGCTAATTAGTGGCCTAAAAAATTTATGAACTTTGAATATTTTTACTGTCGGACATGCGAGTATAGAAATATACACGTTTCAGCAGAACAATGAGCATAACGCTTGTTTACCATCGGATTGTAACAAACAATACACCAAACGAAAGAGGAAGCATGTCTCCACTTATGCTAGTTATTGCAGTACAAGTTTCTGCTAATTAGTGGCCTAAAAAAATTGATGAACTTTGACTATTTTTATACCGGGATGCAAGTATGGAAGCATACACCGTTCCAGCAGAACAATGACCATAACCCCTTTTTATTATCCGATTGTAACAAACAATACACCAAACGAAGCTTGTCTCCACTTATGCTAGATATTTCAGTGCAAGTTTCCGTTAATTAGTAGTCTAAAAAATTCCTGAACTTTGAATAATTTTTTGTCGGATATGCGCGTATAGAAACATACACCATTTCAGCAGAACAATGATCTTAATCCCTTTTTATCATCCGATTGTAATAAACAATACACCAAATGAAAGAGGAGGCTTGTGTCCCTCTTATGCTAGTTATTGCAGTCCAAGTTTCCGCTAATTAAGTGGCCTACAAAAATTGATCAATTGATCAAAATTTATCCCGGGATGCGAGTATGGAAGCATACACCGTTTCAGCAGAACAATGACCATAACTCCTTTTTATTATCCGATTGTAGCAAACAATACTCCAAACGAAAGAGGAAGCTTGTCTCCACTTATGCTAGATATTTCAGTGCAAGTTTCCGTTAATTAGTAGTCTAAAAAATTCCTGAACTTTGAATAATTTTTTGTCGGATATGCGCGTATAGAAACATACACCATTTCAGCAGAACAATGAGCATAACCCCTTTTTATTATCCGATTGTAACAAACAATACACCAAACGAAAGAGGACGCTTGTCTCCACTTATGCTAATTATTGCAGTCTAAGTTTCCGTTAATTAGTAGTCTAAAAAAATTCCTGAACTTTGAATAATTTTTGTCGGATATGCGCGTATAGAAACATACACCATTTCAGCAGAACAATGAGCCTAACCCCTTTTTATTATCCGATTGTAACAAACAATACACCAAACGAAAGAGGAAGCTTGTCTCCACTTATGCTAGTTATAGCAGTACAAGTTTCCAGTAATTAGTGGTCTACAAAAAATGATGAACTTTGACTATTTTGACAGTCGGACATGCGAGTATAGAAACATACGCCGTTTCAGCAGAACAATGAGCATAGCCCCTTTTTATTATCCGATTGTAACAAACAATACACCAAATCACACCATCATTTCGATCATGATCGCCATTTTTGATCAGATCGATGTTGCAAACGTCAAACCAAATCGAAAGCTGTGTTTTTATTCGACAGACGGTCGATCGCCGCCTAGTAGTTTACTTGTGTAAACTATTTTCGCTGCTAAGCCTGACAGTTATTCATTATAAGCATCTTTTCTGTCCACATAGAGATTCAATCATGACATTTTCGTATGTAGGATAAAAAATATTGCTGATTGCAATTTGCCAATGTCATTTTTTGCGATATTGCCCTCTCATAAGTGTCGCGAAAGAGTCACAATATAAATTGTGCCAAGTTCGAGGTATCTAAATTTTGCGTTGTAATCCAATATGACCAGGTTTGGACATTCATTTAATCGTACTTATTAGGTTCCCTTACTTCGAATGTTAGCTTAAATATACGTGGTGTTAAAACCAAGCGTAAAATATAGATAAAGTATACTAAATAGTCAACTTTTGATAGTTTACCAACTTTTGATAACGGACACATGTTCGGAAATACATCGTTTAGGATGCAGAGAGCCGGAATAGTACCAACTTTTCAACTGCATTAAGAAAGTAGGTTGTGTGAAGAATCATTGAAAAGCTATTTAAAAAACACATAATTTGTATGTAAAATTTTATTTATTTCACCCAATATTGGCTAAATCTGGCAATAAAATTACAAAACTTTGGATCTCATAAGACCTTTCAAAGACTTTCAAAAAACAATAAAAAGAAAGCAGTCAATGTTGTTGGTAAATTTATACTATTATCTTCCGGACATGAAATTGAAAATCTAAAATTGCTTCTATGCCCTCTAAATACTTTACCCTGACTTCCTGTACAGCTGTACATATAGTAACAATTGATATTAATTAATATAAGAATTGTTGGCTCCTGTTCATCGAAAACGTTAGAAAGGCGACGACAGTAATAATTGAGACATAATGTTTAAAACCAAAAATATATAGGAAATGAACAACATTGAGAAGTCGCTATAATCGTTTATTGAAAAATGACAATTGCCCATTTTACATTGGCTCTTGAACACGGTCTTATAGGAAATTAACAACAATTAGCATGTTAATAAGTAACAAAAAGGATACAATATTGGTTGAAAATCACACAAAATCATAAATTCTATGATCAGTCGAGTGTTAAACGCGATAATGTTCATGAAAAGCGATAATGTTTATGTTAATGATGTTCAGTTATAAATGTCTTTTACTAGATAGCAATATTTTTGATAGATTTCTTTGTGGACATTTTCACCCCATGTATAGAACTATTTTAACTTTACTCTTTTGATTGATAGCAATTATCTTTCTGTATAGACGCTGTTTCCTATAGCGTAAATATCATTGTAACAGGCTAGACAGCGGGGCTAACCGGATAATTAAATTTCATGAGTTGAAACGCTACCAAAGGCACTTTACTTCGCGGTCTATTAACGACTTCCCTCTTGCAGATTTTGCGCGACATCAAGCAAGGGCTGCTCCAGCTGGGAAAGGAAGGGGTGCGAGGCCCTTTGTCAGGAGGTGAGTTTATCCATTAACCGTCTATCCACTCGTTGGAAAACAATGAAAGTATTCCATTGCAATATTCAAATTTGCATTTATTTAATGTTTATTTCAGATGATACTTATATGTATGATGAAGACGCTAGAATGCTAGCTCCTGGAGCACATGGCCATGATAGGGGCCACTGGTACGATGAACCTCCATATGAAAGTGACCCAGAGGACTTCCTCATGGGCAGCAGTCCAGGTCCAACAGCCACCATTCAAAATGGAAGGGTCTGCTTCACATTGAACTTACGACAAGAGCCTAGAGGAGAAGGAGTTATATCATTGAGGAGTGCTGGTGACATCACCCTTCCCAGAGACACACCATTAATGCCAGCACCTAGAGGAACCCCCAGGAGAGGATTGATCTTACCACAAGCCGGATATCCGCCTACAATTATCCCATTAAGGTTAATTTAGTTTTTCTTTTGTCATATTAATGATACTAATTCTAAAATTTGTTTTCAGGTCATCTAGAGATCGTGAGAGTGGTGATTATGCTGGATCTGATGTCCAAAGTGTCAGCTCCAGGTTATCAACATTATCAGTGGACACGAGTCGGTCGGAACACCAAGAAGCATCCCAGATGGTTTCACCACAGTATTACACACCGCTTGATGGGAAGGTCCGGTATTTTAGGAAGGAAAGTGGTTATACAAGGAGTGAGGATGGATTATCTCCCAGCCAAAGCTCTGATTATGAGGATCAAGATGATTTTAGTCATTGCAGTCAGCAAGTAGCAACTGTACATATGGTGAGGACAACTAAATCTTGCATTGAATTTATACAAAATATTTCTGTTTTTGTAGTCAAGTGATGGTAGATCTGCTGGAGTATCATCATTGATGGGAAAGGTACGCGGACTACGCGAAGTCCAAAGAAAAATATCTAGGTTAAAGAATGAATCGTCAGTTGATCAGCAGCGCCATTTGGACCAAGCATTTCCATGTTCCGCAAGCTCAGTCGAAAGTCTTCCAAGCGGATCTGGTTCAAGTATGTCCTCCAAAAATTCACTTGACAGTATCATCTTCAATATATTATATTATGTTCCAGGCACTCAAGCATTGGTGCGTGCTGGTAGTAACCACAGCTCAATATCAGCCGAAGAGGTAGACCCAAGCCAAACAGACCACCAGATAATTGGACGAGCTAGAGCATTAGTGGATTACACTCCCAGCCCTTATGATAAAGAAGCCCTTAAATTTAAGGTAAGGAACTGAGAATCTTCTCCATCCTCTACTTGACCACTCTACTTGTTACAGTTTTACTGGGAATAAGACTTAAGCCGTAAAGTTAACAAGGTAACATCAAATCAAAGTCGATTTTCCTTTTATTTTCATTTCTAAGCTGAATGCCTTGCTAGCTTTGCAACGTAAGTCGAATGTATAAAGCATGGGAAATGTTGTTTGTTTGCGAATCTGATTTACGCTTTAATTTTTGTAGAAAGGTGACGTAATAGACATAATCTCCATGAATGCCAGTGGCCAATGGAAGGGTGTATGTCACGGTAGGAAGGGCAGTTTTAAATTCATCAACGTCGAGTTGCTCACAGACAGGTCAACGAAAGTTAGAAAAGAGATGAAGTGGCACCTGAACATCAAGACAAAACCAGTTTCTGTTGAAGACCTCCTGCAGAAGATCAACCTCGAACAACACATCTCCGTATTCGTATTGAATGGGTACGAAGATCTAGAATTATTCAAGGAGATTGAACCGTCTGACCTGGATTATCTGGGAATTGTCAACACAGAGCACAGAGCCAAACTGTTAACAGCTGTCCAACTACTGCATGATTTAGATTGTAAGTACCGTTGTTTGGAACTAAGTTATTCATTTTATTTTTTGTTTTGGCTGCAGAATTTTGAGTTGTAGCTTTGCTTTCTTGTAAAACTAGCATCAGCATTTCGTTAATATTAATTGCTTATTTTCATGAACAAAAATATAAATGGTGATAAAGAAATTAAGCAACTTTGTCCACAAGATGAATTAGATGGTTGCATAGGTCAACAATTGTTTTTCTCACAGAAGTTATGACTAGTATTTTTTTGTACGTGAATTGTAAACCTGGTACCTAAAGATCTCCAATACTTCACATTTTTTTAAGAAATGGGCTAAAACGCCAAGAACAATAATGAAACGTGATACAATCCTTTAGGTGTGCTGAAATTAAAGCTTTACCTGTAAATGTCTCAAATAATTTTATCCTTCATAGAGAATTCTTTTGGACACTTTAATGGGCTTAACTTAGATTTTATAGTACTAGCTTTATCCAAAAAATATTTACATAAACTAATCATAATATTCTTTAGCAGGCAGTGAAGGAGACATTGCTGGTTCAAGCAGTGAAGGTGACGAGCACAACCGTATTTTGATGCTGGAAAGTGGTGGAACATACTCACCATTTGGAAGGCGACAATTTCCAAGGGATTCTGGCTGCTATGATGCTTCTGTGAAAGGCATCCAGCAACACATGTCACCACAAGGGGAATCTGATGACAACAGTGCTGGTTTTGGAGATGCCACCAACAATCTCGATGCTGTGGTGGAACAGTGCAACAACGAAATATTAGCCAGAGTACGACAAGCGCAAAAAAACTCGTTGAATTTAAAGGAGGACGTCTATCATCCCAACATTCCCATTTCTTCTAGTACTGAAAAATTGCAGAAGAAAGCAAAGGATTCCTATGTAAGCGTGCATGGCCAAACAAGCTTGACGGATCCTTGCAGGAGGAATATTATTACTAGAGTTAGCGGAAGAAAAAACACCAGTGTTGATGAACATTCAGAAGGGGATCATAAGATAACTAGTGTGAAGTATGTTGTTGGAACTGGAATTGAAGATGCCAGTTCCTCAATAATCTTAGGTAGGGGTGGATGTTTCAGTGAGAAGTCGAGTGACTCTGGAGTCAGTAGCAGCTCACTGTCTTCAGGCAATGTGAAAGAGCAAAGACAACTAGCTGTCTCGCAAAATATAACTGAGAATCCAGCACACCAAGTGACATTTCCTAGTAGTGCCAAACACACCACGTCCAAATCTGCCAATTGAACAGTCGAATAGCTTAATAATAATTAACAAATTATAGTTAGGAGATGTCTGTAATAAGCAATATCTACGTTTCGAATATTGTTTGTTATTTACTTTCCAATAAATGTACTTAAACGTGATAAAAGAAACATTGTAAAATATGTCTGAAGAAACCTTTGTTATACTTCTTTCTATATATACATAATATATATTTATGAGTGTACTTTCCTGACGGACAAATAAATAAACTATATTATTGTGTTTTCTGAAATCTTCTATGTAATAAAAAGTGAACTAAATAAATATAGATGTTGAATATTAAACGTGATAGCAATTGAGACTAAGGAATGAATTTTTATCTCTGTTGTAGACGAATAAAGGTCGGTGTAAATATATCTACTTAATGATAATAAATAGTATTAGGGCTCTGTATATTTTGTACATACATATTTATTTCTACAGGCAACTAGTCTCATTTTAGCTCTAATTTGTATATAATGATCAAAGGCTTATATTCGTAGGTCCTTAAAAGTATAGATTTTTTTATTATTGACTGGAAAATCAATGTAATAATTTTATTATAATATAGCCATATCACCTATTGTACATGTTACATATAACTCTGCAATGTGTTATACATGTCAGTCAATAAATTAGGATGATTTATTATGTTTTGTTTTATTTCATGATCCTATTTTCATTAATTCCCACTTTTTAATTTTTAAACTATATAAAGGCTGTATAGTATTTAAATGAGCCATCCATTTATCAAAACAGAAAGCTAGAAATACACTATTATTTTTTAGCAAATATAGTGGTACGCACAGGAAAAGCCCCGAGATTTATAAATTGCACGAAGCGCCATCTGTGGCCGAAACGCTACACCACACCGATAAAAGAAGAATCCTTCTTCTGGCAAATAGAGTTGGAGATGATTCCAACGATATATTATATTTATATCAATAATTAATAATTCAAGTCATAAATTACAAAAATATATCATTGGCAACATAAAGCCACCAAGAATTATTATAAATATAGTTACAATATAAACTGAGTAATTATTTTTATTTATTAGTGACACTTCATCCAGAAATTTAGAACATCGATGGATTCCATGCGACAACACTACGATATAAAATTCCCAACATTTTTAAACTTTACTATTTATCGAATGCGAAACAGATAATGGATATAATAAGCGATAATATTGTATAAATAGTATTTGTTTTCCATTACTATTTATTGAGCCACTGTAAACCGCGAAATGTGACGATTATTTTCTGTGGGTAACTTTTATAAAGGGACTAAACATTGCTGATGTTGCAGCACTGCTTTTAAATTACCAAGCTTTTCCGAGATAAATAAGTTTGGCGCCAGTTTGTGTATATTTATGTAGTTTAAAATATCCTTGAGTTAGTTACTAGTATTCATTTCTGTTCGAAATGAGGTGTATGATACCAGAAATATCATGGCATAACAGAGAACCAGTGCTGAGTTTAGATATTCAACTAGGTGACAACAATGGGATTTATAGGTTAGCAACCGGTGGTTCCGACTATCATGTTTTGGTAAGAACTAAACATTTGAAATAACCAACGCATTCATCGTATATTATTATAGATTTGGCAATGTAGCATCGATGATAAAGGTGCAGCAGTTCTAGAAGTGGTATGCGACTTAACAAGACATCAAAAAGCTGTCAACGCAGTCAGGTTTTCCCCTAACGGGCATTTCTTAGCTTCTGCCGACGACGATGCAAATATCATCATCTGGACGTTGAAAACCGACAATATACCTTTATTAGAGGGAGATAATCCCCTGGATAAGGAGACATGGATTGTTTATAAAGTACGTTTAAGAAATTACGTTATTATTTCAGCTAACCGATTATTAGATTTTAAGGGGGCACAAAGATGATGTTTACGACTTATGTTGGTCACCGAATAGCGACAAAATTGTTACAGGATCTATTGATAATACTGCTATTATGTGGGATGCCTTAAAAGGAAAATTTGAACATATTTTTACGGACCACAAAGGTTTTGTGCAGGTGAGTTTTTTTTATATCAAAATAAAACAAAACTCGGCCATATGAATTTCAAAAATTATTTCATAAAAAATTTATAATTTTATGTTTCTACAGGGTGTTACATGGGATCCTAAAGGTCAGTTCATAGCAACGCTAAGCAGCGACAGGATCTGCAGAGTTTTTGACAGTACGACGAAACAAGTTCGGGCGAGAATTCACAAAGGTTTACTTCCGGTACCTGAAACTCACCGACTCCACAATAAAGAGGTGAAATATTTTCACGATGACACTTTCAAGAGTTATTTCCGACGTTTGGCGTTCAGTCCTGATGGAAGTTTAATCATCACACCTGCGGGATGTGTCGAGACAGACGAATGCAAGAAAGATCTTCGCGGAACGTATTTATTCACATTAGACAATTTAACGCAGTGAGTAGTCAGAGTTACATAGTATGTAGTATAAAAGTATAAGTATAAAAACAAAATATTTGAATCATAACCAATCACCCACACTTGTATTTTCTTTTGCAGGCCGGCCGGAATACTTCCCTTGGACAAGCAATGCAGCGTCGCAATCCGATTTTGTCCAATCCTCTTCGAGCTTCAAAACGACTTAGCACAGCCTTACGTCAACCTCCCATATCGGATGGTCTTCGCTGTCGCCACAGAAACCGATATTCTCCTCTATGACACCCAACAATCAGTACCTTTTGCTCTCCTGAAAAACGTCCACTACACCCGTCTAACAGATATAGCATGGTCGAGTGATGCCAGATTGCTAGCAGCAACATCTACCGATGGATATTGCACCATCCTGACATTTTCTCCAGACGAACTTGGCATACCGTACGTCAAAGAAGAAAGTGAAGATGAGAAGGAAAATACAACGTTGAATATCAGCGGAATTGAAGATTTAGACGCAAAGACTGGTGTTGCGGAAGAGACCAAGGAAACCCCGAAAAAATCGAGCTTCCTATTGCAGTGGGCGAAAAAAGCTAAGGATGGCGCTAAGGTAATGAAGGATATTGCTAAAATGAATATTAAAGACGTTGATGACGGGAAAAAGGAGAAGATTAACGTGTTGACAGTGAGAAGGGCACCGAAAGCAAGCAATGTTAAACCTGTTGAAACTTCTGAGGAGTCAAAGGAACCTCAAAGTGAAAATGGTAGCGACGACACCGCAGGATCTATAAGCTCGTTAACGACTTCTGAAATCCAATCGGAATCGTCCGGACTACTGAGTAAAAAGCTCGAGAAAAATTTAACCATCGAGCTCCACAAACCAATCGAGATTTCAGACTCCCCCGTAAAAGAAGAACCTAAAACGAAGACACCAAAACGTGCGCCAGTTAAAATAAACTTCGAAAAGAAGTCCGCCGTAGCCAGTAGAACCGCAGGGGCCAAACCAATCGCAGTCAGGCGGAAAGCGAGAAATGCTGATACCACCCCCAAGAAAACCAACCCTCTACTTACATTCCTATCAAGATCAGCTGAGAAAAAACCTATAGACGATGAAGCGAGAGATGCTTGGAAATGCGAGAGTAAACAACCAGAAAAGATGGAGACTGAGGACTTCGACGACACCACAGTTCCAGATTTGGAGTTGAAAATTGATGAAAACACCTCAACCCAAGATACGTCAAAAATATCGGAAATTATTGAGTTGGAAGATAGCATGGACGTCGATTCCGTGTCGGCAACGCAGGATACAAAGAAGCCGGGTCCATCTGACGGAAAATTTCTTGAAGAATTGCAATTGGTTAAAAAAGCGCCTAGACGGATACCATTGATAACGTTATCGAGCCCGAAGACCAAGAAGCACAAGAATACATAATTATGGCATTAAAAGATGGACTGATTGTTTTTGCTAGTGTTTTAAGAAGTATTTATGGTCGAAGTAATGGATGCTATAAGTAAAGAGACTTTTGCCGTACAGCATCTTTGCAGAATATTGGTAATATGGTATGGAATTGCGAAGATGCAAAAATTACTCTAAGGGCATAAGTCATCAAATAAACTCAAAACTATTTTATTAGAAATTATATATTTTTAAATAAAGTTGTGATGTTTTTTCTTTAATAAAGAGAGAAGGAATTGATTAAGTCTCGCCGTTTCATTTAATCCTACTGTTGATTTTTACAGCTCTTTCTGCTTCTCGAAGTACTTTATCTTTTCGGTTGGAGTGGGAATGATCTGTGGAACAAATATGAACATAATTAGAACATTTTATAGAGAGCAAAAATATAGTAGATATAAAAATGGCCCAGATATGATAAAACCAAATATTGTCAGATTGTAGAAAAACATATTTTATGCTTTATCACTCTTGAAAATCAGGTTATTTACAACCAGCTCCACTAAAAAAATAGCTTCCACAATCTGCAAATATTGTCCTGTCAAATTCGACTAACTTCAGTAGGGCTCAATAAAGAAAACTGACGTCACTCAGCGTCTTTTTGGACGCTGAGTGACGTCCCCTGAACATTTTTGACCAAGGTTCAAAATGCCTGTGCATCCGTTTTGTTGTTCAAAAGGGTTCAAAGGAACTGGATGTTTACTCTTAGCATTTTTCAACGATTTTGCAAATGAAAGGCCATTTCTGTAATTTTGTCAAAATATAAAGAATGAATTACATGGCATTTTTTTGGTAAAATTAATGGTTTAGCTGCATGAGCAAATTCTATGTCATCAAGAGTACTGCATTAAAACTAGTTAGCCAGGATTTGACAGATATATTTGTTTCTATTGACAGTATTGTCAAAACATCAGAGTTTGACACTGCTGTATTGTATGATAAAGTAATGTGTCTGGCCACATCAGATTTTTTTGGCGTCATACATTATTACAAATTTATTACGCAATAATTTTAAAAGCAAGATGAGTTTATTTAAGATAAACATAAGTAGCCACTGTTCAATTATGATATTAGATTACGATAAATGGATTATCTTGGACTACATACAATAAAAAATACATAAAATGATGAGATTTAGAACAATAAAACACATTTTTCAAAAAAAATCAATTATATAAATGAAGGAAGTCGCTATTTAATATTTATATGTTCTTATCAACAAGTTAATGACCTAAAAAAGTCATCATAGTTTATTTTTAGAAACCAGATATACTGCAAGAAATTTTTATTTAATAGTGTAGACAACAGACGATATAGAGACCAGAGCAAATTTTGTTTTGTTTTTACGTTTAATTGAAGAAACTGGAGAAAAGTATTTTCAGGTATGGAGCATAATTATCGATTTAATATAGTAACCTAATAAAAAATAAGATTTTTACTAACCGTGTCTTGTCCTGGTTTCCAACCAGCAGGACAAACTTCACCTTTTACGTCAGTATACTGGAATGCTTGAACCAATCGTAAAGTTTCATCAACACTACGCCCTACCGGAAGATCATTCATAGTAATCTGTCGCAGATTTCCCTTAGGATCAATGATAAACAGTCCCCTAAAAAGTTTCTCAATAAAATATCAAATAAATAATATTACTGTACAAAATTGACTGTACTTTTCAAGTATTTACCTTAAAGTATGGCCAAGTTCATCCAAATAAACACCATAATCCTTAGAAATATTATGCGTTAAATCGGATAGTAACGGAATATTAATACTGCCTAAACCACCTTCTTTCCGTGGCGTATTAATCCAAGCTAAATGGGTAAAATGTGAATCGACAGAACAGGCAACTACTTCGGTATTTATCTTCCTAAACTCTTCCGCTCTGTCACTGAACGCCAAGATCTCGGTGGGACAAACAAATGTACTAAAAAAACAATTTCAAAACACTGTTACGGCACATAAACAAACCACCTACAAATCTAACGGATAGAAGAAAAAGACCAGGTATTTCCCCCTGTAGTCAGTAAGTTTTAATTGTTTAAACTCATGGTTTATAACAGCAGTACTTTCCCAATATGGTGCAAGTTTGGAGACTGAAAACAGAGTGAATAAAGAGGTTATGAAACATGTTTTTTGTTAGTTCGGTAACATACTGACTGCTTTGGTGTATTGCAATTGGTGGCTAGCTTTCTCCGGATCTGATCCCAATGGATAAACCGTACCGTCGGCGTAAGAATGGCAACTCTCGTCATCGGCTTCCACAGCAAATACTTCAAGAAAACAAAATGCCAGAAGGCAGAACCACAATCTGTTCATAATGAAGGTTAAAATGCCTATTAAAACGTGGCAGATGGTGCTCTAGCCGGCACAAATTGCTTCGCCTACTCAACTGATAACGTTTTGCTACCGCTTGTGATTCAAATCAGTTTTTTTGTATGAGTATTCCTACGTGCTTTGACAACAAACACCGAAACTCGTAGAAAACCACCGGTGAGAGGCGCCACCTGTACGCGTTGCCATAGCTACAGGTATACGGAAGAAATTTCAGACCACATTTCAGACCCGCTATCTCGGTATTCAGTAAAGGAATTTGGTTTGTGAAGATAAATATTTAATAATATTTTTGTAAATATTGCTGCCTAATGGATAACGGACTGGTTGATAGCGTGGTGCACGTTGAAAGCGACGAAGAGGATTACGAAATTTACTGTGAGTGATTCAGTTGTATTATTTTTTACGTATTGATTAAACATTCATCGTAAATTGCATGTTTGACCTGATATTTTTTATAAATAATTATTTTTAATCATTTAAATAAATAAAATTTTAATAAATCAATAAATTTAATTCAGATTTCTTTTTAGTTTATTTTTTAATAAATACAAATGGAAAATCATTTATCAATATTAGGTGATATATTAATATTCAATTGCTATTTATACAATTTCAGAATGATATAGCTAATTATTCTAAAATGACTGGTTTAAATGTTTGAATCTTATTGAATTAAAACAGATTCTAATAATTTAAGATTTCTGTAATTTCATTTGCAATAAAACCATATAATAAAATAGTATGAAATAGCATCGTTTAAATTGCTATATTGGGTGATATATTAGATTTTCGATAAACTTTGCCAGATGAAAGGTGGTGTGACTAACCAAAACAATGTCCTAGCCCACCCAGCACAAAATCATCTTAGTGATGTTCCTTAGATGTTGAAGTCACAAACTGAACATTCTGAAACAGATCCCTAACAATCGCAAGGATGTCACGTACATCCATGGAACATTACATGAATGTTCACACTGAAAAGTTGCATTTATAACATTAATGGGGCCAAAATGACATTACATAAACATCAAAATTTAACGTTCATAATGCAACACAAATCAACGTTCTTGCGATGTTAAATGTCCCATTGTACTGATTGGGAAAATTTTCTACTAGTTACCATCAACTGACACGACTTTGCACAATCTGTGGTACACCCAGTATAAATTTGAATTAAATTATCAAAATCACCGTACTTTTGCCGTTTGAACAAAAAAAAAATCCTACAGTAAAGGAGAAAATAACAAATGCAAATGGTGAACATTTGGAAAATGGTAAACCATGTTTAAGGCTGGTGCAAAGTTACGCCATATCATGTAAACCTGTAAAGTAACGAGTGCTCTTTAACGTAAGTTCTTGGTCGTTCTACCATATCTATCCCCACCCTAAGATATCTTTCTTATATGCAGTTAAAAATAACATACCTATTATCACAGTGTCCTTGCATTCCATCAAATACGCCAAAATGTACGAAAGCAACAAACTTCAGTGCGATCCCATTAGTTACTTTTGGTTACTTTGTTAGTTTATATAGTGTCACTGTCAAAGAAATTTCTCATCGACACAACACTCTTATTTGCAGTTCTACAACCAGCTTCGTCCCCGTACAACATCAAAGAGAAACTTGAAGCTGCAAACAAGGCTTTGTCAGAAGACAATCCTGACTTAGACAGTCGCCCTTTGAAAGTTAAATTCAGAGATGAAGTGGACTACGAGCCAGACTTAACTGATGACGATGTTCAAAGTATTGAAAGCTTTAACGAAGTTGACTTTAGTATCATGGATGTGTCAATGGAAACCGTCCCTTGTCATCCACCAACTAAGTTGGAGGTAAACATTTTCACACCGACTCTTACAACAACAGAGGAAGAATTTGATGAATTTATAGCAGAAGAGGAAGAAGAGGATCAAGAGAATTCAGAGGAAATGATCGAAGAGGAATTTATCGAGGAAGTTACACTTAAAAACTGCTACAACAAAATCCAATTCGTTCAAATTATGGATGATGACGAGAAGCTCAGTAACGAAGAAAGTTTATCTAGTGATGTTTCCATCAACGAAGACGTATCCTACAGAGAAATAGAAGAGCCAGTGGAAGAGAGTTGCCAAAATCTATCCAGAGACACAACCCCCACTATGTCTTCTAGATCTTCCATAAGAACATCTCCATCTTCCCGCAAATTCAAAAAAATTGATATAGACTGCAAAACCCATTGCATTGAGAAAATAGAAACTGAACTTAACCTGACAATAAGCAAACTCCAAATAGCCGAAAAACCAATGTGCCCAGCTTTAAAACTAATGCAACGAAAATGTTGCGAGAAAAACCACAACAAACACGAACTAAGACTGCCTTGCTACACTGGAATGAGATCGGAATATGGATTGAGCAAAGCGCAGTTGGAAAGACGCCAAAAGCGTAAGGAAAATTCGAAAATGCGCGAAGAAAAACGGAAGAAGCTTGTACAGGAATATAAAGAAAGGAAAATTCAACAGAACGAGGAAATCTTCTGCCAATGGCTGAAGACTGTTGAGAATCGAAAACAGGAGCAAGCTAAAATTCGGGAGAATAGCAAATACTGCCCGAAGATTGTTAATTTTCCTCGTAAACCATCACCACTTAGTCCTCAAATTCGCCCAAAAACAGCACCAAAACTACGATTACCTAATAATTCTATTAAAAAAACACGAAGACCAACGACGTCGCCCGCTTGTGTCTTCATTCAGGTTTCACCCAATATGTTCAAAGATGGATTTAGAGTTGGAGATCTGTTTTTCAAGGAATCTAATGGCCGGAAAACGGAGCCTAATGAATTAAAAATTGTGTCATTGTCGTAATCATTTTATAATGTACACAACATATCGGAATAACTAATGATTTTTGCACTGCTTCTATCAAGTTTGGCTGTAACTGTTTTATAACTCGCTTCTTGTATAAAATAAAACATTTATGAATAAAAAATAGTCATTGTTTTGTTTTATATGTCTGTTGAAGTGGAACTGCAAAAATTTAATTGGAATAGGTTTATAATACAGTCGGGATGTAAATTTTTCAATAAATCAAAAAATTTCAGCCACAACCTTGATTTGAACCAGGGATCTTTGCGTTTCTAGCACAATGCTCTCCCATCTGAGCAAAGGTCCCTGGTTCAAATCCAGGATGTGGCTGTAATGTTTGATTAAAAAAAAAAATACATCCCGCCGATATGTCACCTTATTAGTAACCTATACTATAGCTTAGACAAAGTATGTTAAACATTTTCATTTCTTAATTGGAATTTTCAAAATAATTAACCAATGTTTTCAGGATATACTTCATGAATGAAAATAAGACGACCAATGGTAATGGTAATTTATTTAATTATTTGGAATTATTTTATTAACATTTAGATGATATATTTACAGTTACACACGGTATATAATACTGATCAAAAGGAACGAGAGCTAAACATTGGAACTAGTTACTGGTTTTCACATGAAGGTTTTAAAATCAGCAAATCTTCGAATATTGCTTTACAATGCGGAAGAAATAGTTTAATAGTTCTTCAATGCGACTTATACATCTGCCGCAGAACAAAAAAAAATAACAATAATAAATAACCATATAATTAGTATCACAGAAAAAATATTTCCTAAGCTATGAGAATTGATGCAAAATCAAATATTGTAGTTACATAAAAGTGCCAACAACTTTAAGACTCTCCAGAATTTCCAGTCTTCTCCATGTAATACATGTCACCCAGGAGCTGGGTGATAGGTATCTCTCCAATGGTCTCCTTAAAAAATAACAATTCAACAGTTAGTGATCGAATTGCCCTCAAGCTTGGTACTAGGAGTAACAATCTTCCGAAACGGGTGGGTTGACGAGGATACCTCGTCCTGACGTAATCGCCCAGGATGCATTGCGCTTGATCTTGCAGCATCTCAACAGGTTGGACGTCACATAGTCCAGCAGTTTCTGAAAATTAACACTGGTTATTATGATGGATGGTTCATGGTAGCAATACTGATTTAAGCTAGAGAAACTAAATGCTTTGTAGGTACCTATTTGAAAATAAGATAATTCTTGTTGTCAGAATTGTTAGCCAGTTGAGTGGGGGAGATGAGTTTCTTTTATTTAAAAACGACGTTCTTACCTGGGGTAAATAAAACAATGGCCTTCATATAGCCAAATTCGTTGCCGTCTGGTGATATTTGCCGAAATCTGCACAAGATCTCCTAAAATAAATGATTTTCTTGTTATTAACTGCTTGCTATTGATTTTCTTATTATAAAAGTTGATGCTCTATCACGTTTTTTAATGCTTAGTAGAGGAATTTGAAACCCAATTCGGACATCTTGGCCCCACGCAAATACGATAGTGATGGGGACTTTTTGCACTTGTGCTGTGATGCTCAACCAAACGTGTATACAAAAATCCAGCTTGGTTTCATGAAATCTGCTGGGGTGTTCAACCTGCTTTAATTTTAATGATTGAAAATTGTAGTTATATTATTTTAGATTAAAACCTAAAATACAGGAATTTCTTTTTCTAAAAGCTATACATTTTTGCAAAAACATCCCGTATACACCTTCATTATCTATAAATTGACATTTAAAAGATTGTTATGCAACATTTTAGCAAAAACATAACCTATATATGCTAACTAAGCGAACTATGCTGTGGATGTTTGTATCTTTTGAAAAGCGTGTTTAAAAACAAAACTCTTTCCTAGTCTTTGAAATATTACTTAGTGGAAATACAACACGATATAAATAATTTATTTCATAAAACTTAACTAACTAAGGGTAACATACTAAGGGTTTGAGTATTTTAAATTTGCAATATTAAAAAAAACACATTAAAATTGCAGCAGGAAGATGATTAAAATTGTCTCAGCTTCTGCATCCACAATCATGAAATTTGACTGCTGATTGAAAAGTAATCTTCGGATTTCTTATATAAAATTCAATTTCCAACTTAAATCACGGAAAAATCCTAAATAATTCAGACTAAAGTCATAGTTAAAACTTTTCTATGTCTTAACTTCAACCCCGGAAACAAATTTGCAATATACCAGATCATTTACTTTCATTTAATTATGTTATTTTAATAAATGTACCTACAATAAATGTTATTTTCTGTACAGCAACTTGTATCCATTCTGGAACCAGCATATAAGCAAACAAGAAAGAATTTGTCATGAGATAACCTAATTTGCCGTGCTGAAAAATGACCCCCGAAAAACCAATATAAAACAATCTGAGCAGTACCAACCTGAATCGTCTTTATTTCACTCGCAGTATGCAGATCAGTCGGTAGTCTATCCCTAGCTTGGGTGCATCCCAGAAGAGCTGACAGGTCCCACGGTACCGACCAATGGGCCAAATGCAATAGGAACAGCTCCTTCCAGGATTCTTGCAGCAGAAGAAGCTGGTCGTGCTTGCTGAGCGTTTGAAAATGAGGCAACGTTCGCACCCATCGCACAGCCATAAAGAGTAGACGAGCAGTAGTCTCCTGGAAAATTGTTCGGGGGTGCATGAGTTGAGCGCTGGTTATGTAAATGAAAAGTAGGCGGCGCGCGTGTCGGGGTTGGCTTTTGGGGCGGCCAACTGCGATACGCGCCTAGAAGTCACCCTTCGCGCCGACAAGTCAAGTTGGAAACTCCTACTTTCCCGCGACGAATTACGACTATGTGGGGGTGGCATTTCAAACGGCATTTCCATTTAAACGATTTAGGCATAGTAAAAAATCTGATGTGGCCAGGCACATGACTTTATCATACCATATATTACAAGTTTAGCTGCATGAGACTCTATTTGATCGAGATCGGCCACGTCTGCATTAAAATAAAACTACTAGAACTAGACAGATATTTTGATTATATTTACAGTATGTAATGTCAAAACATCAGCATTTGACACTACCCACTGACATTACAATCACAATATCTGACAAATCCTGGCTAACTAGTTTTAATACTAGTGTTTTAATGCAGTACGAGCGATCCCGATGAAATAGAATTTGCTCATGCGGCTAAAATATTTCTTATTTCTCCTATTAAGTTCAGACATGATTAAGACTGGTAATGTCAAGTTGTCATCTCGACAAGTGTTGTCTTTTACAACTATTACTTTATGATAATAATCATAACAGATATGAAATTTTAAAACAAGAATAACAAACACTTTCTTGTTTTAACAGTTTTGTTTCTCGAATATTTCGTTTTCAGTACATTGTAGAGAAAATGTACTTTTATACAAAGTTCTATAGGAATTCGTGTTGTTTTATTATAACATTTGTAACTGTACTGGGAAAAAGCTGTAAAACTCTATAAATCTACGTTCGAGAAAATTAATTGTAGATAATACTGTAAACATTAGGTTCATCATTACATCACATCAGCAATACTTCACATTATGTTCCTGTCAACATTCTCTTATTCAGTTATACCTTCATTTGTCAGTAAGAAGCTTGTCGAAGATATTTTGATTCAATTTTAAGTTTTGGACATATACAGGGTGCAAGAATGAGTTGTTATCATTATCGCTATTACTAAAGGAGATACAACAAGAACAGTTGCAAGTCACAAGATCCATAAAGACAGATTCCCAGTTTTGAAGTGTAGGTATTGCCTAGATACAGCTCCAACGGCCGTAACAGGGTTCTCCAACGGCCACGTGACAGTTTTGCAGAGTAAAATCGAGTTATTTAATACATATTAAGAAATGGTTCGCAAAAGTTCAGTAATTACGAATTTGGACGCGTGGTATAACCCTGAAGCAATTTATTTTCTAAATGATTTTCACCCTCATTTTTTCACCCTGCATATACCCAAAACATAATCTTGATACAAAATATCTATTTGTAACAAGCTACACTCGACGTATTCTTCTACATTCCAGAGCAGTAAAACATACAATATTTTCGCTTCATTTCTCATTTCCCGGTTACCCTGCCATAACAACATCATAACAGCAAAGTTGAAGTTTGTTTATATTCAATTTGTCTACCTTTTGCGGGCACATTCGCGAAAGCGCGCCCAGCTCATGTCGCAGGTGGCCCGTGATGAGCTAAGCGCCCTGAGGGCATCGAAAAACATAATATAAAAACAAGGAGAGCGAAAGAATATAATAAAAAGTGTACCGTATTGGCCCAGTACTATCAAGCCGGCCCCGCATCCAGTCCTTAATTAAAACTCGAAATAAAATAACAGAAGAGAACGGAGCTGACTCACCTGTAACATTTCCCAACTCGGCGCCAAAGGCAGCGACAGAGTAGGGCTTGGTTGAAGGGAGAGACCTCCTGCACCAGATATGCTCAATCTGGGACTCATCTCTGATGACGACTCCCCTTGTTGCATCTTATTGTTCCACAGCATCTCCTAGAACCGATAAAAACGTGAAGCGTTACAATGACACATATTATATCTGATTTTTACACGTACATCGAATATTTTTACAACGTTCTGAAACTGAAGAGAAAATGGTGTTAATTGGAAAATATTTAAACACATATTGTTGAGATTTATATCAAAGGGAATCCCGTTATTATTATTTCATTTGCAAGTTTGCAATACACGACCGTAATCGAAGTAGGTAGGTTTGAACCAAAGTTGCCATCGAGCCGTTGTAGAAGATCGTCAATCAGAAGACTTTGACCGTAGCTGAATTGGAATGAGGAACGCTGGACTTGAACTAAGACCATATAGAGGGTAATGTGTCAATAGTGCTGAGTGATGTTGGGCCAAATTATCTGAAAGAAGCTTTGGCAACCCCAACAAGCTAGATTTTTGTCCAAAATAGCCAGAGTTTCCATATAATGGTCAAATGCAAATCATATGGACTACAATGAGTGCTGGTACATTAGTTTTCAGGTCAACCCGGAGAACCCTGTTAAAATTATTGATGACGTGGACCACCAACCGCTTAATATTAGAATCGCAGATTTTTTTATGTTCTACGGAACCATGCCTAAAAATGTCAAGTTCCTATTTGTCTAGAAAACTAATTAGATACACAATATACAAATAGACTAGTAAATAAAGCTTTTGGGGTCGAAAATGCGATGTTGTTTTTCCCAACGTTACAGCAAATAGTTTTAATTAATTAGAAACTATCATCTCTTAAATTACGCGCAGTTTCAATTTAATGACTCATTCCAAAACAAAAGAACGGCTTGCAGAGGAGCAAATTCTCTTCAAATTTGAGGCAGGATCATATACTCTATAGCAGGGGTCCCTAAAGTTCTACCGCTGTCCTTTACATACTTAAGCCAGCCAGATTGTGGTATAAAGTTCACATCAATACAATTCTGCTACTTAGAAAATTCTGTCAGATTATGTTTAGAGGGAATCAAAAAATACCTTGTATTTTGAGCTTTTTCAGCTTTTTCTTAGGGTTAGCAAAATATGGCGTGATGGACTTTTGTTAGTAGGCTCAATTGAAAGCAAAGCATTAAAACTATCATGCGAACATGTGTCCGATCATGTGTTCAACATTTTAGTTTTCATTTGAGTCTGCTGGCTAAATGGTGACAGAATTTTCTAAGTAGTGTGAAATGAAAGCTTGAACCTGATGCTGTATAACAAAAAAAAAACATGCGAGAAGCCCCACAAAACGCCTACAGTCATAGTATCAGTTATTATTTTGAATTTAATCATCACTCTTTAAATTATGATCAAGTCATATGATATTTACCTGACATTTTTCTGCGGACATCAAAATATGAAGTAGTCCTGGCGGTGGGGGTAGAGCTTGAGGATGGAAGAGTGGTGGTGGCAATCCATCGACTTGCGAGCCTGGACTGGAAACTTGAGGAGGTGGCGGAGGAGGTAAATTCAGGGATTTCAGGTGATGGTGAGGCGCAAATATTGGGAAATGAAGTCCAGTTGGTGGTACCATCTTCGCCTCTGCCATCGATAGGTGTTGCATCGCAGAACTGACAGGTTGATGATGGTGCAACTGCGTACCGGAATTCGGCTGGATCTTCGGCTTCCTTGGGCCGCGCTCATGTTGTACAGCTGGAAAAACACGGCCTAATTTTAACAGAAAGGATAGATTGTTATTGCAATTTAAGAATCTTTGATGTAGGCAAAAGTGAATGGGACTTTATTTGAGTTGAATGTCAAACTGTATCTTTATAGATTAAGGTGGTTATTCCAAATTGCTCTTGAATGGCTATTGAAAGTATAGCAAATAGGATAATAGTTACAATTAATACAATTTGTACAAAATTCAGCTTATAAAACTATCCCACTTTTTGTCTGTTGTACCTGTAAAACGACATAGAAATTGTCAATTTTTGAAACAACGTCAAAATGGGACTGCATTTTTTTGTTCAGCCAAAGTGTTGAAGGAATTAGCTATATGACAGAAACCTTAAGCTCACAAAAGATTTAAATTGAATTCAGTACCTACACAAAGTACAAATTAGTTAAAATGTTGCTTGTTTTTAGTCAGTAATTGGTTAATTTAGCACCTTGATGATTTCCTAGGAATCCTTTTGTCAGGAATTCGGAGAATGGTTTATGCCAAAGGGTATCAAAGCTGGCATTGAGCCCTTGATGCGTTATTCACGTGAACGTGTTCATCTGGCGCGAGGGGGCGACGGAAGGGGTTAGCGGCAATGGAGATGGGTTGCGGAAGGGACATAACCGTTCGTAAGGGTAAGAAGGCTCAATGCCGCTCTATTTACGGCTCCGCCAATCCCCATTAGCGGCGTTCAAACCGAGCAAGGATCAGCGGCCACCGAGGAGAGTGCAAATCCGCGTGAAAGCGATCCGCGTTCTCCCACACACACCCCCTCGCCCTCCGTACCTCCGTACAGTCACCGACTCATCCCATTTCACGCCTAAGAACCTGAATCAACCCCATGATAGGGCACCTTACCATTTTGCCCTATAAACTGAAATATACGTCCTTAGCAGAGATAATTTTTACTAAGCATCTACCTGTTTTGTTTATTTGTTTGTTTGGTCACATATTTCTTAATGTCACTAGTATGAGATGCATTACCAAAAGTCAATTTTCTGAAACTTGGGGTTTTGAAAAACTTTTATAATTTTGAATGTTTTTGATAAATCCGCCAATATTGCCAAGGTATTCTGTATAGATAATTCTTCACATCTGCTGAAAGGTTATGCAACCACTCCACAGTGTTGTCAAAACTTCAGTTATTGACATTAATCATCGATTTAATAAAATATTCTATGACAACCATTCTGGTGGAGGCGCCGGAATACATACAGACATGCTGAAAAATCCTTTTATGTCTATTTTATTTACACAATAGCATTTCTAAGCGACAATATGAGAAATTTTTTAGTTGCATAGATACAACATAATACAGGGTATCTCCGAAATAACTGAAATAGTATTGAAGAAGCATATACAGGGCCCGGCACTAACTCGGACGCAAATGGTGAAAACCTAATTACAGTAAATGTTTCTTCATTACCTAAAATTCAAATATTAGAATGTAATTATCTGCTTGCATATACAGGGTGCTCCCAAAACTATGATAATCTCCTATGAGTAAATAACCTTTATTTTAAAAGCTATGCAAAAACGTTATTTGAAAAAGTATTTAGAAGTATTAGAGGTCATCAAATATGAAATATAATCACCATCTCCATTGCAACCGAGTGTTTTTTTTCTTATTAAAAAACAAAACTTAAATTTTTCGGAAAAATTGATAAAATTTTTCCCATTTGTATCCAAGACCTCAAGGCTATAGATTTGTCGTCAAATGATATATAGTTTAACTAAAACAATTATAATTTTTTTTTTACTATTGGTTTTCAATTCTGCTGAATGTTCTAACATTTTGTTTGAGTTCTTACGGATATTTTATTTTCTCAGAACTATAAAAAGGTAACCTTACCCGTTTCAACAATAACTTATTCAATTTCTAAATAAGCCAAGTCACCTTAATACACGAGGCAATGATAAATTAGGTAGGCAATGATAAAAATGATTTAATTTAGATTGAAATGAACAGTTATCATAAATATCTATGTATCTAGAGCTATAATGTTAATCGATAGAACATGATTGTGCTTCATATTTTCTGACAAAAAATGAAGCATACTTGGCTTCTCAGGCATTGGAGGCAACATTGTAGCATTGTAGCACTACGAATGCCACGGAAAGTCTAAAAAATTACGTTTGTGACATTCAACAAACAACGATCGGATGCATGTTTGTATGTTTATGTGTGTTTGACAAACAGGGCCCATAAAAAGTGGATCTATAATATTCAAAAGCTATTTTTGACACTTTATGCGCCTTTGATAGTTCCAGAATCAATTATTTGTACTACTCCAGATCGTAAAAAAAACTCAAAAATCGCTCTATGGAACTGCCAAAGTTTGTGTTATTTTTAGTCTATCTACCTTTTTGGTTCTTTTGGTTTTTGTTTGTTTCATTCTATATGTTGGTATTTTGTCTTTTCTGTCAAATTTTAACCATCTTCGACTGTCTGTTGTTAAAACACCTTGTTCTTTTTCTGCTGTTTCTAGTTTTGATATTTTCTTCTGGTATTTATTTTTTTAGTTTAATTGCTGTCTCCTGTATTTTTGTTAGTAACCTATTTCTTCGTAATTTTTCTTTCACATCATCATCATCATCATCTTCTATCTGCTATTTTCTATGTTTTTTAGTATTTCTCCGTCTGCACTTTCTGTAAGTATCATCCGCATTAATTGTAATTAAACTTTTTACATAAATTCCAATTTGTGTTCAAACTCCAACGTGTCGGCGTCAACATTTCAACTGCGTGAAGCGTCTCGAGTTCAACCTTTCGACTGGGCCCGCTCTTTCCGTCGCCTCCGGTATCCGCAGTTTGATTAATGGCAAACGCTGTAATCCGCCCTGGATTACTTCAGCAATGGCAGCGCCGGGAACGAACCACCCCCGATACCGGTGTCGGGATCGTGATGGTGGCTTGAGGCGCGCCTCTAGAGGAATTTTAATCACCCATTATGCGGTGCATTATGCGTTCATTTGCGAGAACACCTCTGATCCCCAAATGATTGCCAGCGAGACACCCCACGTATTAAAAAAAAAACGAGAGAAAACGCAGAGGGTAGATGAATTTCGGCTGAAAAGAGGTATTAACGTGCATTTTCGGATCACTTCGCTCTATTAAATATGCAGGTGAAAATTCAATGCAAGCATCGGGGATTTGTTGGTCCGTTGAACCGTGGAATTTCGCTCGTAATATACCGAGTGATGTAGAAAGGTGTGCACAGTGTGATTATGATTTTGTTTTGATAATTTTTGGTTTATTTTGATAAACCAAAAATTATCAGGGAAGGTGATTATATTTCATATTTGATTACCTCTAATACGTCTAAATACTTTTTCAAATATCGTTTTTGCATAGGTTTTAAAATAAAGGTTACTCTTAGGATATTATCATAGTTTTGGTAGCACCCTGTACATGCAAGCAGATAATTAAATTCTAAAATTTGAATTTTAGGTTTAACACAACAAAGAAGCTTTCCCTGTTATAAAGTTTTCCCCATTTGCGTCCGAGTTAGTGCCGGGCCCTGTATTTGCTTCTTCAATATTATTTCAGTTATTTCGGAGATACCCTGTATTATGCTGTATCTATACAATTAAAAAAATCTCATTTTGTCGCTCAGACATGCTATTGTGTAAATAAAATAGGCATAAAGGGGTTTTTCAGCCTAACGTTTATGTACAACTTGTACGTATTCCGGCGCCTCCACCAGAATGGTTGTCATAGAATATGTCATAGAATATTTCATTAAATCGATAATTAATGTAAATAATTCAATTTTTGACAACACTGTAGGGTGGTTGCATAACCTTTCAGCAGATTTGAAGACCTATCCATATAGAATACCTTGACAATATTGGCGGATTTATCAAAAACATTCAAAAAATTAAAAAATTCCGATATGTTTTGACAAATGGTTTGGATAAATAATTATTGAAAATGCATAATTTTACGCTTGTAGTTGACTAGTAGTTAGTTACCTACTTACTGCACGAGCAGCTAACCCAGACATGTAAGGTCCCGTGTTTGGGTCGTTCCTGGTTGTCAGCGTTGGGTTTGTTAATTTGTTCGATCAAAATCGATAATTATACCAGTACTCAGTGGACATGATGTCCACTTACGGAGAATGTGGGTGGATGGCTGCGTTCCCGTGAAGACTAATAACGACGCCGCTGCATAAGTGAAAATTGGCAGCGCAGAAATTTTTGGAGCAGTTGGTTTAAATTTCTCGATAAATTGAGTCTTTGAAGTCTTTGAACATATCGTTAGTTATTATGACTTTTGTAAACTCTGAGTACGCAGTGCTACAGCACATGTGAAACACATGAAAACATGTGGGGAGCAACAATTAAATATTCCTCATGAAAATTTTAGAAAATTTTATTAAGACTTTTTTGCTCCTCATATTCTCTTCACAAATTATTGCATTCATTTCATTTACACCCTGTATATTAACAAAGTACGGTCGTACAGATGTAATTTTTCGTCTAAAGAAATGGGAATGTGAAAATCCGTATTAATCAGTACAATTAATAGTTCGGATTAATAGATCCAACTGTAACTTGACTACTCCTTACATTTCAACCAGTCGATATTTTTTGCCCAAAAATACGAATATCAATACTTCAGATTAGCGTTGCTTAACCTGGCAGCGGAGCTCGGAGGTTCGAATTTGTTTGGTGTGGTGTAAACTACAACAGAGTAACTAAATCACCTATGCATCTGACGGAGAGGGGTGGGTCCGTGTCGGGTCGCGGCTCGGGGGCAGGTGGGTGCGCAAAGGGGCGGCTTTCGACGCCGCAGGCAACGCAAGCCTGTGAACCGGCCAGCTGGGAACATCAGCCTTGCTCATTAATGATGATGTGCTACCGTGGCGGCCTCAAGACTACTTCACTTCTCGCTCAGACACAACGGGCCCGCTCTCCCTCTACCAGAATCTCCACGTACTACAAAGAGAAACGCTGACTGGCTGCTGAGGAGACCGAGATGATGATAAATCGTATGGCGGGCCCCCGGTACCCGTTACTGACGTTTTACCATTTCGTGTTTATTAGCCACCGAAATCGGACGCCTTTGTCCGCGATTCTTTTCTTTTGCTTCACATCCAGATGTTTTGTTGGAGGTTTTCCTTGCTAACGCAAGTTGAGAATGTACTTATTTTTTTATTAAGTAAGATTTGTCTAACACAAAGATCGTCATGTGGGTCTACACTACAACAAGCTTTTTGTGTTGCCTATCAAATTTATCTCCGGCCATCTCCTGAGACTAGCTGAGCAAATTCTCTAGAGCGCACAGGAAGAGAGATGATAGTAGCTTGGCTGTAAGGTAATACTTACAAAAGAGGGTTGATTAAATGATTTTCAATGATTTACGATTCACATAGTTCGCCAAAATTACTAGCAACTAATGATGGAGAGAAAATGATCGATTTTGGTAGATTTCTTTGATCTTACCTATAAAGACCCATTCTTTATAAAGAGTTTTGGATGTCCTAAAAAGTCGAAAGCCATTGTTAATATTATGATTTAACATACAGGATGGTTAGAAAACATGATAATGTTAAAGTTGCCGACGACTAAACTATCGGATTTCGGAATTAGAACAAAAGAAAATGAAATTTATGCCTAGATATCAAAGTTTTAGATTATATTTACTTTTAACTAAGTAATTTAAGAACACATTACTCCACATGTTCCTCTTCTAAAGCTACACATTTTCCAATCTTCCCCATATACCAAATCAATTGTTTCTTCATTAATTTTGCCTACTGCTTCCCTAATTTTTAATTGTATAATGTCTGACACATTATCATGAAAATTATTCGCATACACCTGCTGTTTTAAATAACCCCACAGAAAAAATCAAGCGGCGTTAAATCAGGTGAACGTGGTGGCCATCCTATAGGGCCGAATCGTCCAATCCACTTATTTGGAAAACGTCCAATCCCTGACTTGGTATGCGCTATGAGCAGGACAACCGTCGTGTTGATAGTGTAGTGAACACCTGAGTAGTAAGTTGATTTCGTCGAAAGTAGGTAGCAAAAAAATTTCCAACATGTCAAAATAAGTGTTTTGGTTTACAGTCCAAAATGTTTTGTTCACCTTTATGTAATGTCTTTTCACTGGTTCGCGATGTAAAATTTGAAATAGAATATTTAAGTTTGATATTTGAGCATAAAATGAATTCAAACTACCTTTTACCTATAACAATTTTGGTCTAATTCCGAAAAACCGATAGTTTATTGTTCGACCAATTTAACATTTTCGTGTTGTCTAACCTTCCTGTATGTTAAAAGAAAATATTATCAATGGCTTTCGACTTTTTGGGAATCCAAAACTTTTTATAAAGAATTACTTTTTCTCGAGAAGCTAAAAATTACGTCCATTATAGGTATAGTTAAGTCCATCGGGGGACATACTGTATATCAACTTTAAAGTTAAGTATTTTCTATTTTTATGATTATTTCGTTTAATTGAAGGATATTTCCTCAACAACAGCCCCGGATCAGTTTTAAGCATACGTCCTGTATAAAAATTAAGACTTAGGGTACGTTTTTTATCGAAATCTGTAGCATTCTGTGGATTGTACCTGATACAATCATATGTATCAAATGGAATCAAACAGTAGCCCGATCTTTTCTGAACATTAGGATTTTAATGATTGCCATTAAGAAGTTACAATAAGAACAGCAATGACATGACGCGAACAGGCTAAAATCGTACGGGGCAGCAGTATGTAGGCTGTGGGAAATGAAAAGGAAGTTGGTATTCCGGACTTCAATCGCATTGAGCATCTGCTGTTAGGACTATTTCAAAGCTAAACATGGCGGTAACAGAGGGATGGTCACCAACCCACAAAATGTTATCATTATTTAACATTTAACAATATGTTAACACGCAAGTGTATATTATAAGTAAAGAGTAAGGAAAAACACCAAAAGTTAAGAATTGTCTCGCAAAACTTTGACCTAACTCGACCATTCCCTTTTCTCTTCAAATAAGGGACATCAAGGCCTGGCTCATGTACTCGGAAAACACTTTACAAAATCAATAAGTAATTTTCGATTATTACCAAAAGATCAACCCATTAATATGTAATGCTCAAAAACCTATCACACATCTATCAGAAAATGACAAAACGATATTTGTTGCATCAAAGTAAAACAACTCCGACCTTAACAAAATGAAATAATCCGGAGAGCGATGGTCGACCCACCGGAATGGTAAATTTGCCGTGCGGATCCGGAGCGTAGACCCGTGAATTTGTACGTGTGTTGAAACGTGTCAGTGGCGGCATTTCAGCAGTGTGTGCGTACGGTGTGAACCGTCGCACTCTGTCTATTCTGCCGTGTATACCATGTGAACTCGACATGTCGGTGTACAGGCACGGCTAAGCCACGATAATCCTATCATCCGGTAGTGTCATGTCAGTCTGTCATGCCGACAACGGGCAGCGAGCCGGGGGGTCAAGGAGGCCACGCGCAGACGCCCTCTAGCGGCATTTTCACCACCTATCGACGCACAAATATTTTCCCCATACTTACCACAGTAACGTAATGTTGCCGTCTTTTGAAAGGGTGATGTTCTTATTCAACAAGCAGTGTTGTTGGATGTTTGTAACCAAAACATAGCACGCGAAAGATCAAATTATGTTTTTTGTTCTTTGAACATAGTGGAGAAACTATGGCTAACTTTTACTTGTCTCATGGGCGCCATGTTTGATAAATTTAACTAACTCAAAAGGTTTAGTTCTTTTCAGTCTGCGCACACTGTCGGTATTATCAAGAAGCTGGATTGCATCGACATTCGTGTCCCTGAAGAAATCTGTTTGCATGATTCTCGGCAAACTTTCCAATTTCTTCGGTTACTAATTCCATCTCAAGATCCCTGTGTAGATTTTTGTTTCTTATATACCACGGTGCGCCCACGATGTTTCTTAGCACCTTATGTTTGATAGATGACATATTTGAAGAATTTTTCCTCTTTCTGATTCCCTTATGTACATCACTTGTAAGCTGTAGAATTTTTGCAAATTTGTCTTTTTTTCTAACGGTCAGGTCACAGCTGATTGTTTTTCACGTTAACAAAAAAATCTTCAAATGAAAAATTTCCATAATTGTCGAAAATGTACAGGTAAACTACAAATACCTTTTTTAAAGATAACTCAAGTCCGTTCTTCGATTTTCCGTGCCTGTATAGTGTTTTCGCTAAAAATTGTATTGCTTTGCATTGTTTCAAAATTTCACACTGTATAAAAAATTCCCTTCAAAATCTCTACTGACGTATTTTGACTATAACCAAACAACTGTCATTATCTGCTAATTTTTATTTCACATAAACTTATCTAAAATTATCAGAAACGATGCATAGCCATACATACAGTAGCATAAACTGAAACGTTTTGCGAATATGGTATGTTTTTAATCCGCACAGTATAAACAATAAGATTTTAACGAATTATTTGAATTTTCTACATACTTTTGGAAATACGCATAAGTCAAAATTTGTACCGTTGGCTTGCTGTCCACCGTGTACATATTAATAGATTTGTTTCCAGAAAGCAAAATGTAAAAAAGAGACAAATAAACTCAAGAAAGCAACTATTTCACTAAATACAAAAGATAGTATCCTTCTAAATCAAAATAATAGTTGCATTTTAGAAAAATATCTCAAAGTTTATGTCAATTACGTAACTTGATGAATAATTAATTTATAAGAAAGTAAATGTATTAATCGTAGATAAAACGACGTATTTGCCTCCCACGTAATGGCTATAATTATGTTCTAGTCAAATAATACACCATTATCTACGGCTCACACATACATTGATTCGATACATAGGGGACATATAGCAAAATTAAAATAATAGTATTGCATTTAATGGTAACCGTCAATAAATTCAATATAAATTCATAGTTTAAAAACACAAATTGCAAAAAAAGCAAAGGACGCATAATAAAAATAAAATACGAATAAGAACAATACTACAAAAGTGATCACAAAATTCAATTTTGAACAATTCAAGACTTTCTAGTTTTTGAAAAATCTCTCTCCCTTAAATATAGATCAACCAAAGTGAAAAGAATAAATAAATATTTGTCGACTTGAATATCACGGTTTACGCCCCTACCAGTATTTATTTGGATTTACTCAGAGTGCATGCTTTTGTTGCTTTTTATAACTTTTTAAAAATGCTGGTATATTCCGGCATAAAAATTTCTTTATTGATTATAAATAATCCAAGTAATACATCGTACATCTTACATCTCAGATAACGGGGCAAAAACGGCTTGTTAACGCCCGCGAGGGCCCTTAACGCCCGCGCGGGCGTTAATGGTTGCCATGGTTATATGTCAAATATATCAAATATTTGTCATTCAAATTGTAGATATTAATTCGTCAATGTCAATTATTGTCGATTAAGGTTATTCTGTTTGACAATTAATTGTCTGTATTATCTATCAACTCCGAATTGTTTGTATTGTTATTCAACTCCGAATTGTATGTCAATTATTGGCGATTAAGGTTATTCTGTTTGACAGTTAATTGTCTGTATTGTCACTCAACTTTGTTGGTATTGTTATTCAACTCCGTAGATACGCATGTCACTTGATTACGTCAAAATATTTATTAATATTCAAATTGGAGGAACAAAACCCATTGTACGACCTAAAATTTTGTATGTACCACGGGCATTACTTGATGTTTATACCCTCGGGCGGCTTAAAAAGCCTGGAGGTTTTTAAATGGTCTACCTCGGGGCATAAACATCCGTGTAATGGCCTTGGTACATAAATGACTATTTCTGTCTTTTGTATTTGTAGTAAACGTCTTTGGAAAATGCATTTGCCTATTGTCCTATTGTATGTTCCTTTTTATTATTGCATGTGTGCTGTGTAATATATAACAATTATAGTTATTCAATGATATTCGGATCTCAAGAAGATACATATTGACATTGTTATTACGGTCAAATATTTTTTAATAAAAAAAAACTAATTTGTGTATAGAAGCCATTAAAAGCGATAAAATATAAGTAAAAACAAGAATAAGATAATTCTGATTGTGCATCTCCGTCACAGCAATAAGCCAGTCGTTAAAACTCATACTCATCCACTGAATAACATGCATCATCAACAAGATACCTGCGTAGAATCTTTTTCAAAAACTATTTGAGATTCTTTACAAATCACGTTGTGTATGTTAAATCAAAGTTCTGACCTTGCCTATGACGTCTTTAGAACACCCAAAGGTATTTGTAACCAATGACCTTTTCTCGAGAAAATGTTGGTCCATTTTAGGTATGGACAATCAGATACGCTTACCAAAAATCAGTACTGCCAGGCACTCTGACCTATCACTCGCATATTCGACTGAATAAGCATAATCAAAATAGTGAAATGATGTTTGCATTAAGTGGACGCATACACGTGCACCAACGACGAGATTTCTCGATGCAAACACTATAGAGAAGACCGTGCTAAATGCAAGCTTCGTACATGCACTGTATTGCAATCGTCTGCTATTAATTCAACTGAACGCGAACGCACTGGCGACGTACCGTCACATGTTAGCACAATGGGCCGTTTCCCACACCATCATCATCATAACTGGCATCGGGGCGGTCCTAAAGGGCCGATCAACGTTCAGGATGATCTCCTGCTCCCTATTTAAGTGCAGGAATCGATACGGTACGGATGAGCCAGGCTCAAAGTGATTAAGATTTTTAAAAAGGGGACCCCCATGCAAGCTTCATCCCTGGTAAGACCCGTGAAAGTTAAACAGCGGCGCTTTTTTACATTTCCTTCGCCCGTGTCTAGTTCTTTAGGGTGTGTCGTCTTCCTCTTTTTCCCTCTGAGAGGAGACTATTTAAATCTTTTAAACGACGACGTGATACTGCTTTGAAGAACGGTAAACGCCCGCATCTCACGATCTGTGAGATGCGGGGGCGGATAGCCGGTGGCGGCAGCGACGCGCATAAAAAAAGACGTAACGATTTAATGACGGAGAAGTGACTCGTCAATATTTACTAATGGATCGGGGGTAATTGAGTTCGGAATGGTTCGGAAATCTCGGATTGGGAAATTAATGGTAATATGCGTATCTTTTAAGCTTCTTTAGGGACGATACAAGGTATAGTGGGGTGCTTCTTATTATTTCAAAACAATCTTAAGGGGATGTATCGGTTGGAAAAATCAACATTTCTTATAACGAATTGAAAACAAACAAAAATTAAAAAATGGACCAGAAAATTCAAAAACAAGCCAGTTTGTTAATTTTATCTCGTTTTGTAACCAAATGTTGGTTAGGATCCAACCAATTTCATCTAATTTCACGTTGTCGAGTTTTTTTATTTCTGATGGCTTTTACAGGCGCTATAGTGCCCCTACCCCATGGTTTAATACAATATTACTCATAATTATTGTTTGGTAGTTTCCAGAACGCTATGAGCCGCTATTTTGCAGCTAGATGAGCGGCCATTCTAGAAATTAGAGCCTTTGGGATTTCTTCTTCATGAAAATTGAGCCAATTTCCAATTAATAACCTTATTACAGTTTTATTCATAAAAATGTATTGTCAATCTACTTTTATTTTAATTTGTTTTTGACATTCTTTCCTGAAAATTGAAGCCACTTCCCAATTAATTTTGTTTTGTTTACTAACTTTGGTGACATTTATACCGATTTTGTTAGAGTTTTTAGTTATCTCGGCTACCAGGATGCGTGGTAAAACCTGGGACGAGATGGATGATAATGGTATTATTAGGAACGGAACGACGCTACCCCAAAGACCAATGCAGTCCTCTTAGATAAACGCTGTCAGTGCTTCAAAGACACTTGTAAAACACTTAATTTGCAGAATTTCATGTAAAAGGTTATACAAAATTTACATCGTAAAGATTTGAAGATTCTAAAGCATCAAATTGAGCCACTAAAAACCCGCAAAAAAGTCAGCAACACGTATTTTTAATAATCTGACTATCTTTTTTTCGAAAACCTTACGTGATTTTTGAGTTCAGCCTACAGCGTAAATAAATCTATCAGATAATCAATATTTTCGGATTTTCGATTATTTCTCAATAATGTTTTTATGAACGACCATCAAATTTGAAATCCTAAATTTCAGAGTAACACATATACCTACATTTTACTGCACATTTTACTATCGTCACATAAATGGGGTATGTAGGTAAGGTGACCAGACGTCCCGCTTATGATGGGACTGTCAAAGCGGGACAGTCCCGCTTTTTGATATTTTGTCCCGCATCCCGCGATGTTTTAAAAATGTCCCGCTTTTTAGAAAGCTTTTAAAATTTTTTTAGTTACGCTGTCTATTAATCCATATTCCTTGTTCATTTTTTATCCAAACATTCTTTTTCAAAGCGTTCGAGTATTTTTATTGATGTAGTGAAAATATTTCCCAAACAAAATCTTAATATTAATAATAATAATATGTTAATATTAATTAGTTTGTCAACATCAATACTATCGGCTGAATGAATATAAAGTTCACGTTCCATTTGTACGTGAAGATGATTGATATCCTTGTAAAGCCAGGCGTAGCAACTTCTTTTTAATTTACACAAGCCAAAAAATAGAAAAAATAACTAAACAAAACTGTAATAATAAATATACAGTATGTATTTCAAACGGTTTACAAGTTTTAATTTAACATTATAATGTGTACATCTTAGCAGGTTTCTTTTTGCAATTCGAGTAATGTTTTTTCTTATCTCGCAAAAACCACATCCGACACCGTTGATTTTCACTGCTTTGCGTTGATTGTATTTATAAAATAGATAGCGGTCAGAGGTAAATACATTTCTCAGTCTAGCCACTATAATTTTTCTGGAAATTTTATTGATAATATATTGAGTTGAAGAAAATCTACCGTTGTAATATTGTAGCCATGAACAAACAATTTATTGATTTCTTTTTATAATATTCCCAACTAAAATTGCAGTGATACCTATGTACAATTTTTTTACTTTTTTTTAAAGTTTGATATTTTCATTTTTGTTTTTAGTTTTTTTGTCTGTTCCTCTCAACTTGGCATATTTTGTTTAGTATTCAAAACCAATAAATTAGAGGTGTTTCCTGAATAGTCAAACTTACACTGGGGCGAAATATTGTATATTTCAAATAAGTAAGTTATTTCATTAGAGGCAACAACAATATATTTATTTCTGGATAAAAGTGTATTTACATATTCACTAAACCCATTTGGTACAAGAAACGTATATTTGTCGAAATTATGGTAAGGAGAACGGTTAAAATCAACAAATGAATTATTTAAAAGATTAAATAAAGCTAAATATTTTTTTGCATTTTATAGAAATACAAAAACATGTTGAGTTATCAAATTGGATGTTTTAAAGCCAAATACTTATCTTAAAGTTGATATAAAGTTACCTTTATGGAGCTTATATCACAAAAATACTTAACAAACATCACAAACGTTTATCTAAATGAAATAAATGTGGTAAAACAAAGAATGTCTACAGTGTTTGGTGTAAAATAATTATGTTTGATCAGCATCACAAAAACTGTGAAAGTATATTTGTGTATCCAACCCAAAATCAAAATCATATTGATATGCAGCATTCAAGTCCATATTCGTCTTCAGCGCAAAGAAGTTAATCAGAATCAGAAATCAGAACAAATGTTATCAATATTCTCTTAATTTTTATTTTCCTTTTCTCAACATCTGGGTGATAGTGAATTTTGACATATTTAAGCAGAATTTTAAAAACTCTTTATAACCATGTATACCACGTTTATGAAATTATCACTAAATACATCAATGGTACCATTATACGTCCCGTCAGATTACCCCATGGTTCCCCGTAGATTGCGGTTGTGATTGTGATGAACCAATAAATGACCCAAGCGTCATTTAGCTTCTCTAGTTTTTCTTCTACATGGGCATAGTAACTACACACTTCTCCTATCATACTGACCTATTGGTCCACGCTTCAACAATATATGCCGGCGGTGAAGCGGTGCTCACGTGTCGAGCTGAGCAAAAAGTGGAAAAAGCAGAGGATCGCGAGATGAATCACCCCGGACTAAATCGAAAGAAAACACCGGAAATAATTGCCGATTCCAGGTGCTCGCAGGGGCGGGTTTGCCAGAACGAAGAGGGGGCGTAAATCATAGTCCTCCGATGGGTCAGCCACACGTTCGCGCACACCCGAGTTTCACACACGTCCGTATTATCGGATGACACCGATAATCTATTTAAAATGTGTCCATTACGCAACCTGTGTGTAGGTATATGCGGCGAGAGCCCCTTCGAGCCCCCCTAAATCGGACCTCCTGTCGTCGAAAGCGCAAGCCGGAGGATATCACGCTGCGATATCGGACGAATTGGATCCTTTGTGTCCGACGATAATGTAATTAATGTCCCGCGGCGTTTATCTGTAATTCGGTAGGCACTTGTCAAATCTTCCGAACTGGATGCGAACAGTCCGCACGACCAAAGGGTGTCCAAACCGTAAACGATACAATACAAACACAATTCAAACAAACCTTTGACGCAGCGGGACTGCTGATTGTCGATCACGTCCGATATACAATTTGCGATTTATTTCCGATCGATTCCCCAAATAGATTGCATATCGCAATACTTTATGTAGTCTAGTTACGAACAGGTAAACAGCATTCGATAACAGCGTGCATTGGTAACAAGGTTCACTGTTATCTTCTGATAAATCTATCTAAAGCGTTGCTATGGAAGCAGAACTAAGAAGGATAGAAAGCTGGAGCTAAGGCAACTCCCAGTCCGTAAAATCCATGAAGATAAATATGGTCATCTTCAGAAGAACTAGGAAACTGGATCCAATAAGCATACACATAAGGAAATCACATTCCATGCTAAAACTAAAACTAGACTAGGTCCAGAGACCAAATCAACTCATGTCTTAGAGGTTGTGTTCAAAAAATTCACAAAAAGCAACAATCACTTCGAAGTCAGTAAAAGAATGCTTCTAGTGTGACAGGGCAGCCTGAAGCCACTCATTATAACAGTTTTTAGGCACTCAATTAATAAATTTACTATTTGTAGCGTTTGAAAAAAATGAAACCTACAGTTTTTATTCAACTCTGAAAAGACGCCGCAAGTTATGAATCCTTTCTGTCAACTTCTTTTTTCAACGATCCTGGAAAAAGATAAAGTAAACCTGAAAAGTGGTAAATACCTTCTATTTAGCGCCCTGAACAACATACTAAAAGTCCTATAAATTCTGTATCAGCGTCATGGTCTTTTGGGGTGTTTTACCCCAATCAGGCAGTTCCGCAAGGATCGATCATAGGCCCGATATTGTTCCTAGCGATGGTCTGCCTTTTAACTTGATGCTTTGTGTCATCCTCTGCAGATCACACAACACTAATATGTTCAGCCACACAACTTAAAGTATTACTGGATAGGGCATCTATCAATTTACAGGAAGCTGAGGATAATTTCAACAGCAACATGTCAAAACGCATCTCTGACAAGATATAAAAATTATTTTTAAGTCAAGACCTGACAATGAACAATCCAATTAAAATGGGAACGCCATATATAGTGTGTCCCCAGATGAACCTAACTATAGCTATAATGGACGTATGTTTAGTTTATCAAGAAAAAATCAAGAAATTAGATAGAAATGTTATAGAAAAAAGTTATTTTTAATTAATTTTATGCATAGATATCAAACTTGAATGTTCTATTTAAAATTTCACATCTCGGACCTGTAAAACGAAAACATTACATAAAAGTGAACATAAAAACCAGAGGCCTGATTGAAAGATATGGAAACTGTGTTGACTTTAGACCAGTGTTTCGCAACACGTCAGGCCCATAGGACAATAGGTGTAACAGGAAACGCGAAATGTAAAAAAAAAATTGAAGATGACGAAACTACGTTAGCTTTGGGAACACTTTCCCAAAAAAAGTCGTTGAAGCAAATATCTCGAGAGTTGAACATTAGTAAAAGCCACTTGCAAATGATCCTTTTCAAATCACAAATTTCATCCTTATAAACCAGTACAAATACACACTTCAGTAGAAGGAGATGATGCTCGTCGAATAGAATTTTACCTTTTAATGGGAGATAGAATTATGACTAATAGATTTTTCTATAGAAAAGTTATTTTCTCTGACGAAACGACGGTTACCACTAATGGAGTTGTTACTGCACAGAATTGCAGATATTGGTCCAAAGAAAATCAAAACTTCCGTATTACAACCAGTTCTTAAAAACAGAAAAAAAGTAAATGTTTGGTATGGGGTTTATTATTATTTTCTGTGGAGTAATTTAAAATAGGTACCAATAATTTAAAAAAAATTAAATATAAGTTAATTTTATCCTACAACATTTTTAATGTCATTTCGATAAACCGATACTTTACTCTTGGGCCAATATAACAGTTTCTAATTTGCCAACCAGCCTGTATGTTGAATAAAAATTTAAACTATGGCTCCGACTTTTAAGGACAATTCTTTACAAAGAACGACATTTTAGCGAGAAATAAAAAATTACATCCATTATAGATATAGTTAGGTTGAGCTAGGCACCATAAAAAGACTAGGCATCAAAATACTCCAATTCAGTATGAGGAATACCTATACAAACAATCAAACCTGCTTGCCGTGATTCAAAAGGCTAGTTAGGTTGAAGTAACATGAACAGTTAGAAGATACTTTTGAATATGAGTGTTACAATAAGATACTCTAAATTATTTAATACTTATTTTATATTTGAACCATCAATGATCATTTTCCATGATTCTAGAAAATCCTACATACTAGTATAACCATTAGGAGAACGTGAATACCAAAAAAGCTGAAGGAGATTAGCGTTGAGCTTAAGGTGTATCCTTTTCGCATGCAAAAACGGCACCCGGCAACTCAATCGTCTAATTACGAATCAGCCAACAAAAACACGGAAACCGTCGGTGGAACAACAAGAAATCCTTAAATCCAGCGGCGTCGGCAAACCACCCTAAGTCCTGCGGCCCCTTTCCTTCTTCCGTGCTCTCGCTCGCGACGTTTCGTCCTTTTCTCGGCTACGTCTCCATTTCTCCCTTCATGGAGGCAATCAGGCCGCAAATTCGCGTCGCCCATTCGCCGCCTGTAGATTCCGTGATGTGATTCAATAAGCTTTTTATCGTCAAGCTCGCGTTCGAAGCGTAGGCGGGCGCAGGAGTGGTGGGGAGAGGCGCTTCTCCTTGCTCTCCTTTGCCAGAGCAATAAGTAACTAAGCTCCAAAGAGAAGCGGCGGCTTCCTAAAAGGAGCTTTCGGTCGTCTTGGCATATGCCCGCATGCATCCAATTCTCACGAAGCAATCTACTAACGTAAAACTCGAATATAATTTTATTTGCGTGGTTCTTTATTCTTTCAATTGAAATTGTTTTATTTTAAAGGCGAAACACGTTATAGAGCAACCATGCTGGAAGGCAGTGTATCTTCAATCTACATATAACCTCGATTCAGTCTTAAAAACCATTACAGTTATGTACCAAGGGCATTAAAGGGATGTTTAATGACCGTTTAAAAAACTTTTTAAGTCGCCCGAGGGTATAAACATCAAATAATGCCCGTGGCACATACAACATTTTATGTCCTACAATGGTTTTGTCCCTCCGTTTGGATAATATTAATAAATATTTTGATAATATTTTCTAATCAAGTGACATGCTTATCTACGGAGTTGAATAACAATACAAACAATCCGGAGTTGCAGACAATAATTTTTCTACTTTGCGTTCGTTATGAACCCATAACGAAACCGCTTTCGGTGTCGTTATGAAAACACTAGATCACCAACTTTTAGTAACTTTTAGTTTTCCAAGGTTGATGATATTGACATCAAGTGTCAAATAAGGCTGACATCTCAATCGCTATTGGCTCGCCTCAATCGTATTTGTGAATTTTACAACAACTACCAACTGTTGAAGCTAAAACTGCTCTTTATTGTGCAATGACAATACAATTTCGAATTTGTTCTCCTCGCTACGCTCGTCGTGCCCAAAACAACTCGTGCGCCAATTTTTGTCTTATAAACTTGTATTATAATATACTTTAATGCCCTCGCGGTGTTTTCGCCCCGGTATCCGAGATGTAAAATGTCACTTTATGATCATGTTGGACAGTGGTATGTCAAATTCATTTGTGGGCACGGGCCACAAAATTCTGATCTGAACTTCGGCGGGCCGCATACAATAAACACTCAAAAAATGATTAACTGCTAAAACAGCGTTTTGTCACCAAGTTGCTAAAAGCGTGTTAGATCAATTTCATCAGTATGTTAATTTTTGATGTTTGCTGACTCACATCAATTAAGTTAACAAAAAAATAAAAATTCGATAAAGAATTTGTATGAAACATTTTTCATTTGAAATTTAGAATTACCTAAGAAAAGTACCATGAACATTAAAAAATAATGTTAATTTTTTACAATTTAACGAGAATCATAGAAAATAACATGAGAATGATAATTAAATCCAGGTAAGGGATAATGGTGGGTTCTTGGTTCAAATCCAGGCGAAGGTGTTTTTTTCCAAAAAGTTATCCTCACCTGGATTAATTATATTATCATTCGCTTCTTTAGTTGGTCCTACATTACTGACGACTATGTCTCGATTAGGTCTAGAAATGATAATTAATACAGGTGATGATAATGGAGGATTCCTGGTTCAAATCTAGGTGGAGGTGTTTTTCTTCCAAAAATTTATCCTTAACTGGATTAATTATCATTCGCTTCTTTAGTTCATACTACATTACGTACGACTTTACGTAATAACCATTTTCCCTTGAATTTATATAAAATAGCTTATAAACTTGACTACACCTGCACCTATCATGTTTAAAAACAATAACTACCGTACGCTTTTATTCTCAAACCCCCATTCAATTGATATTAACGAAAACATTTAAAAAGAACTAATTTTTAATATTTAGTTGTAAAAAAATGTATACCGACTAATTCTTTCTCCCCGTATATGTTTAAAACTGAGGATTCAACTCACATGTGAATAAAAATCATCAAAACCAGCTAATCGGGTCTAGAGAAAATCAACTTTGAAATCGTGCCATTTTATTATTACCTACTGTTCTTGTTGTATGGCCTTTAAAAACAAAGATGACGAAGTAAATCGATAATCACCATGTTCAAAAAATATTAGCGTCATTCCAGTTATTGCCAGTTTGTTATAGCTGGAACTCCATAAGGTACTTCTTCATCCGTACATCTCCTGAAGATTGAGGCTACCAATAAGTGAAAGAATCATCAAAATGGTTAGGGAGAAAATCAACTTTAAATTTTTTACATATTTTTCATTATCCCCTAAATCTTTTGACCAGTTTAGTTCAGAATTAGCCACAATATCTAAATACAGAATGATAAACATTAAAAATGAATGATGATTCATGAACGTTAAAAATCTCAAACGTTTTAATCTCAAAATTCCATTTAAATGATATTTACGAAAATATTTTAAGAAAATTTCGATTTTTAATTATGATTTTTGATTTTACAGTATTTTTGGCATTCTGTTCATGTTGTTTCTGGGCTATTACTAGTAATTTTTTTAGTAAAAGATTAAAATACTGTTCATGGGTGCAGTTGCATATCAAGTCGTAAAATGTCATTTCGCGACGATGAACAACACAATTGGACGCGTGGGCCGACCTTTTGATGGATGGCATGATAGGAAACTTTAAACACAAGGTTTATATTTAGCGCATAGAATTAATGGTCCGAAAACTCCTTGTGACATGCATAAAATATGTGAAAATTGTACTTGAACGATATATTTGCGACAATTCCACCTTTAAATTATTTACTTTCTATTTATATAGTAAGCCCAATAATGTAGGAATACCAAAATAAAAATGGTTACTGCTCTGCTACTTAATAAATAATAACTAGTGTCCCTGCTCCGAAGGAGAAAGGTATTGTCGGGGAATTCCATCTCCGAAACTCAATGCAAACTTAGTAATTAAAAAATGTTACAAATCAGTTTTATATTTTTTAAATGTTATTGTATTGTAATACAATTTTAGCGAGGGCTCGCGGGCCGCACAGTAGGGTAATACTGATGTAGCACATAAATAAATTATTTGGACGGAGTTGCACTTTATACATTGTGTTCGGGTCATACCCAAAAGACTTCTCATATGCCTTTTCGCGCCATAACTTTAACATTCAGGATTAAAGGTTTCCTGAACCTAAAGAATTATATCACTTTGCAGTACTGCCAAAACTAGGGAACCACCAAAGGAGGCTAAATATTTTGCCCCACGTCACAGTTGCCTATAATATCAATACTCTTTGAAAAACTGCGAAAGAAAATCAAGAGAATCGAAGAGAATCAGCTGTTAGAAGGAATCTTACTAGGAATCTTATATATTTATTGATGTATATCTCTTTATTCATAGTAACTTTATAAACTAAGTAATCGACATACCTCATAACAAGATTAACGACAACATAGATCCATTTGCAAACACTGCAAAATATTGGGGCATGACTCTGGATACAATATTTAGCTATACGGCATTCTACTTTGCGGGTGCGCTAAAAAGCAATTATATTAGGAATTCAGATTTTCCCTGATAAATCACTAAGGAATATTGGTTAACATGGGTACATACGAAACAGTGACCTGCACCGTGATCTTGGTGTCCCACAAGTCATCTGTAAGATAGATAAAATTCGATAAAAAGATAAAACTCGCCGCGAAGCATGAATCTCACCTAGGCTATCATGTCAACGTAGAGGACGCAGCTACTGGACAACCAGAATCTAGGAGACTAAAACGAACTAAACCCTTCGACCTACTTGAGTGAAATATGTAAAAAGCACAGCACAGTAAGTGAAGTATTAGTACTTCTTGTTTAGGACAAAGTAAATATAGGACATCAGTGGATAGCCTATAATAGTCAAGTACCTAGTTTCAAGAATTCAGAAACACTCATGTACGTTTATTATTTTCTTTCTTGAGAATTCCTTTCTTTTCCTTCATATTCAATATCATGTAGCATTTGAAACAAAAAAACACTGTACAGTTCGTATGTCAAATATTTAGTCTATGTAGTACTACCTATATGAAGTACTGTAAAGTAAAAAGTTAAGTTTAAATTGCCAAATTTATTGAATACCGATGAAGATTAAGCGGTAAAATGACGGAGGACTGGGTGAGACGGCGGCGCGGGGAAAAGGGACGTTAATTTTGCATGAAGGCGGCAAGTTTGGCAACTTTAAGTGACTCGCGGGAACGATCAGAAGGCGAAGGCGCCGGGATTTCTCGCACCAGACGCCCGAAGGCTGAGAAATGCTGGGTGACATGTTTGCGGCTCAACAACTACAAAACTTGCGGAGAACATCACCCTGTCGCCGTACCGCCCCTCACAGACCTCCCCCACACCCAACACACCAGATAAGTTACAATATTTAACGTTAACGTCGCGATACTTGATGATTTATTCATCATCTTTGCACTATGTTTATGATAAAGTTTAAGCATATTGCGCAAATTTGAACATCTTAAGAATGGAAAAAGTGATAAAAGTTCGGTTGAATATGCATTGAGTACTTGGATGTTTTATTTAAATTTTGTTCTACCCAATCATTACCTTTATAGAAAGTTTTTATTCAAAGTTGTTTCTATTTAAAATACGTGCCTATTGATACCACGCACGACTCAGGCCGGATTGTACCAACACTGATGACCGGCCGATCACGTTGATCATTTGGTTAGCGCCATTTTAGCATGTAATTTTGGTCTGCTAATCAAATGATCGGCCGGTTACCAGAGTTGGTACAACCCGACGTTACACGTCACTCCGGGAAAGATTGCTGTTTGCTCAGGTACCTCAGGAATTAAAAAATAGAGCTGAAATTTTTGAATAGAAAATTAAAATACCAGACTTTACCATAAAAAATTGTTTTAAATCACATGTGAAATTTCAAGCTGTCAACTTCACATTTTTAATAGAGTAATATTGTAATATTTTAAAGTATATAAAAGGTTAAGTAAGTAGGGAGACTTTCACGGCCAGAATCATTAAGAAAATAAATTGCTTCCGGGTTATGATGTGTGAAGATTCGTAAATGCGGACACTTTTGCGAAGTAGTTAGTATTCAGTTAGCTCTGAAGAAGCGAGTAACATGGTTCAGAAACGTCAGCATTTACGAATTTTGGCACACGGCATAACCCGGAAGCCTAAGGTTCTAAGCACCTTAGAGTTCTCAACATTTTTACACTGACGTACAATGTATTGAATTGAAAGTTTGTACACCCAAAATTCAAAGGAGGGTCTGACAGTAAATTAAAAATCACAAGACTTGAATTTTATAAAATATAGCATGGTCAAACACATACAACAAAGCGCTTCAAATTTTTTAAATTGTTTATTCAAATCAAATGTCCTACATGATCATAAAGTGACAGTTTACATCTTAGATACCGAGGGAAAACTGCTTCTTAACGCCCGCGAGGGATTTAAGAATTCCTAACGCCCGCGCGGGCGTTCAGGGTTGCCATGGTTATATGTCAAATATATCAAATATTTGTCATTCAAATTATAAATTTGAAATCGTCAATGTCAATTATTGGCGATTAAGATTATAATAATAACAATTGTCTGTATTTTCACTCATCTATGTCAATTATTGGCGATTAAGGTTATAAGTTTGACAATTAATTGTCTGTATTGTCACTCAACTCCGATTTCCGAATTGTTATTCAACTCCGTAGATACGCATGTCACTTGATAACGTTAAAATATTAATTAATATTATTCAAACAAAGGAACAAAAATATTGAAGGACAAAATTTTGTATGTACTACGGGCCAGTGGCGTAACTAGGAGTCAGTGGGCCCGTGTGCGAACAGAAACAATGGGCCCCAACTTTTAATACTTTGAAACCCTTAAACCCATATTTGACTGCCCACTAAGACTATTTATACTGTTTATACGTTTTTTATACTTTATACAGTGTGTCTCACGGAACGTTGGATTGTATGAGTACTTTTGTTATTATTGGATATAGAAAGTCGGTTAAATGGACAAAGTAGTGCATATTTATGTGCTTTTTCATAATCTGTTCAGAAAACAGTTGAATTCCAAATGGTTTCCAAACTATTTTGAAAAAAACAAACAATTGAATTTTTTAATATTGATCATAACCAAAAATCGTTTTGACATTATAAAGGCACTTTCTTTCCCTACAATTTGATTATGTCAGTTTAAATTTTTTTCGTCAATGAATTCGTCAGAAACAGTCGAAAGTTTTGTTATTCTTATGGTCGCCATATTGGTTTTATACATGTTTGGATTCATCATTTCTTTCTGAGTAATTTGGTATGGCACATGCCATATTTTGATTACAATCAGACAATAGAAACTAAAAATTAAAGACCGAAAATTGTACACTTCGAGAATTGCTGAAAATCGCATGGTGCCATAGAAGACGTTTTGTGAAATAATGTGATATCTACCCACAAGCTGTAACCATTTGTTGAAAAAAACCTAGAATTTATAAAAAAATATATTAGTCCGATGATACATATTTTTCTAACTGCGGTATTTTTAACTGAAACGCACTGGGCCCGCAAAAAAATAAAACCTTTTGGTAGCGCGCCATAATCGGGTGTAGTTTGAATTTAATGTATGGTGCGGTATAGTGGCCAACCGATTAACCGGACGAATTTTTTATAACAAAAATGTATGAGATGTATCAGCAATATTGCTCCCTGAAGATGTCGAAGAAAGAATGGACGATATACTGTTGGCCTTACGATAAGGTATGTGGGTCCTACAAGACAACTGCACATAATGCCCGAATTGTGAGGAACTATTTAGATATAAGACATAAACGGAGAGTAATTGCTACCTATTTAGAAGTATTATGGCCACCAAAATTGCCGGATCTTACTCCTTGTGATTTTTATCTATGGAATGACTTATAAAATAAGTTGTATGGTGTTTATAATTTTGGCTGATGATTGTGTTCTAAGTTGTCTAAAATCCATTAAATCTCTAGAAAATTACATTATATTTACTGGTATTCCTTCTTAATGTCAGATTTTCGTAATTATTAGATTTTAGTTAGTGACTTTACCTTTAAGCCGACGATCTCATATTTTTTCGCGAGACCTCCCAAACACCCGGCCGGCTCCAATGGGCCCCCCTGCCTCGTGGTCCCGTGTGCGCCGCACACCTCGCACACCTGCTATTTACGCCACTGCTACGGGCATTACTTGATGTTTATACCCTCTGGCGACTAAAAAGCTCTCGGCCATATCGGGTCTCGAGCTTTTTAAATGGTCAGCCTCGGGGCATAAACATGCGTATAATGCCCTTGGTACATAAATAACTATTTTCTACATTGCATTCACAATGCACACATTGTAACATTGTTTTCGGTGTTACAATTAACAAATTGTAACATCGCTTTTAGTAACTTTTTCTAAGATTGGTACACAGTACATACTGATATCACAGAATAGATATACGCTACGCTAAATGCCATACGATCAAACGTACAGCACATTACCACACACTGCCTCTTTTAAATCGCTTGCTATCGCATAAACTGCCAAATATCAATATTCTATACATATTCTATACATTCTATACATATACAAACATGCTATAGTATGGCGAAAGGATTGGGGCTTTCTTAGTTGTGCTGTTCATCAAAATACGCCAGCATGACATTTCGGTGATGTTGTGCGACTCGGGTAAGTTATCGTCATCATTATTTTCAACTAATCATCAATTCCCCTTTTCAAATATAATTGAAGGGCCGCATTTACTTTAATAAGGTATTATATGCGAAGATCAAACCTACATCGATATGAAGGATTTTAATTACTGCTGCGAGATTGTATATGCCCAATAAATGGTTTATTGAATATCAGCATACACGTAGGAAGCTATAGTACATTTAAAGAATTTGGTTTCAATTATATGTGCGTGTAAACTTGCATAAGCCAGTGGTACTAGGTAGAAACTGCTATTAAATGTTAACCGTTATAGTTAGTCTTTTTTTTTGAAGTATCGCCAAACACGTCTATTCTGATTATTATTTTGAATTGATTATTATTATTATGAAACTACTCTTTTAAAGTTAACTTTTTAGGTTGTGTTTCATCTATTTATTACAGTAGGGTTAATACTGAATATTGCCCCAAGCTCCATTATGATCATAGTTGCGACAACGCTGATTATTTATTAAAACTTGTAGGCTAAAGTAGAGGAAAATTATTCACAATTAGATTTTGTCATGATGTTATCCCATCCTTACGAAGTTGATAGTTACTACAGTACTGGCACGTGGTACTCCTCGCTAAGCTCGTCGTGCCCAAAACAACTCGTGCGCCAATTTGACGTCTTATAAAACTTGTATAATAATAGACTATTATGACATTCTTATTTGTCTTATTGATTTTGACAGATCCTTTAATTGTCCCAATGTTAGCATCACAATTTACATGGAAAAACTCAATTGCAAATTAGGAAACTAAGATAATTATGTTAAGTTTGATGTACGTGTAGGGTAAAGTGGGAACGCTATTATCAAGATAAAATAAATTAAATTCAGTTCGACAGAAGTTAGTAGTAAAGAAAAATTACGCCATCGCTTTTCACTATAGTGTATTTATAAGCAATAGGTATAAAAAATGGCATCCAGAGAGGGACTGAATTAAGATTACTCTTAATCCAGGCACCGTGGAAATAGAAAAATATTAATTTCAGTGAGACGGCACGGGCGGCAGCAATAAAAAGGCTTTGTGGTCGTTTTGTGAGCTTTCCCACATCATATCTAATATTTTCCACGGATGGTATAGTGACAGCGCACGCGACGCTGTCCGTCGCATTTCCCTGCTTCTCGCTCGCTAGCACTTTTCTAAATCACCGCCGCCGACTAACAGGATTACCAAGGGGATGCCACCGTTGCTCACAGGGCATCCCCACCCCTTTGTCCCTAATTTACCTCTCGAGTTTTGCTTTGTCAAATGTAACGATGCGAAAAATTCAATCATTCGGCTGCAAATCGACTCGTGAAATTTTTCTACTCACCATCTTTGTTCATGCTGGCCTCGAAACATTTATGCAGCCTGCACGCCCTGCATTGGTTCCTGTGTGTTTTGTCCACTGGGCATCGGCCTTTCATGTCTCCAGTTGCTTTGCAGGTGTAGACGCGATTCCTGTGGATGCTGCGTTTGAAAAATCCCGAACATCCTAAGTAAAAGATGTTATTTTAGTGTGGTTTTATTTGGTATTTGAGGTGTTGGTGCATACCGTCGCAACTGTAGATGCCGTAGTGCTTTCCTGAACTCCTATCACCGCATACTTTGCATGGTATATCCAGTAGTCTGTCTCCTGAAAGATAGTAAATTAGATATGAGGACAAATTGGAAATGATGATTAGAAATCAAAAATGCATAAATTAACAATATTTAGTTTTGTAAGTCTAAAACAACAAAACACCATATATTTGAGGAAGTACTTCCTCTTTCAAAAAAAAAAGAATTAGAAGCTTTATGTTGCTTATATGGCAAGAGTATGTTTTCTTTATTTCTATTTTAGCAAATTATTTATAGAAATGTTAAAAATAACATAACATAATTTATAAAAATAAATGCTCGAAAATGTTTGAATCAATTTTGATTTGTTAAAGATGGGTGAAGAAAATTTGCTAATGAAAAATATATTTAACAACAACATCAAAATAGCAAATTGCAAGTATATTATACATTTTTAGCAGTACCAGTACTCTATTCGGAATTACTGAAAATGTATCAATGTATACCGTAGGTATCTTCGATGATTGGGTAGGAAATGTATAATAACTAATAACGATAATAACTAAAAATAGAAACACGTTTTTGATTTGATGATAGAAATATTGTGCAATTTTTATCATAACAATATAATAATAACATCAGACAAAAGATAAAATAAGCTACGATTACTTACTAAATATCACTGTTACAGCAAAAATACACTTTTAAGTAAACTCTAAGGTACTTCGAAGTATAAACTCTAAACTTGCAGTTAATAAGAATATGTCATAAAAGAGAAAAGTAGAAAGAAACACAAACGGTATCATAGTTTTAGAATCTACATATTTACAATAAACATTGGAAACATAAATAATAAAAATGTCTAATTAATGTGTATGAAGAGTACAGATTTGTTATAGCCTTCTACTCAGTGTGATGTGTCCATACTGTGGTTAAAATTCGATAACTCAGTCAAATTTCAACTGATTCTATTAAACAAATGCGTACTAAACGCTAATTTAATAAGGCTTTCAACACAAAAATATTTTAAAAAATAAAAATTTAAACACATTCTCATATTGATGTTTGTTTTTTCTTTTTTCGAAATCGAATAGCAAAAGGCGGAGTTATGAATTTTAATACACATTAAAGTACCCAAAAATCGTGTTTTTTAAAAAAACTCTTAAGTTTGGGAAATTTCTTCTATAGCATTATGTTCAGTGACACTAGCTCTACAACTTCCACAAAGTCTCGTATAAAGAATATTTTTTTGTTTGTTTTGTAACAGTAATATTACTTACTAACTAAAATGCAAATTGTATACTTTTTAAAATCATCGACGGGGAACAGAAAATCGCTAATAAAAGCGTAACTTACGGTACACATTTAAATCAATGTTAATTACATTTATTTCTAGGAAGTAACCAATTTTTGACTATCGTTCGCCATACAAAGACACCTTTGTGACGGTAACAAATGACGAATCGAATACAATGCATCTACTTTAGAAATACTTAAATATGAACCGAAGGCAATTTGATAATTGCAGACATTGTTGTGGCAATTTTGAAAGTCTATTTATCAAAGTTACAATAATAATTGCTATTGCAATGATTGCAAAATATCGCACCACTAAACAACTGTATTATTCTCTATACCAATTACACAGCTTACAAAATTATCATTTTTATACTGATACAAGTTATTAATCTAGTTGATATTGTAAAGAAATTACTGTACCTAACGGTGATTTTTCTAACAAACCTGCATATTTTGGGTCAAGCGTTCCAAATATAGGGTACAGTTTCAATTGATTTACTTACAACTGGATTTAAGTATCTCGCATATATTATTATTTAATACTTAATAATAAACCGTTAAGTGTTTGTAAGCAGTTGAATCTAACAATTGGCGTACGATTTTTCGGTATAAACAAATGCTCCATCATAAAGCATCACAGAGTTTCTAGAATTATTATACGTCGGCGTTTCACAGTCAACGCGAACCGTCCGCGTAAAGAAGTGGATAATTTCTTTCTTGGAGTGTAGTAAAAAGGCTGTAATCGGTACCAATATCCAAACACAATGTAGCGGCGACAAAGGAACACCGCTACCACGCTAATAGTGGATGTTACATTTCAGAAGTCATCATAACGTTACATTTAAAATTATCGGAATTGTATTGTACTGACTCTCAGAACGCTAGCTACCACTTAATTCATGTTGGCTGCTATTGCATTTGCGGCAAGTGGACGACTGTAATGTTATTCTAGGTACAATGGATAGTAATAGGAATTTCATAAGAATGCGCGATAAACACTTTACAACAAACTCTATAAAGTCGTCCAGAGAAATATGAACTTGACATTGATATCTAAAAATGTTATACCTGAAGTTATCAAGGTTAAGTCATAATATTTTCATAGTCATAGATCTTTATTAAAAAAGAAATACCCAAACTGTTGTTGTCCAATAAGGAGTTACTAATTCAATACCAATTCTGTTATTTGAAAAGCGCATTTACAATTTTACAGTAAAACAATATTTGCTCAGGACTGTAGCAACAAAATCAGAACTTAAGATCAGAAAATCAGAAATTTTTGAACTTTAATTCAGAAGTTTAAGATGTTTTAAGACGTCGGAGGTACAGGAAACTGCTTCTTGCATAGACAATAATACGTAGACACTGCAAAATATTGCACGCGTTTTGACAACTTAAAAAAAAAAACGCCTGTAAAAATTTGTAATGTAAATAAATTGAAATTGCAGGAATTTAATGTTTTGTCTCATTGTAAACCAGGATTTCCATTCGAAACTAATAAAGTTCACGATTTTTTTACGTGAATATCGATAATCTGAACATCAGATAACAATTTTCCAAATTTTTATTTATGTCCAACATGATCATAAACTGACATTTTACATCTTAGGTACCGGGGCAAAAACTGCTTCTTAACGCCCGCGAGGGCGTTAATAATTATTTTTAACGCCCGAGCGGACATTAAGGGTTACCATGGTTATATGTAAAAATATATCAAATATTTGTCATTCAAATTGTAAATTTGAAATCGTCAATGTCAATTATTGGCGATTTTTTTATTTTTATCAGTCTGTTTGACAATTAATTGTCTGTATTGTCACTCAACTCCGAATTGTATGTCAATTATTGGCGACTAACGTTATTCTGTTTGACAGTTAATTGTCTGTATTGTCACTCAACTTTGTTGGTATTGTTATTCAACTCCGTAGATACGCATGTCTCTTGATTACGTCAATATATTTATTAATATTCAAATTGAAAGAAGAAGCCCATTGTATGACTTAAAATTTTGTATGTACCACGGGCATTACTTGATGTTTACACCCTTGGGCGACTTAAAAGGCTCGAGGGCCGATAGGCCCGAGAGCGGTCACCCTCGGGGCACCCAGCATCAGTTTAATGCTGTTGGTACATGAATAAGTATTAATATCCTAATATAATATCCTCTTTCTATTAAATTGCACAAATTAATCAGTCCTACCACTTGCAGAGACTTCAATAAACGAAATAGTAATAGCAGATTTAGTAAAACGTATATTTTATTTATATATTCCAGCTAAATACATTTTACTGTCTACATATAGGTACTCTCAAATTATGTATTAGTAATTATTGCTTAATTTTAAACATTTGCAATACAATGACTAAATGCTCTTTGTATTACAGAATTAAGGAAACCCATTATCCTATTTTTCCTATAACACTTGGCACAGCATCAAGTTTCAAAAGCTTCTTACAACAACCTGGTTTTATTTGAAAATCAGTTTCTGAAAATGCTGTCCACAAATCCTACTGGTTGTCGAGGGATACCATTTTTCTCTTCGGATAGCTATAATCCATCGTTGTAAAAGATCTGGACGTTTAAACGGGAAACTTAAACATAATGTTGATAATCTACAACCTATTCAGAATATTACTATTTGACTAAAACGCTGGTCGTTTTTGACTTACATATGAAATGAATTTTGTTGTCTTGGATGATGCACATTTCTGCAACCATACGGAACACACTGCTGAACTATTACAACACACTGCTGAACCTTTGACATGAGACTGGTTGATAGTGGGTATACCGACTTGCGTGTATTCCGTGTAAAAAGTATTTATGTAGTTTTTTATGTGTGGTTTTTATTCAAACACTACATGATTTGCGATACAAGTAGGTGCCACTCTTATGACCAAATTAATTAATATAAACCACAGTAAACCGTTCAAAGCGAAACACTACGCTTCCCGCTTCTACCTACGATAGTCAGACAGTGACAGATAGCCCACATCATCGCTCTGTCTCTTTTTCTTGGGCCTGCATCACATCTCGCCAGCCAATATAAAGCGCGGGTCCCTTCCAGTTATACGTAGTATATACAAATGAAAATGTTTAACGACATATTTTGTCAAATTAATATTATAGGTTAATAACTCAACCTGGAAAAAAGGTCCCTGGTTCAAATCCAGGTTGAAATCCCGCCTGTATATCACCATATTATTAACCTGTAGTATATACAGTTCACTGGCCAAAACCGTTGATTGTCAACCTGATAAAGATAGTTAGGCATGGGTTAGTTGGGGCCATGACATTCAGAGGGCCAGGGTCGGAGCAAGATACATTCACAAATTACATATACCGTTTTTGACTTATTCACTTTTATGCCGCACTCGGAATAATAATAATAATAATATCCGGAATAATATCCGGTACACTTTAAGCGACGGGACAAATTACCAAACTTAAATGTTTCGAAAACCTCCACCATATTCAGTCGGGGGCTTAACCAATTAAGCTACTGAGGTCGGCAAATTTATCACTTTAGAGAAAGAAGTCGAAAGACAGCTCAACAGTGAACGGTAGAGGTTTGGTGAATAATGCACCCACACGTTAAATTTTTCCAAAAATTTATTTTCGTCTCATAAATTCTTGTGACAATAGTGAAATAAAACTTTGACACGTATGTTCATACAATAGGCATTTTCTAATTACATACAAATTGAAATTGATCAGCAACTTATATGTCTGTGGATTTTTTATAGGAAAGGTATACTGCTACAGTCCCACAAACACTGTATTTCAGTACAGTAAATGGTAGTGTTACAATGTTACATCACTGTACCAACTGTTGGAGACTGCAAAACTTCTTAACTCGGTGTAGTACAGTAAGTTCCGGGAACCATTGCTAGGAGCTTTCGGGCGCGTTTTCGGTTAATATCAAAGGCGTCTTCGTCGCCACGGTCCCAGCAATTGTTTCGCGGACAATCGGGGATACGCTTCAACGAACGCAAATGTATGGATTAGACTGACGCGATCTTAAACGCTCGGACCCCGGATTTTGCTAGCCGCGCGACAGCAGTCATAAGCCGGCAATAGTCTAAATTGAAAACTAAGGTTTAGGTTGGTACAGCACGGACCCGCATCCATGGAACGCGTGCATTTGGTGTAATACTGGATTCGTTTTATCATACTTGAGATAAACTAGAAAATAAAACATTGTGATCAAACATCTCTCAAGTACCGAAGTAACCACAATGCTAAGAAGAAACAATGCCATTTGTTCAAAAAGTGCTTTTGACCAAAAAAACAACAAATTTATGAAAATTTTTGATGTTTAATATTTCGTTGCCAAATCGCAAGACAGAAATCCGAACGTTGGCAACATCGCCGGCAACCAAACTCTGTTTGAATCGTAGTCAAAATGATTTAATTTTATTTTGTTTGTAAATTCTGGACGTATGCTATTTACTAATTTCAGTTTGTAACACTCTTCTTGTCCCGAAAGGGACAATTTTGGAATTTCTTAAAGGGAATGACTGCTATTAGAAAAGCAGCGTGTTCCTCAGTCAGTTTCTTTTCCTGCTTCTTTATGGTTAATATTGGACACGTATCCAAAAATTTAAAGAAAAAACAAGTCTGATATAGATATTACCAGACAAACAATGTATGTAACTCCAGAACCAGCAGCTTTTATGACAGTGATCATGAAGAAGCTTAAAAGTTCATGAAGACCTTTTCCTTATTAAACTCTAATGAGGTAATTTAACTATACAGGGATAGCCAAAACTACCGGAACACCTAAATATTTCTCCAACCGTGAGAAATATGAAAAAATTGTTCAAACAATTTTTTTTTTGCTTTAGTCATGCTATCGTCTAAATATATTTTGAATATACAGAGTGCTCATTTTATCACAGATATTCGGTAACCTATCCTTTTTACTTTATCATACGCAGTATGTAAAGTATTGTAATCGTGCCGAAAAAAAAAATTGGGATTTTAGCGGAAATAGGTCTTTATGGGTCCCCTGAACATTTTTGACCAAGGTACAAAAAAATGTCTGTGTGTGTGTGTGTATGTGTGTGTGTGTGTGTGTGTGTGTGTGTGTGTGTGTGCCCAATTTTTGTTAATTCATTTCCGGAGAAACTACTAAATGTATCGGCACGGAACTTCATATTTAGAAGTTTCATGACCAAACTTAGAGTTGAAAAGCTTTTGGTTCAAAAGGGTCCAAAGGAACTGGGTGTTTACTGTAAGCCTTTTTCAAGGATTTTAGAAATCAGCCGCCATTTCTGTAATTTCGTCAAAATAGTTAAATAATAAATTAAAGCAGAGGAAATTTTGAATAATTTATGCCTATGACATTTTTTGGTAAAATTAATAGTTTAGCTTTTTAGTTTATTCTAAGCCTTTTTCAAGGATTTTGGAAATGAGCCGAGATTTCTGTAATTTCGACATAATAGTTAATTAATAAATTAAAGTAGAGGAAATTTTGAATAATTTATGCCTATAACATTTTTTTGGTAAAATTAATAGTTTACCTTCAAGAGCAAATTCTATTTGATCGAGATCGGTCGCATCTGCATTGATATGAAATTACATAGTAGCCAGGATTTTGACAAATATTTTTTTGTGTTGTCACATTCGAAAACAGCTGATCTCATCAGAGGTTGGAGAACCACTATGGAACGTGCCGCTGTAGTGCGCAAAATTATAAAATACAAATTTCAAATAAAATAACATCACCAATTTGATTGTTTGTTGATAAGAAATATCAACCCGTCTTTATATCTAATTCTAAAAATGATACATTGAGAAAATTATAAATAAAGTATAGCGATGAGTGTAGTTTTATTTTAGTATGTTGGTAGAGATGTGTCATGAACAAATATAAATCTGTCAGAATTTGAATTACCTTTTTAAGGTGCGTTTTCATTAGTGATAATGGCAGTGGTAGCAGAAGCCGTTATAGTATTTCCAATAGAAAATTGCTAGTGACTCATGTTTATGTACATGCAAACTAATATGTGTCATTATCACGATATGTAAGAAATACTATAATTTCGTATTCTACCACCGCCATTAGCTACCATTACCTACCAATCGGAACGCACCCTTCGTCAAAGTGGTACCAACCTAGCATTTACTATACAGAAATCATTTATATTTTTTTTAATACGTATTTCTTAAAAAGCAACACCATAAACGTTGATGTTGCTCCTGCCAAAAACTAGATAGCGCGACTCGCTCATATGCGACGGCGACACTCCGCCTTCGGTGACGCGCCGTATCACCGCTCGTCGCGCTATTCCGTACTTTCGGCATTTGTGATATAAATAACTATTATTCTAATGACGTAGTGTAGGTAGTGTCAAATGCTGATGCTTTGACAATACCTACGATTTATCTCTATAGAATAGATTCTCATGTAGCTAAACTATTAATTTTATATTTTGTATGATAAAGTCATGTGTCTGGCCACATCAGATTTTTTCTAAATAGAACATATTATTACATTTTTTAATTCTAGGATTAATTCTAAGAAGGGATCATATTTTTATAAAATGCGTATATTAAAACTATATTTAAACGAGAGGTGGTTTAAGCCCAAAAAACTTTTATTCGAAAATATGTTCGAATTTGTTTGCGGTTGGAGAATTATTTAGGTGTTCCGGTAATTTTGACTAATTTTGGTTAATAGCTTCTATTTAAAAAATATTTATTACCGGAATAAAATAAAAAATTTTAATTAGTTATGCAACGCGTACATAAATACCTCAAGCAAAAACACATAATCCCTTTAAAAAAATGCTGTCAGTACATCAAAATTATGCTTGGTTTAGGTGGTAATATTGGCATTTTGTCTCATGTTGGTTGTGTCGTAAAAAGCGATAATATGAAGCAGAAACGAAAACAGGGAAAACTAGTAGACATTAATTGAAATAAATTAATTTACTTAGTAATTAGCATCTAGATCTCATCGTTTTCTACACTACCTATATCCAAATTCACAATAAAGCGTTACTAAAAAGTATGTGTCGAAGCCGCACATTTTTTGGCGACGGTTTTTAATTGATATATGGATGAATGACGAAAGAGAATCCAGGTGAGAAGTAAATTTAAAATTAATTAAAAGATACGGTCTCAGCCCGGATTCGAACCGAGGTCTTCTGCCTTGCCGGGGCATTGCTCTACCGTTGAGCTACCGAGCCCTGAGAGAAGGTATAGATAAATTCGGCTATAGGCAAAACTGGGAGAGCTGAAGGTGATTCATCGCTTAAAATCGTCTGAACCAAGATATGAACGTACCGCGTGAATTCGTTCTTAGCTGTGTATATTAAGTTGCCTACTAGGTAGTTCGTTCAAGATTAATATTTAATTATTAAAAATACTGTCATTTAATTGTGATAATTGTCCTATCTAATTTATATATCCATCATTAGCATGTTTAACAGAAGCAAAGTGAAAACATACCAACGAAAACATCTTGTTCACATCACAAGTTCGCGCTCGAATTGGAGGTTAGGTTGCTACCGCTGTCATTCGTTCTTATGGTTCTAAGAACAGACGTACTTTTTTGTCTTGCCCATTTAAATTATACAGCAGACGTATGAAAAGTATGCTATTTCGTTTTAACACGCGTCAATATTTAGAAATATTCTGTAACGTATGTCTAAAATAACAGCTGAAATCTATGAGTAATCTTCAGCTCTCCCAGTTTTGCCTATAGTAAACATGTTTCATAATATAATTATTTTTCTCCGTGTCAGCATAAGCACAATGTTGGCAACTCTAATTGTGGTGCATTTCTTATCAATAATGGTGTACAAATAATGATATAACAGAGGAAAAATAGTTAATATCTAAAAATGTGTATAACTGTTCACGATACGGCTAAGTACTGTTGTGCTGTGTTAATTTATATTCAATAATCCTGTATAAAAATGTAGAAATTCTACTAAAAATACGCTCTTATTGAATATGAATATTCCGTTGCGTAATCTGCGGGAGATTACGAGATGGTTTCGGTGGTTCTGTGCGGTGCCGATTTTGCGGACAATGGAATAAAAAAAATGTTTCCTTAAACCGAATTAGAAAATATGGACCAGTCAATTTCTTGCTCCTTCACGGTGCAACATTCAAAAATTCACATTAACGAGATTAAGTATTTACGATTCCTTTTGAGAAGCGCGCGGCCCACTTTCAGGCCGCCGCTTTCTTTTGTCGCAGTAATTCCCGAGTCGCAAAGCTCCGCAATGAGGCGCCTCACAGACTGACGCGGTTGCGGTTGCGGTAGCGGCGGAGAAATACAAAAATTGATCACAAAACTTAATGAAAGGTTATGAAAGTATTGGTTATGATAGATCGTTGATTGTGTAGGTCTAATCAATGAAGTAGTGAGCCTGAAAGTTTAATTGCGAGTGATTTACGAAAAGTTTTGCATACAGTTAAAGTTATCAGTATATCTGACTACAGGTACTACTGTAGGTATTACTATCAGTTCACACTGACTCATATTGAGTTAGTAGGCACTGAAATACAGTTAGAAGTAAACATATTTTCAAATCAAAGTAAATATGTGACTTGAAAGAAAGAAATTAGAAAACACTTGTTTGAACTCAAGATGTTTTGAACGAAATGTATAATTAAAACCATAAATCACAGATCGTTTCTTTTTGATTTTTAAATTAAAAAGGAATCTACAATGTGTTAATAATTAGTGACTATTAAATTATACATTTTACGACAGTACAATTTCAGTGTACAGTGTGACAGTCGTCGTGTGTAGACTTAGCATACACATACAGGGTGTCTCAACAATACGATCTCGGAAGATTGTGCCTCTGTTATTGAAGGTATTTTAAAACTGATTTTACTCATATATACAGAACTGTATATGCGTGTTTATATTAGCGTGTTTACAGGCTGTTCCATAAGGTACTACCAACCCAAACTTATGTTTTTTAAATGGAACAACCTATATTTCGGTACAATTTTGAATTCCTCGCAAAATTTTACGATAATGAAAATTAACTTTACCTACCCTAAACTTTATACTTTTTGATTTATTGGCATTTTTATTGAAAAACAGCAATCTAAGAAAAGCAGTATGTCTCAATACCTGTTTTTAATTTTAATTAGCGTGATTACCTACCATATCTAAATTTCTTATTGATAGAAAAATCTTTTTTTTATTAAGAAGACTAGGTATCTCAGCAATAGTTGATTTTAGCACTAATAGTGTGTACTAGTACCTAATTTTTTTGTGCAGAATGATGCGTAGAATTCAAAAAAAGAATTAGATACAGGTAGATCCATTTAAAAATTATTTACTTTCTTAGGAAAAACTGTTTGCTTTACTTTGCTGCAGATTATGACACAAATTGGATATGGTAGGTAATCATGATAATAGATATCATATATATGATATCATGCTTCTTCCTTAATCATAATCTAAGCGAGCAAAATAAAATTAACAACAGTTATTGAGATATACAGTTTTTCTTAGACTACTGTTTTTCCATTCAAAAAACATAAGTTTACCTTATGGAACAGCCTGTATAGACGCTATAGACGCCTCGGTGTTCTGTATATATGAGTGAAATCAGTTTTAAAGTATGATCATTAACAGAGGCACAATCTTCCGAGATCGCACTGTTGAGACACCCTGTATATGCCATATACACTCGCACTCAAAGTAAAGAAACATGGCAAAATCTCTAAAAAACATTTGTTATTTTAAAAAATCACGCCCGTTTTTTAATTATCAAGCACTCATATTTATTCAATATAAAAATTCAATTTCTATCTTTCAGAAAATGTTCTACAAAAATACAGATTTATTTGCGCTGAATACGAATGCGCGCATGAAAGTTTTATATGACATTAGGTTACTACGTTTTTTGTTGTTTTTTATATGGAAGCGGCATAATAAAACCGAGTAAAAGCGACAAAAACATTTGCGAACAAACTTTCAGGATTTTAGGATTAAAAGATGAGATCATTTTGAGGTTTTTAAAACTTCACTTTTTTGAACATTTTCCAGAAATCCAGAAATGTTTGAAATCGAAGATGTAAAGTAAACATTGAAATAGAGTAAGTAATTGTTAATGTCGATCAGATTTGTTCAAAAGTTCAGAGTATAAAAGGTATGTGGAGGGTACCGTAGTTGTTCGTACAAATTTAATACGATTATGTTCACATACGAACTATATAAAATAACAAAACTTGAAACATGGACAAAAATTGTATTACGTATACAGAAACAACACACTTTTTAATAATAAAATCCTTTAAATTGTCATTTAAAACCAAATAATGGGAAATGAAAGACAAATAGAATTCGTATTTATATAACAATATTTAAAGTACCAACCCAGGGCCAGAATCGAGTTTTTTTTATTTTGTTTTTAATTCATTAACCCTATGTAACATTAAACACTATCGAAACGTCAACATATGACCGCTATAAAATACAGACAACATGACCTACCTAATTAAATAAATATAGCTATAACTATCCTAACATTTCCACATTATCCAATAGCGACTGTTGCTTTAACAAACTACATTTCAAAAACAATTTATTATATACAATTTTGACATACCTGTGCCCATTCTCCTGCCCTGGCCGGACCGCACTTTGCTCCAAATCGAAGAATCAATTTTGACCACTTTCAATAAAACTTTTTAACTCGAAAATCGTCGAGTCGGAAAAACGACTCGACAACGTTTAAATATGACAAGGAGAATTATTTAAATTAAGTCGTTGGACGAGTCGCGTCGTGAGTTTTTGGACGTACGAACGGTGAACGCCGGTGGTGACTTACGGAACGGAAATGCGACTACGCGACTGAGTCCGGAGCTACCGGTCGTGTCGGTCTGCAGGCCATTTTGTCACACCCCTACCCGGAGTCATCCCCTCCTCCACGATCTTGAACCACCCTCTTTTGTGCCATATCCTCTTCCGTAGCAACCTGATACCGGTGAGGTTGATGTATGGCGCCATTGCCACCAGAAAATGCATACACGTGTGTAGGTAACTCAGGATTTCTTAAATTAAACTAAAAAAGGTGTACAATTCATATTGGATCCAGTATAGGATTTTAATTTGTTGTCGGTAACTTTAACCTAATTATCATTTTTTCTCGTCATTTTGATTTCTGATTCATCGCAATATTTAAATTATTGAAGAAACAAAACTAGTGAAACTATAGGTAGCTTTGGCTCTTGTAGTCCAAATATTATGCCACAGCCCTCAAGATCGAATTTTAAGGTTAGTTTTTGTACTTTTGATCAGTCTTTCTTCTGAATTATTTTTTGTATTAAGTATTTGTATGTGAAAGTCCAATCAACATTTATGATATACTTTTTTACATATATAATTCTGTTTGTTCGAAGAAAAAGCAACGACTTGTTTCAGTATTTCTCTAATTCGAAGAGTAGTCCATGTTCAAAGGTTTTCGTATAAAGGGATATTGAATAAAACCTCTTAATCCTTTGATGAGTATATTTATATTAGGAACCAGTTTCGACTTACAATTAAGTCATCATCAGCCTAAATTGTCAAATATTTGGAGTAATAGCGCTTATAAACATCTAAAATGCAAACTAACAACATTTAAAAACAATTTGCAAACGTGCATACGAGAAATGACATCGAAAAAAACTCTTAATCCTTTGATGAGTCTATTTATTATTAGGAACCAGTTTCTACTTACAATTAAGTCATCATCAGCCTAAATTGTCAAATATTCGGAGTAATAGCGCTTATAAACATCTAAAATGCAAACTTACAACGTTTAAAAACAATTTGCAAACGTGCATACGTGCATACGAGAAATGACATTGACAAAACCTCTTAATCCTTTTATGAGTTTATTTATATTAGGAACCGGTTTCGACTAACAATTAAGTCATCATCAGCCTAAATTGTCAAATATTTGGAGTAATAGCGCTTATAAACATCTAAAATGCAAACTAACAACATTTAAAAACAATTTGCAAACGTGCATACGAGAAATGACATTGAAAGAAACCTTTTAATCCTTTGATGAGTTTATTTATATTAGGAACCAGTTTCGACTTACAATTAAGTCATCATCAGCTTAAATTGTAAAATATTCGGAGTAATAGCGGCTACAAACATCTAAATGCAAACTAACAACATTTAAAAACAATTTGCAAACGTGCATACGAGAAATGACATTGAAAAAAACCTCTTAATCCTTTGATGAGTTTATTTATATTAGGAACCGGTTTCGACTTACAATTAAGTCATCATCAGCCAAAGTTGTCAAATATTCGGAGTAATAGCGCTTATAAACATTTAAAATGCGAACTAACAACATTTAAAAACAATTTGCAAACGTGCATATACGAGAAATGGCATTGAAAAAACCTCTTAATCCTTTGATGAGTCTATTTATATTAGGAACCAGTTTCTACTTACAATTAAGTCATCATCAGCCTAAATTGTCAAATATTCGGAGTAATAGCGCTTATAAACATCAAAAATTCAAACTAACAACATTTAAAAACAATTTGCAAACGTGCATACGAAAAATGACATTGAAAAAAACCTCTTAATCCTTTGATGAGTTTATTTATATTAGGAACCGGTTTCGACTTACAATTAAGTCATCATCAGTCAAAGTTGTCAAATATTCGGAGTACCTAATAGCGCTTATAAACATCTAAAATGCAAACTAGGAACATTTAGAAACAATTTGCAAACGTGCATACGAGAAATGACATTGCAAAAAACCTCTTAATCCTTTGATCAGTTTATTTATAGTAGGAACCAGTTTCGACTTACAATTAAGTCATCATCAGCCTAAATTGTCAAATATTCGGAGTAATAGCGCTTATAAACATCTAAAATGCAAACTTACAACGTTTAAAAACAATTTGCAAACGTGCATACGTGCATACGAGAAATGACATTGACAAAACCTCTTAATCCTTTTATGAGTTTATTTATATTAGGAACCGGTTTCGACTTACAATTAAGTCATCATCAGCCTAAATTATCAAATATTCGGAGTAATAGCCATTAAAAAGCAATTTGCAAACGTGCATACGAGAAATGACGTCATATCTCGTATGCACGTTTGCAAATTGTTTAGTTATGCATGATGGTCAAAATTGGTGCTATAACTTATTTTCTTTTTCAAATTTATATGACATCCTGTATAAGATATAATGATGTTTAATAAGTACACTATTTGGCTTGACTATCTTTATGGTACCTACCTTCTCACCAAAAATACAAAATACATTTTTTTACAAGATATTCAATTGGAAACTATACAACAAAAATCAACAAATATCATCAAAGTAAAAAGGCATCTAGTGAAAAACGATCTTAAAAAATGGAGGAGTAACCTCTTTTTTTAGTGGAAGTGGAATCTCTATAGACACCACATACACACCTTCTGACAGGAGTGTATGATATAACTTTTGCTTTTTAAGAGTTAATTTGAAACCAAATTGCGAAAATCAAAATCAAAAAATATATAAAAATCTCAAAATTGCTAAAATTGTGTGGTCTAAAATAAAAAAAAACAATTGAAAATTATAGAATGTTGATAACTGTCTAAAACTGGGATGTTGGACAATTATATCAAGTGGCAACTGATTATATAGGTACCTATGTATTATATACTTTTTCCCCAATACACTTTGAATCTGTGATTAATGTGTGACAATTAAAAAAAAAAGAAGCGTATTCCTTTTTGTGAAATAGATAGAGCTCTTGTTGATGCGCATAAAAACGTTCATCTTGTGAAGTTGGCGATCTTATACAGAAAATAATTTTCTTTGGCGAAAACTTTGATTTTAAGTGGAATCTGTACCCGTGGAGTGTCTAATCCCGAGTTAACTGGTGCGGGCTACTGAAGTGACAAAAGGGTTAGGGAAAGTTCAGTTTGTCGAAGGATCCGGCCCTCCCGGAAACCGATGGTACGCGCAACTTTTGGCAATCAACGGAATTAATCTTTTACTTTAAGTAACTTGGGAACTTGAGATCGAAGCAACCACTGAGCTCCGCGGTATACTTTGCCCTAAATAACTTTACTCTACACAGGGACAAACTTAAATAAAAATAAATAAACAAATACGCTGTAAAAATACTGATAAAAACTGTACAGTAAATACTACTGTACATATGGATTCACACATTCTAAAACTTATTTTGGTTGTACAGGATGTTACCTCAATACATTTTTGAATTCCTTACTAAATTCTAATTACCAAGCCAGTAGAGTAAAAAGAAACAATTGTTTTTGAGTTACACAGAACCAACATATTTATACAGGGTGTTTACAATGCCAATTAACAAAAGATTTGTGTATCTTGTATTCAGTGTTTATAAATATTAGTCTTATGTAACATCGTTAATATTTTGATAAATGTAAAGATTTTTTTTTCAAATGCCCATACATATGGAAAAGCAATGTAATGAAATGTAATGTAATGAAAGTGGACCATATATTTATCTATATCCAAAGATTTTGTAGGTATTTTAAAGAAATATTTATTTTTCCTTTTTGACTAAACTCTAACGACTTTCACTGCTTCCTGAAGTCCTTTCCTGGGTCTTCCTTACTGTCTTTTTCCTCCTTCTTCGATGCTAAAGAATCTCCTTACAAATCTTCCCTCTCCCATCCTGTCGATATGTCCTAACCATCTCAATCTTTGTCCTCTAACTGCATGCGAAATACTAGGTTTTCTGTAGAGTTGCATAATTTCTTTGTTTGTTCTTCGATATCTGCTTGGACTTGAATATTTTTGACAGTGCACCAAACGATTTACTGCCTTTCGCAATCCTTTTATTGATCTCAGCATCCTCCTTACAGGTTTATTTTATCAAAACATTATTCCTTTCCTCCAAATGCGGTCACCTTGAGGGGTTCTTCCGAGACTGAAGTTGGTCTCGTCGCTTCCATATACTTAGTTTTTTCTTCATTTATGTGTAGTCCATATCTTCCTGCTGTCTCTTCTAGTCTTTTAAAAGCTCTCTGTACTTCCCACCTCGATCTTGCCATTAGTAATAGGTCTTTATAACAACATAAAAATATGACAATTACCTATGCATATCTCTAAAATTGTATTTATTGTTTTGTGATTATCTGGTCTATTGTTGATATTATTATTTAAGTTTTTAGGGCAAACAGAATTGTTTGTTAAGACTTTCTTTTTAGAAATATAAAAGCGTTGGTTTACTATAAGTAGAGATACCTAGTATAAATAAATTGTTTGTGTTCTATGCTAGTTTCTAATTCTATAGGTATTATAATGGTTTCAGTTGTTATCAATGTCATCATTTTAACAATAAAAAATATTTCGTTTTCGGTTAACAATCTACTAATATTATTAAAAAAAATCTAAAAAAGCCCGTTTAAATTTTGTTTTGTCACTCTGAACAATATATAAACAAATCGTAGAGTAAATAATAATAGGAACATTTGCATATAGACAAACTCGTATGTATATATAGTGACCAATCGAACGATATTAGAGGTGCAGTTTGTTGGCAGAAATTTGGCCAAAAAGGAGATGCTTCATGTTCGCATCCCCGCTATCTCGCTCTTCTCCGAAGCTGAAACATTTAACAAGAACACATTTCAGGTTTCAGAGGAAATGAGAAGCTAGGTGACTGTAAAGTGACGTGCAGATCGAGGCGGGCGCCGATTGGCGGAGAGGCTCCGGGGAACGCCCTCCCGGAGCAACCCCGCCAAGTCGTTACGCCCATCTGCGTGTTCCCACACTTTACAACCACGGGTCACTAGATACAGCTACCGATTTACAGCCCCCACTGCAGTGGGATACACGTTGGCGGAATAACTTAACACCCGGCGAGCAGGCGAGCAAGCGACCCCTCTCAACACGCTCCTACACACACCAATCCTCAATCCATCCCCATCTATCCGTTCATTGTTCAAGTGTTCTCTTATGGAAAGTTCGATCTGTATATATATATATGTGTTAGAGTTAGGTTATTCATATACGACACGTTTCTAACCCACGTCTACAGGGTGTTCTGTATATGATTTCAGTCTTTTAATAACTCTCCAGGTGTAGGCTATAAGAAATGCAGGTACAAAGAAAAGAAATGTAATGACAACGATGCTGGTATATACAGGCTGTCCCTCTCTAGAGGCAAAGTAGATTACAGGCCTTAGGATACTAAAATGTTTGTAGAAAAACTCTACAACAGAGTGTTTACAAAATAGTACAATGTTCAGGAATTTAAGTCATGTGGATCTTTCACGAGGCGAATAAGAGTGAAAAACAAAACCATGAAACCTTTGCTGCAAAACGACCACAAGGTTCAAGAATATTACGCTAGAGAAGGAGTTCCTCCTATGGTATCAACAGCTAAGGGATAATTATCAACTGCTTTCCGAGGAGAAGCAACAATGGGCGGTCTACCGCGGCATTTATGGCTCGAATAACCATCCTTCAATGCATAGGCGGTCCTATTTGTTTATATTTTGTCCAGTTTTCGTATTATTTTCCTTCAATTTGAGTAAATTTATGGATATCGGTTTGGGAGTGTACTTCTTACTCGAGTCGCCATGATGACGGATCAGCTTTTATATGCTGTAAATTATTTAGGTAATTAATAAATTACCGTAGTAAGAATAAGAAATTTAAGTTTAGAGTAGTTAAACAATGTTTTGCAATAAAATAAGCTATATCTAATACTGTACGAAACTAATGAGAAACCGTTGACTAAGTGACTAAGAAGAGAAAAACTGTATGAATTCTTCATAGATTTTCAGTCAACACTTTTCCTACCCTTTATTTATTGAGATAACATATTTTACTTGCTTATACATTTTGATTTTTAAGCTAGTTATTAGTTATTTTGTAATTCTTAAGAATAATTAATCTGTTGTGACTAATAATAATAATAATTATGTATATAATTATATTAAATTTTGTTGCAAAAAGGTCAATAACTTACCAGCGCACCGCAGTTAGGCGGGTGGTTCCTCATTTTGTATACATCATTCCTACGGGTCCATGTCCTCAGCCCCCCCCCACATTCGAAATTTCAAAATTTTCTTATGTCAAAGTTTTGTTCTTGTTTTGTGCTGTTTTGTGCCGCAAACCAAAACTTTTGTGATCATTTCGTTTAAGAGTTATAAGCAATTTTCTGAAGGGGGGCTGGAGACATGCCAGCCCCCCCCCCCACTTTCGAATTTCGATTTTTCTGCCAAAGTTTTGTGGTAGTTTTGTGCTGTTTTGTGTCGCAAACTAGAAGTATTGTGCTCCATTCGTTTCCGATCTATAAGCATTTTTCTGAAGGGGGGCTCGGGACATGCCAGCCCACCCACTTTTGAATTTCGATTTTTTTCTCATGCAAAGCTTTGTGCTGGTTTTGTGGTGTTTTGTGCCGCAAACCAGAAGTTTTGTGCTCTTTTCGTTTTTGAGTTATAAGCATTTTTCTACTTGGGAGCTATCCGTCTCTCTCTTTCGTCCGGGGCCCGGTTTCTCGCAGGCCGCGCGCATGTTGATAATGCATACGTACGAGTTTAACGGCACTGTTTGTGGCTATATAACTTCAAAACTATTCAATAATTTTTTATCGGGGTTTAATTCTTTGTTCTTTGTACTTGACTAATGGACATAATGCTCATAATGCTGAAATTTTCTAAGGATTTAGCACCCAATCAGTACCATAAGATAGTACCTTGTTGTTTGACAAGTGGCGTTCTGAGGTGACGCGTCCTTTGAAGTACTAATTTTGGGGTTAGTGTTTTCTGAGGGTACCAATTGGTATCAATTGGTGGGTACCAATTGGTATCAATTTCAAAGTGATTCGAGTTGTTTTACGACAAGTGGCGTTCTGAGGTGACGCGCGAAAAACAACCCGTGATTTAGAAGGGTTCCTTTGATGTACCAATTAGGGGGTTGGTGTTTTCGGCGGGTACTAATTGGGTACCAATTCCCTACAAATGCCAGAATAGATTCGACTTGTTTTTCGACAAGTCTACTAATTTGAGGATTAGTGTTTCCTGAGGGTACTAATTGGGTACTAAATCCTTACAAAATTTCAAAGTGATTCGAGTTGTTTTAGGACTAGTGGCGTTCTGAGGTGACGTTCAAAAGAACTACATACTCGTAAATTAAGGGGGTTCCCTTAAGGTACCAATTCAGCGGTTGGTGGTACCAATTGGTACTAATTGGGTACTAATTATTTGGAAAGTTTTAAGTCAAGTTGCGAAAAGTGGCGTCCTGAGGTGACGGACGTGATTATTTTAGAGGTAGTGCTTACATAATACCATTAGATGCATATAATTTCATAGATTCTTCTACTTTAGCTTATACAGTTCTGAAAAAGTTATTTACTATCAAAATCATAACGCTAATTATTCGTTATCCTACACAAACACGAAAAAATAATTGAGTTTTAACCCTTACGATTTGACTTGACAAAGAATTCAATCAGAGTGTGTACTTTTTTAAAATGATTTCAAAGGGTTGCGAAAGTAGCACGACCGGCAACGGGTTGTCCTCGCTCATTTTTTCGAATTATAAAAATATTTGAGGTAAATATCGTCAAGCCACCCCATCCGACACTCAGTCACGTTCCGAACGGCCAGTAAATCGGGGTGCGACTCACAACCGGCGTCCAACCTAATCTGCGACCTTTGTAGAGGCCGTTTGCCGTCGATTTATCTAATCTGTTTTTAAGTTGCGTCTAATTGCGAACACGCGTCGCTTCTGAGGGCCAAGCTAAGCGTTTTGCCCGAACGAGCCCTTCCGACCTACCGCCTTAAACAAACAATTGAATTCGCACCCCACGAATGAAGGTTATCAAGTGTTTTCGCTGCTAAACGCTGCAAAAACACGTGTATCGTGTGAAAATTATGTTTTGTAGGTTTTGAAATGAATTACACTGGGTGACGAAAACCAAGAACGCGGATGGCAATTATTTTACCAAACTATTGCGGTATTAATAAGTAGTACCTAATTAATTGAATTTTGAATGGAAATTATAATTCTGAATGGTCATGTCTGAACATATACTAACCAACGAACATAGATAAATATTAAAATTAGATCAAATATTACCGAGAAACGAGCTAGTCTTTTAACTAATATCTCAAACCGAAATGAACATTTGTTCTTTTGCGACAATTGGAAAAACTATTGGCTTTTTAATACATTTAAGTTATTATCAAAATCTACATTTATTCAGAAGTGTAGAAAAAAATCATTAGAACTGAATTGAAAAATAAAAGTTAGTATTTTAAAAATCCTAGACTTTTATAGATAAATTACACATTTATAACCGACTTTAGTTTTCTTTTTAACTACTTATGACTGCCCTATTTATTTACTGATCACGTATGGTTCATAAATTTATTCCAACTAAACCCAATAGGTAGGAGTGAATATAGTCTCTAAATTCTTACAACGAAATGACCAATATACGCGTTTGAGGTTAAGAAATGTTCATTTTTTGTACCAGCATGTAGGTACCCCACAATGCGATACATTCGGACAATTGAAAAATAACTTCATAAGGCCTTTTTTTATAGAAATTTCTTATAAAAGAAAGTATCTACGGATGATATTTATTCATAAGAGTAAACAAATATCAATATCAATACACTCTTAAACGAAGCAGTAAGCGTGTCTATCTTTTCAGGTTCTTTAGCGAAGAGGGTTGCCTGCACCCAGGGACCCCTATACTCGTGTGCGGATTCATTCTCTGCTCTTGTACTATGACAAAAAATTATCACCTTTCACGAAGAACTGTGATAACCACCACCTGTTCAGAAGAACTGTGACAAAAAATCGTATCTTGTTCCAACGAACTGTGATAATAATCACCTCGTGGCTGGCGCGCGGACCGCTATATCCGCTGACGGTAAATAAATATTAATTATATAATTAATTAATTAATAAGCAATAGAATAATTGTTAAAACCTTGTTACACAGAAAGTAACCATGTTTACACTGGTGTTCAAATATCTTCTTTGTTTATTTTTGCCTATATTTTACTAGAATTTCTCAACCATTTCTATGACTCCACATCAAGGAATGTAAAGCTTTTGGAACGTTTTGATTGCCCAAATGTTGCCTAGCCTACTCCACCTTAGAAATCTTAAAAGCGTCGCACAGAAAGCCTCAAACTTATTTTACTTTCTACGTAGATAAGTGCTGTGGAAACACTTTTGAAAAAACAAAGTGCGTTGCAAGACAAATATAAAAAATAATTTTTCTGGCTACATATTACATATTATATATTTTACATTCGTTTCTTTTAACACAAATCAACCTGATCAAAACTATTATGACTAAATTTCTCTCTAAAGTTCTAACTAGTACCTAACTATGTATTTTAAATATAGAAAGAATAAATGTTGTGTTTTTTTCTCGTAGATATTTTTTTTAGAAAGTTATATTAATACACTTATTAGTTCGTTTTTTTTTTTCAATTTCTAAAAACATCACACGGGTTTGGAATACAATTTTTTGAAAGAAAACAAACGATGTAAAGGGAAGAAATATCACACACACCAAAAATATGAAACTTTTTGAAGTGCGTAAAGTTGGCCCCCATCAAAGGAATTTTGAACTTTTTATTACACCATCGTTTAACCATTTGTTTGACCATGTTTGACCATCTTTTTATTTCGTTTGACCACCCACCGTTTACGAGTTATTTACATTTTCAATATGGGGGCCAACTTCACCGTAGCCCCCCAGCATTGGAATGTTGAAGTTTTTATTACGCCATCGTTTGACCATTTGTTTGAAAATGTTTTTTTTTTTTCATTTGACCACCCTCCGTTTTGTTTGATTACAGAGAATGGTCAAACGTTACAATTGTGAATATTCAACTATTTACTATTATAAATCGCAATGTCGGCTGTAATTCAAAATTGGTAGCAATTTCAAAAGTTCCAAAATATGGCCAATCATAATTATTCGATTACGGAAAATGATCAAACGTAAAACTTCCAGAAAATCAAGTACTACAAGCACGAATGAGATATTAAAACCAAGCATGGGCGAAGACTTGGGGTGTCAAAATCTCAACAATGGGGTGGTATAACGAAATAAAAATATGGTCAAACATGGTCAAACAAATGGTCAAATGGTCAAACAGATGGTGTAATAAAAACTCTAAAATTCCAACGATGGGGATCAGCTTCACGGTAGTCCCTATTTTAAAAAAGCCTGAATCTCCAAAACGGAGGGTAGCGAAACGACAAAAAAAATTGTCAAAGATGGTCAAACAAATGGCCAAACGATGGTGTAATAAAAACTTCAAAATTCCAATGATGGGGGGCCAGCTTCACGGTAGTCCCTATTTTAAAAATGCCTATATATCTCCGAAACGGAGGGTGGTCAAATGAAGAAAAATATGGTCAAACATGGTCAAACAAATGCTCAAACCATGGCGTAATAAAGTCTGAAGAAGTTGGGCCACCATGTTGAAAATATAAATAACTCGTAAACGGTGGGTGGTCAAACAAAATAAAAAGATGGTCAAACATGGTCAAACGAAGATTTAATAAAAAGTTGAAAATTCCAATGATGGGGGGCCAACTTCACGCACCTAACTTTTTGCTGATTTTATTCACAGATACCAAATGATGTAGCCTCCTACAGACCTATATCTCTGTTACCAACCATCAATTCGGCTTTCGAGCTCGACATTCAACAATCGATCAGGTACACCGAATTACCGATGTTATAGAAAAGGCTCTTGAGGAAAAGAAAATTTGCTCAGCAATATTTTTAGACGTGGCTCAGGCTTTCGATAAGGTGTGGCATGATGGACTCTTCGTGAAACTGGAACAGCAGCTTCCTAGTGAATATACAGAACTGTTAAAATCATATCTGAAAGATCGCCACTTCAGGGTGAAACAGGATGACGAATACTCCTCGCTACGCAATATCAATGCCGGAGTACCACAAGGAAGTGTATTGGGACCTCTTTTGTACTTACTGTATACTTATGATATTCCTGTGCCGGGAGAAACCACAGGCAACATTTGCAGACGACACGGCTATTTTGGCGGGTTTAAAATCAACCTTTGGACAAAGAAATGGCGCATCAAGCTAAATGAAGGAAAATCCACGCATGTAAACTACACCAATAAGAGAGTTAACTATATTCCAGTAACCATTAATGGGAACGATATTGCATACGCGGATACAGCGAAATACCTTGGCATGACACTGGATGCCAAGCTTAGATGGAAAGTACATGTCAAGAAAAAGCGGAACGAACTCGACCTAAAATTCCGCAAAATGTATTGGCTAATGGGACGGAGGTCAGCCCTGTCAGTGCAAAATAAGCTCCTACTATACAAGCAATTATTAAAGCCAGTATGGGTGTATGGAATACAGTTATGGGGGTGCACTAAGCAGTCCAATATCAACCTCATTCAGAGGTTCCAAAATAAAGTACTAAGGGCCATTGTTGGTCCACCATGGTACATCAAAAACACCAGTCTTCATCGGGACCTCCGCATGGAGATGGTAACTAGCGAAATATCAAAATTTGCTAAGAAGCACGAGGATCGTCTACTCCACCACGACAACTTTGAAGCCATCCAGCTGCTAGACAACAGTGCGCTAGTGCGTCGGCTGAAAAGAACTAAACCATTCGAACTAGTGCGGGAGTGATTAAAAGCAGAGCACCCGTAGTGTATTCACAGTATGTGAAAAGTGAAAACAAGTGTAAATGAAAACAACCGCCGTCTACTTGAGTGGTAAAAACTATCAGACTAAAACAACTTGGGCCAATGGGCAAAATTGTATAAATACTCATTATATTATCAGTCTAGGTTAAGTGAAAATAACTTGTTAGTCATTGACTAGGTGTTATCCCACAAACACTCTGTGTTTGAACAAAATAAATAAAAAAAAAAAAACAGATACTTAGGACGCAATTGTCTCCTATAGGCTTATTTCTTTTTCCAGTTCCTTAAAAAGTTACAGACGTGTCAAATACCAACAAAACAGTATTTTAAACGAGTCTAACTTTAAAGGAAACGACTTTACAGAAAAATCAACAAATATTTCAGATTCTTTCTATTGTTTAAAAGTATTTTTATTATTTGTGATTTCGCAACTTATTAATTATTTACTGATTAATTTATTTATTCTGACGTTTAAACCTGCCTCCTTTGTAATTGACACAAATGTTTCGTAGATCGTTCACGAAGCAATCTTTTTCAAATTTCAAACGGCGCGGCGATTCGTCTTAAATTAAAGTAAGTTTCAATCACAAAACAATCACAAAGAATAAGTTACTTAAAAAAGCCGTCCTACATTTTTAAAATTGTTAATTTCTTTTTAACTAGCAAAATTAGAAGAGGATCAGCGGCGATGTGTGTTAAATAACAAAATAATTGGTTCCGGGATAACGGGTTATAATCAAGCGTAGGGGCGATAAGGGTAGGGGGTTATCATACTTGTAAGAATTGATTGCCGGATTAGGTAAACAACGAACGCGCGTCAACCGTTCGGATAGTGTTTACAGGCAGCTAGCGGCTAGCGAGACGATTGGGGGGTCGGTCGTTCGTTTCGACGGACGGCGAAGGGGTTCGGAAGGGGAGAGGTTGTCTACATCGCCCCTAATCCGGCGTACGTGTTTTCAGGGGTGACCCGCGGCCCGTCGCTGTCAACATCCCGGCCAGTTCTCGCCACGATGTCATACGCGCGCGCTCAATTCGATTTAGCACTTTAGCGGGACCGGACAGTCGGTTAATCAAAACAGCGCCCGGGGATCCACCGCGGGCTCCCATTAACCGTCAGGTGGCGCGCGTACCGCGTGATGCGAATCCTGTGTTCGAAAATCGCCGCACTTTTATCACAAAATGATCGAGCACGGTTTAAAAATTTATTACAGAATAGAACCGCGGATTTTGCGGATACGTCGCTATATATTATCCACTCGATGCTGCAATAAAAGTAACATACAGGGTGTATACGAAATTAGTGCAATAGTTTCTAGGGATTTTAGATCGCGATAATTAGGGTACCTACAAAATTCGAAAACTTATTTTCTCTATCTGACACCAGTTTTGAGGAATTATTTATCGAAAATGCAGAATTCTCATGGTTGACAGATTTCTGAAGCCACAGATCGGGACAGGCACTATTTCGAGCAAAGAATTACTTTTATTGAATTATTTATTTTGTTGAATGGTATATAATTGTGTAATAAGTTGGCGATTTGAATTTAAACACTGGTGTATTTTGTTTTAGAGGTTACTGATTTATTTTGTGACCATCTCTGCCAAAGGAATACTATCATTGTTTAGAATTAGCGTTCATCTCTTTTGTAAGCAGTTCTGCATTGTTCATTGATTATTTGTTTAATAGACTTTGTTGAAGTGTTTTGGTGTTTTGGATTTGCGTTTTTATTGTAGAATAATTTAAATCAGTCCTATTTGCGGAGAAGCCTTTTTGGCTTATAAAAAGTGTTGAGTAATTGGTGGTTCATCTTTCTCTGACAAAGTTTCAGAGAAAGAACCTACAGAGCCTCCGGAAGAGAAAATCTAGTAAACTTTAGAAAGTCATTCGAGTAAATAAGAAGTAAGAAGGGCTGCCCCCATGACAATTGTTTTAGGCCGAAATTTCTCTTTTTTTGCAAATGTTTATTTTAAAATTCTCGAGATAACTGGTTTCGTTAAATCAATATCATCATTAGATAATCATTTTTGGTATCTATTGGGATAATATCATTCTTAATGTCTGTCTAACAAAACTTCTTTGGGAGCTTCTCATTTTCAAAATTTACCGGAAAAACAACTACGTAATTTTCTTGTTAAAATTAAAAAAAAAATCATACAGGCAGTACTGAACCATTTTAGTTTTATTCCATTATAAATTACTACAAAACTGAAGAATCAGATATTGTAAATTGAGTTTTTGAGCACAGATTTCTAAAACTGGACAATTATCAATGTCTACTTTCGGATTTCGATTCCACGAAAAAGAAAATTATTCCAGAATTAGCTGTAATTTGTTTTATATTTTTTATTGTGTATATATATATATATATATATATATATATATATATATATATATATATATATATATATATATATATATATATATATATATATAGTGTAAAGGCTAGTGTGGTTGGGTATTCGATCCGTTTATAATAAAGCTAACTCTTTATTTTTAATTGCTATATTTCGGAATCAATTGTTCCTTCATCAGGCAAAACTACAAAAGAACACGTAACACACGCAATGAATACAAAAACATAATAAAAAGCGTCAGCGTACTTACAAATATGAGTTACATTAAGCAGCACAAGTTGAGAAACCTCTCCAACATCTCCAATAAATTCATGAACGTCAACAACAATAATAAAACAATGTTAAAATAACCTAGTCGGTCAGGTCACTGCGGACTCGTTTTGGCGGTAAAAGGACAGCATTTACATTCTGAATACAACCACAGGCATGCGTCACGTGTAACAACAAATCGTGCCACTGCTAGAATATTAGACTATCACTAGTCACCGTTCTCCTGTTGGTAGAATAACTTTTATCAATTGAAATTATATAAGAATAAATATTACTGATACCATCCACATCATTCTTAAAGTTCACAGCGTGGTCAGTCAAGTTTACATTGTACATTTCCAAAAATAGTCTGTTGTTATAATCTCTGTCAGAATCTAGAACTTTTACGTTTTCAAAATCAAAGGTATGATCCTTGCCGATGGAGTGCAAAGCTAAAGCACACCTTGTTTTTCCCGTACGGCAGTCACTCTTATGCAAAGAGACACGGTTCTTAAGCCACTGGGAAGTAACACCAATATAAGTGCCCTCACAATCATTACAGTCAATTGCGTAAATCACGTTCGACCTGAAGCAAACCTGATCTTGGTCTTTAATCTTAGAGAACAGCTTATTTAATTTGTTGGGGTAATGCTGGACTATTTTAATGTCATCCGGAATATAGGGCTTCATTATCGCTTTCAGTTTTTCTGTTAGTCCCGGTATCATGGCAAGTTTTTTATATTTAGTTGGGGCGGGAGGGTTCGGTAAATCAAACATACTCGGTATAGGTCTGTGGGTGTAGGTAGAAAACAGAATTTTATTCAACAGCCTATTAGGGAAACCATTATTGAGAAATACCGTTTTTATTCTTTTAAGTGCTGCTTGTTGAAACGAATCACTGCAGATCTTAAGTATTCTATTTTTTTCATAGCAACAACGGTGTTAATTTTGTGACAGAAGGTATGTTCAGAAAAAAAGTTTATATACCTTCCCGAGTAAGTAGGTTTGGTATACCAATCAGTTGTTAACCGCCCATTTTCATCCCGAACAAGTCTGCAGTCTAGAAAAGGAATACTGCTATTTGCTTCAGATTCCACGGTAAACTGAATATGGGTATTAAAGGTGTTAAATGCAGCCAATATACAATCAACCTCCTGATGTGGAACGCACATGATCAAGTCGTCAACAAATTTATAAACAAAGGGAAGGTGGTAATCAATTTGAGGAATTACACTGTCAAGAACATAATCCATCACCAGGAGAGCCAAAATTGGACTGATGGGAGAACCCATTGGGGTTCCAAACTTCTGCAAGTATATCTCATTCTGAAAGCTGAAGTACTTATTAGTTAAAATAAACTTCAAAACGTCAAGAAATGATTCCAATGAGAAATTGCAATTTGGCCCAATCAAATCCCACCTATCCCTTACAATCAAGTATACCAAGTCAAAGGGAATGCTAGTGAACAGACTTACAACATCAAGAGAGATAAGTGTATAATTAGATGGGATCTCAACATCTCGGACGCTGTCAACGAAATGGAAGGTATCTTTTATGTTATATTGAGTGCGATCTGCTAACGAAATCGTCAAAATATCAGAGATAAATTTTGACAATCCGTATGTTGCTGAGCCACTAGCTGATATAATAGGTCTTAGCGGGATATTTTCTTTGTGAATTTTAGGCAGGAAATAAGCCTTGCTAAGTACCGAGTTTCTTATGGTAAGTCGTTTGGCTTCCATATCATTTAAATGATTCTTTAGTTTTAAAGTGTTTACTAATTTATTAACTCTTGTTTGTAGTCTTTGCAAAGGGTTAACGTTAACGTTAAAAATAGAATACTTAAGATCTGCAGTGATTCGTTTCAACAAGCAGCACTTAAAAGAATAAAAACGGTATTTCTCAATAATGGTTTCCCTAATAGGCTGTTGAATAAAATTCTGTTTTCTACCTACACCCACAGACCTATACCGAGTATGTTTGATTTACCGAACCCTCCCGCCCCAACTAAATATAAAAAACTTGCCATGATACCGGGACTAACAGAAAAACTGAAAGCGATAATGAAGCCCTATATTCCGGATGACATTAAAATAGTCCAGCATTACCCCAACAAATTAAATAAGCTGTTCTCTAAGATTAAAGACCAAGATCAGGTTTGCTTCAGGTCGAACGTGATTTACGCAATTGACTGTAATGATTGTGAGGGCACTTATATTGGTGTTACTTCCCAGTGGCTTAAGAACCGTGTCTCTTTGCATAAGAGTGACTGCCGTACGGGAAAAACAAGGTGTGCTTTAGCTTTGCACTCCATCGGCAAGGATCATACCTTTGATTTTGAAAACGTAAAAGTTCTAGATTCTGACAGAGATTATAACAACAGACTATTTTTGGAAATGTACAATGTAAACTTGACTGACCACGCTGTGAACTTTAAGAATGATGTGGATGGTATCAGTAATATTTATTCTTATATAATTTCAATTGATAAAAGTTATTCTACCAACAGGAGAACGGTGACTAGTGATAGTCTAATATTCTAGCAGTGGCACGATTTGTTGTTACACGTGACGCATGCCTGTGGTTGTATTCAGAATGTAAATGCTGTCCTTTTACCGCCAAAACGAGTCCGCAGTGACCTGACCGACTAGGTTATTTTAACATTGTTTTATTATTGTTGTTGACGTTCATGAATTTATTGGAGATGTTGGAGAGGTTTCTCAACTTGTGCTGCTTAATGTAACTCATATTTGTAAGTACGCTGACGCTTTTTATTATGTTTTTGTATTCATTGCGTGTGTTACGTGTTCTTTTGTAGTTTTGCCTGATGAAGGAACAATTGATTCCGAAATATAGCAATTAAAAATAAAGAGTTAGCTTTATTATAAACGGATCGAATACCCAACCACACTAGCCTTTACACTGTACTAATTGTCGATCGAATAATTAATTATATTGCTTACGTATATATATATATATATATATATATATATATATATATATATATATATATATATATATATATATATATATATATATATATATTGCGGGGGTATGTCAAATTTAGCTTTAAACAATTACCTAGTTAAATTAGAATTAGTTAAATGTTTAGTCTCAAAAGTTTATCAATTTAGTGGAAAAGAAGTTTTTCCGAATGCAAGCAAAAAAATGAAGAAAAGATAATTCAAAATTATCCAATAGGTACTGATAAATCTGTGGATTGGATGCTGTGAATGGAAAGTGCAGAGGCAATTGCTTTGCGCGGAATACGAATCCGGCCCCGAATGCTTTCTATCAAGGTATCGTCTTCGAAAAAGTTAAAAATTGTCATGTTTTTTCCTTTAAGGGTGCCGAAACGGGTGTATTCCGCACCCTAGAAAGTTCACCAAATTTGGTAAACGTACTTCGTAAACCGTACCGATCTTTTAATTTTGCTTTTAAATTTGAGATTTTTTGCAGTTAAAGGGTATTAATTGAATGTAGCTACAACATACGAACAGGACAACGATAACTAAAAAGAGATTACATACCTCTCCGTTCAAACGCACAAAAATCATCGTTTTTGCTGCTTCGTACCGATCGTCTAACTAAAATCATTTCTTTGATATTTTACTGGATGTATAGATAGATGATTTTACTATGCATTGTAAGAAGCAAGGATTTATAAATCCAAAAACAAAATTGTAAGTTATTGTCAATTGTCCAATTCTGGCCAATTTTCGGTAGTTATTCTCTTTTAAGTTATCGTTGTCCTGTTCGTATGCTGTAGCTACATTCAATTAATGCCCTTTGAGTGCAAAAAATCTCAAATTTAAAAGCAAAATTAAAAGATCGGTACGAAGTACGTTTACCCAATTTGCGGGTGCGGAAAGCACCCGGTTCGGCACCCTTAAATCATTTATTGATGTAATAGCGATTTAACAACTTCGGGTAGTTTTAAAGAATTTTGTTACCACTTATACGACACCCAAATTTGGCATTATTAGGAGACATGTTGGACTCGAAATGTGTCTGTATAGTAGGTATATGTCGAAAACTATACACTAGTATTAGGAGTAGACACCTTCTGAACACACTGTATGAAATTCACAATTAAGATAAAATTAAATAAAATTGTCAATAAAAATACAATTTGAAAAAGTCAAAATCACTTATTACTGCCACTAATATTATTCAAGAAAATTGTCAATATAGCCTTTCAGATTTGCTGAATCATGCGTATATGAACACAGCCTGGAGCATTAAAAATGTATGGACATATTCATAGTACGAGGAGGGAAGATCTAACGACATATATACAGATAACAGACAGCATCGGGCGCTCGTAGCAGTTCGCCATTGGTAAGTTGCGGTGTTCATTTGTCACCAGGACGTCATGCCGGGAGTGAGACACATAGCCTAAGTGGCGGGGAATCACAGACAATGCCGCTGAAGGAGTACAGCACTCAGACCTCGTGACAGTCACACCTTCCATTAGCCGTATTTTGGTGACAGCGGAACACCTTCCGACGTCATTATTTAAATCTAAGTGCTCCGGGGTACGAAATCGCACCCCATTTGCAAATGCAAACACATTAGTGACGCCATCGCGAATGTGGAAAAACACGCGATAGCTATGAAAAATTATATCCTTTGTATCTTGATTTTGATGTTTTTCGATCTTGGTAATCTACATTACCTATTGCGTTATTTAATTATAATGGTAATAATTTCTAACCGTCAAATGTAAACAATTTCAATAATGAATTTATTGCATACTATTGAAATACGCGTTTATTCCATATAGACACGTTATATATGTATAAAACCATTCGCTGTATGACTGTGGATATGCGCCTTGTAGACCAAACTGTTTTCGTGCCCTTGAAAGGAAAATTTAAGTGGTCTTAGTACAGGAGATCTATAGGGCCAATTAACAGTGTGCCACAATCAATAAGTCTGTAAGGAAAATGATCGTTTAAGGCCTAGCGAACATACATTATATTTTTTTAACATATAGAAATATATGTTGGATTTACCGTTTAGGTTAGTTGTACCAACAACCCCTTCGCATGTGTTGTTTGGTACAACGCAAGCTTGTCCAAGTTGGTTTCTCTGATAAAATCAATCGTTTCATCTACAAATAAAAGAACGAATTTGCTTGCAACCACGATATAATTTTAGTATATACTTGTTACATTGTGTTTTCAAATGATTTTCCTGTTCATTACTTAAAGATCAGGCACAACAAATTTAGATTTACGTGATTTATGTAACTGCAAAATCTGCCAACCTGCATAATTATATAGATAAAACAATCAAAACATTGTAGCCACGGCAGGTTCGAACCCGCGCCCCCTATGGTAGGAGACGAGTGTTCTTCCCATCGCCGCGGCAGTCAATGTGTACCGAACTCTCTATACTTGGGAATTTATAGAATCAAATATACTTGCTGCATGAGCACATCGAATAGTTTTTTGCCCAGAGTGTATTGTATCCTAAATATCCGATGATTAGCACCATTTAAGAAAATAAAACGACTAAAAGTGGATACATAAAATACCCTTATATTCACGCCTGTCCTTATTTTAATTTTATGAATGTTATTATCTTAGCAATACATTAATTTGAATTGAATCAAAATTGGTTTTATTAGACGAAAGTTAAAGCACTTAAAACCAAATCCGATATACATATTACTAGGAAAGAAATCTCTTCATGTATAAAAATATATTGTTTGAATCAAAATTGGATATCTTTGACGAAAGATAGCTTATTTTTAAATTAAGAAAAACATTACTTTTAAAAAAATAAGTGTTTGTTTGTACCCAAATTATATTTATTGCACCTAAATAAATATTCCGAATAAATTCGTTTCTTCAAGCAAATTTGCTAGAGGGCTGCAGTATTCAATGATATATATTCTGTGCCAAAGAAATATGTTTTGGTTCAAAAGAACAAAAAATCAAATAAATATTAGTGCAATGGAAATGTAAAGAGACTTATAGTGAACGTAATAGTTATTTATGTACCAAGGGCATTACACGGATTTTTATGCCCCGAGGGTAACTGTTTAAAACTAAAGGGCCGACAGGCCCGAGAGCTTTCTAAAGCTCCCGAGGGTATAAACATCAAGTAATGCCCGAGGTGCATACAACATTTTATGCCCTACAATGGTTTTGTACCTCCGTTTGAATAATATTAATAAATTTTTTGATGTTATTCAGTGATATGCGTATCTACGGAGTTGAATAACAATACAAACAATTCGGAGTTGAGTGACAATACAGACAATTGATTGTTAGATAACTTATAACCTTAATCGCCAATAATTGACATTGCCGAGTGACAGTACAGACAATCAATTGTCAAACTTGCAACCTTAATCGCCAATAATTGACATTGATGACTTAAAATTTACAATTTGAATGACAAATATTTGATATTTTTGACATATAACCATGTGGCAACCCTTAACGCCCGCGCGAGCGTTAAAGGCCAGTTTTAGCCCCGGTATCTAAGATGTAAAATGTCACTTTATGATCATGTAGGACATAAAAAAACATTACATGTTACTGGTTCAACATTTCTACTAATTTTGGTGAACATATATTCCCACTTGTTTTTGGTGTTAGTTTTTGTATATCAGTGTATGTATGTCACCCAGCGTATTGTTCCTTGTACCATAACATGAAAACGATTTTATCCCCGGTAAACCCTCAAAGATGTTGCGTCCCTGGATGATCCCGAGGGAGACAGCCAGATGTGGGCATTCCTATGCTTCTAAACACGGCGCCGCCGTTTGTCCTAATAATACGCGTATCAAATATATAAGATGTTATTTTAGGTGACGGAGCATAAAGCCATCGGATCCGGTTGATCTCCTATCAAACGTAATCCTGGACGGGATGAAGGTGACTCAGTGGGAACGCGTCCAGGTGGCGCCCTCTACGCCGACGCTCTCCCCATTCTCGCCCACTAGCTTCCTGATCACTGTAGCCTTCCCCGTAATGATGTAATTTGTAATAGATTAATAAAAGAGGCTGGGGATGCTGCATGCGGCTTTCACTGCGACGCCGAGTGGCCGTTCCCACGTAACCGCCGGTGGTGGCGTCGATTGTGGACCATATAACGCGGAACTGGTCTGCGTTGGCAGAAGCTGCTTGTAATTTTTACCTGGATTCAATTACGAAAGTAACCACGCCCGGAGCACTTTGATGTAAGTCGTTTAAATGAAAAGGTATTGTGAAATGCCGTGGTAACTGTTTATTTGTATATAGTTATTTTCAGTGGCGCGTTATCATTTGGGCAAAATGGGCATTTGCCCATTTACCAAACTAGTCTTTTACAAACTCATTTCCGTAATAGACTATCACACCCTGCCAGTTTTCATTAACATTGCAATCTTTTACAAATTCATTACCGTGTCAAGAAGATTGACATGTACCGGGTGACCCACGCCATAGGTACTCCCATAGGTACTCTTATTTTTGATCTTTATACAGCTGGACGAATGAAATTTGGGAAACTGTTAATAGGCAAAAAATGCCATTGGATTACTGGCGCCCTCCAGCGTGATTTAATTGGCCTTTGGTCAGTAAGTCATTTTTTTCACGGGTACCCAATGGCCACACCCTGATTATTCCATAGAAAACATCTTTCCGATTACAATGATACCAAATCCTTGATATTTTATTGAAATTCTTAGCGTAAAAACTTTGTTCGAAGCAACGAAATCGAAAAAACTATTGATCTAATGGACTACTCGAAGGAAGTACACTTAAACGACATCTTCAAGTTACGATTATCAGCAAAATATCAAGAATTTGGTATCATTGTGTCGGAATAATGTTTTTCCTCGCATTATCAGGGTACTTCCTTCGAGTGTCCATTGAGTGACTAATTGAATCACCAGGGTGTGGCCATTGGGCTCCTGCTGGTTGGAGACCAAAATCAATCTTTTATATACTATAAATTAATTAATTGATAAATTACCGTAGTAATAAGAATAGCAAATTTGAACTTTAGAGCAGTCTTGCCTGTGGGGCCCCTACGTGAGGGGAGACTGTTTTAGCACGAATAATAGGGTATCTATATTACCCAGTCTAAGTTTTTATTTCACTGGTTTAGCAGTGAGACTCATTTTTTGCCATAAAACAAAGATTATATAATATTGTGCGAAACTAATAAAAACCCCTTGACTAAGTTGGAAGAGAAAAAAACTGTATAAGTTGTTCGAAGATTTTCAGTCCATACTTTTTCTTTTGTTCTGCATAATGCTACAAATCTTTCAAAATCCTTATTATTACAAAGTGTGTATAAAAAGAAAAATAACGAAGCAATATATTTCTTACTAAAAAGTTGAGAAGAAAATGATTCCAATAAAAGATTTATGAACCAGCTTATGCTAAAAATTTTAAATACTTGAAATAAATGAATAACATTTTATATTGAAAATTACATATTTCATATTCATATCTTAAGTTATTTTCAAAAACGACGACACGGTAGAAATTCTGTGAACAATTTTTCATTGCTTTATTTTAAAAGACTATAAAAACAGGAAAAATATACAGGATCCTATATTAAAAATGGAATTTGGTCTGCTTCTTACAAATGCACCAGCCTGTATATTCAAAAGTCATTCACGTTTCTAGCTTAAGTATTTTCCTAAAACTTTTATTTGGTTTCTTTCTTCTAAATTTTGATGACTAGATATTGACACGTTACGTTTATTCTTATTCTTTATAAGTTGAATATTTTTTGTGACGTTATTTGCAAAATTTTCACATATACAAACACACATATGCAAAACTTCACCATATACATTTTTTTACTATTTTCGATGGGTACAGGTAATATACGTGAATTTTCCAGCGACCTCGGTAGCCTGGATAAATTATCATTCATATTATTTTCTATATTAATGTTTTTAATAAATTGTCATTAACGCAGACGCAGGTTTTTTTTATTACTTTATCATACGCAGTATGCTAAAGTATTGTAATCATGCCGAAAAAAAAAAATTGAGATTTCAGCGGAAATAGGTCTTTATGGGTCCCCTGAACATTTTTGACCAAGGTACAAAAAAATGTCTGTGTGTGGTGTGTGTGTATGTGTGTAAACGATTTTTGTGGCGACGATTCCGGAGAAACTACTAAAGGTATCGGGACGAAAGTTCATATTTAGAAGTTTCATGACCTAACTTAGAGCTGAAAAGGTTTTGGTTGAAAAGGGTCCAAAGGAACTGATAGTTTATTCTAAGCCTTTTTGAAGGATTTTTCAAATGAGCCGCCATTTCTGTAATTTCGACAAAATAGTTAATTAATAAATTAAAGTAGAGGAAATTTTGAATAATTTATGCCTATGAAATTTTTTGGTAAAATTAATAGTTTAGCTTTTTAGGTTATTCTAAGCCTTTTTGAGGGATTTTGGAAATGAGCCGCCATTTCTGTAATTTCGACAAAATAGTTAATTAATAAATTAAAGTAGAGGAAATTTTGAATAATTTATGCCTAAGAAATTTTTTGGTAAAATTAATAGTTTAGCTTCAAGAGCAAATTCTATTTGATCGAGATCGGTCGCATCTGCATTGATATAAAATTACATAGTAGCCAGGATTTTGACAAATATTTTTTTGTGTTGTCACATTCGAAAACACCTGATCTCATCAGAGGTTGGAGAACCACTATGGAACGTTGCCGCTGTAGTGCGGCAAATTATAAGATACAAATTTCAAATAAAGTAAGATCACAATTTGATTCTTTGTTGATAACAAATATCAACCCGTCTTTATATCTAATTCTAAAAACGATAAATTGAGAAAATTATAAATAAAGTATAGCGATGAGTGTAGTTTTATTTTAGTATGTTGGTAGGGATGTGTCATGAACAAATATAAATCTGTCAGAATTTGAATTACCTTTTTAAGGTGCGTTTTCATTAGTGATAATGGCAGTGGTAGCAGACGCCGTTATAGTATTTCCAATAGAAAATTGATAGTGACTCATGTTTATGTACATGCCAACTAATATGTGTCATTATCACGATATATAAGAAATACGATAATTTCGCATTGTACCACCGCCATTCGCTACCATTACCTACCAATCGGAACGCACTTTTAAACTTGACGGTTCGTCAAAGTGGTACCAACCTAGCATTTACTATACAGAAATCATTTATTTTTTTTTAAATACGTATTTCTTTATAAGCAACACAATAAACGTTGATGTCGCTCCTGCCAAAAACTAGATAGCCGACTCGCTCATATGCGACGGCGACACTCCGCCTTCGGTGACGCGCCGCATCACCGCTCGTCGCGCTATTCCGTACTTTCGGCATTTGTGACATAAATAACTATTATTCTAATGACGTAGTGTCAAATGCTGATGCTTTGACAATACCTACGATTTATCTCAATAGAATAGATTCTCATGCAGCTAAACTATTAATTTTATATATTGTATGATAAAGTCATGTGCCTGGCCACATCAGATTTTTTCATTTCAAGATAAGTATCCACCATTTTAATATAAAATATATGAAACCATCAATTTTAGTGGTAAATGTGCTACTTGTAGAGAATCAGGGCAAATTGGTAATACGACGGGATTTGCAGCTCCTTTTGTGGGGCATTATTATTATAATTATTAATGTGGCAACTCAGCTCGGTGATTGTTATACAAAACGGGATTTCACTTGATTCAACTTAACACATCAACAATCTCTATTTGCTATCGCTAACCAACTGTTCTCTCACCCCTCGCGGCTTACACCTGGTTTCGAACGATTCGCATACTGACCCATCAGTCTCCACAATAAATTATTATTATTATTAATATTATTATATTATTTGTCTGTCAAGCACTTCCGGACAAATGGGGGTTGGTATACCTACATATTATGAGAGTACATATTTATTTATTTAATGTTCTTCGATAGCAGAAAAAAAGACTCAGATGTTTTGTGGGGATGCAAAGCTAATATACTTAATTTTAGTCAATAATGTACTAATAATGTTAATTGCCAAATTAAGAAGACATAGTAATATTTTTTTTAATTAAATCAACCACCAAGTTTTGTGATGTTATTATACTCGGAGATACGTTACGCCTTAATTAGAAAATGCACGAAAATGTAAGTTTGAAATTTCAAATGAAGGTTTAGGTTGCATTTTGGTTTTTAGGTTTATTTATTTTAGTTATGACGCTGGACGAATGAACTTTTGAGAAGTGTCAATAAACCAAAAATGCATTTTTGGGTTACTCCTGAGGTTAGTATGACTTCCGGTTTTTCAACAGAGATAAAATGTCAAACTTTTTTCCCGTCGCAGAAAAAAAAAACAATTATTGTACCTGGAAATCCATGACCCATAACTAAAATTGAACTTTAGGGCAAATCTAATCGTCTTCGAGCTATTGAAACTTTTTAAATTCGTGAAAAGTCTACACAGAGAAAACATTGTGTTTGTTCCAAATAAATCCTTTTTAAATATAGGCGAAATATAATTTATGTCCTACATGATAATAAAGTGTCATTTTACATCTTAGATACAGGGGCAAAAACTGCTTCTTAACGCCCGCGCGGGCATTAAGGGTTGCCATGGTTATATGTCAAATATATCAAATGTGTGTCAATCAAATTAAGGCATCAACGTCAATTATTGGCGATTAATGTTATATTAAGTTTGACAATTAATTGTCTGTAATGTCCCTCAGCAATGTCAGTTATTGGCGATTAAAGTTATAAGTGTGACAATTAATTGTCTGTATCACAGGTCTGTATTGTCACTCAACTCCGAATTGTTTGTATTGTTATTCAACTCCGTAGATACTGGTAGATACGCATGTCACTTGATGACGTCAAAATATTTATTAATATTATTCAAACGGAGGAACAAAACCATTGTAGGACATAAAATTTTGAATGCATCTCGGGCATTACTCGATGTTTATACCCTCGGGCAACTCAAAAAGCTCGAGGGCCGATAGACCCTCGAGCTTTTTAAACGGTCACCCTCGGGGCATGAAACATCCGTGTAATGCCCTTGGTACATAAATAACTATTCTACAATGGCTATTTATGTCAATGATTGTTTGTTGGGATTAAGGTAATCCTGGTAATCATCTTTTAATCAAATAACCGTCATCTAAACACAAATTACCCTAAAAAAATAACTCTGCTAAACCATTGTTATAATAAGAGTATATCATTTGATGAGCAGATAATACAGGCAGGTTTACAATTATGCAAATGAATTATAGCCATTATTTGCTACATGATTATTGGGGTAAAAAAATTGCGAGATGCCACTTTAGGATGCTGTTAAAAATATACTTACCATATACATAAAACTGATTTAATTAGTTTTAATTACTTATCTTACTAACATACACATTTATTCACACAGTAAAGACATAGTACCTTTCAAAAAATGTATTGAAATTTTTGGATTCTTTTAAATGAAAAATTATAATTACCTTAAGACAATAGGACATAACCATTGTTGTAATAATAGTATATTATTTGACGAGCACATAAACATAATATAGGCAAGGTTATAATCATGCGAGTGACTTATAGCCGTTATTAGCAAGTTCAAGGATGATTACTAGTGTATAATTGTGGTAAGGCCAAGTTTTAATAACACACTACTATTCACAATATAAAATATATGTATTTGCAGTGTATTAAATTCGACATATTACAGAAATAAATATAAAAAAAGTAATACGGTGCATGTACTAAATCACATTATGTACAAAATTTAACCAATTTCAAACAATTTTAATTTGCTATGTAATTTATTTACACAATTACAAATTTAGAAACTACATTTCCAAACAACGCATCTTCACCAAATAAAATATTCACAAATTAATTACGTTAGTTTAAAACGTCTTCTATTGTAGGGGCCGTTAGAATAATTGCCCCGGTCATTATCGTACCTATTATTACGATTCCTATAGTCTTCTCTGTCATTGCGACGGTCGAAATTTCTCTGCCTCCTTGTTACCGGAGAATTATCGTAATGGCTTCGCTTGCCAAAGTTATTCACTTGTACCTGCCCGGAAAGAACCATCTCATTTAGGTTAGGTCGTTTGACATTAGCGACCTGACCAGGAGACTGATTATGTACCTGTTGCGATGAAGATCTCGGCTTTAAATTCAACTTCCTATCGTACAGGGCCAAACCATTTAAAAGGCAGATGGCATATCGTACAGACTCAGCATGCTTAAATGTAATGAACGCGTAACTATTTTGTCTACCTTCCTTATCAACGGGTATCTTGACCTTTTCTATAGGCGCAGCTTGTAAGAATAGTTCATACAACACTTCTTCGGACACCCTTGTAGACAAATTGCCGCAGAAAATAGTTCTTTCTTCATCGGAACTCATTTCGTACTCTATAAAGTATTATCTTGTAAAACACTACAGGATGTACTACATATATAAACATAAGCGTAAAGTTGATAAACTGGAAAACGTATAAACTACGATTAAACACAAAACTTATCTAAAACTTGTCCAAAATACTGCGTCAAACGTCAATTCTGCAAAAAGCTAGATAAAAACAAACAACATGGCGAAAGCAGACCAGGATTTGATTGGCCAACAAAATTTTAGTACTAATCAGAATTCAGAGCTGCCAACAGTTCGCCGCACTGTTCACAGGGTTCATGCTCTGTGAGAAAATCCTTTTTGGAATAAGCATATTTGAAGTTGTGTATATTTGTTTTCATCATTCACGTTACAAATAATTAGCAACTTAACAAATTCTCAGTATGTTTTGAAAGAATAATATAGAAACACAGTTCGCATCATCTAAAGGCACCAACAGATGGCGCTACCCATCTGCACTCAGCAGTGTCACAGATTAGTCTGTGGCAGTGTCAAAGATTAGAACTTTTTAGGTTATGTTGTTAAAGATTTTCAATTATGGAAAATAATTTTATGATAAATAGCGAAGAACTGGATGTCACTCGGAAATTAGAGAGCGTCGCAAAAAATTTAGGGGTCTTGCTACTACCCTCGCCACTCTGGGCTACTCACATTGATCCAAACTACGAATACATCGCTATATTACACGTTGAAGTAATTAACTACTGCAAAATCACTGTTGATAGAGGATTAGTAATAACATACGACCAGAATTATCAATGCTTAAATACGTCCGTGTTTATACAAAATGAAGCAGTGTCGCTACCAATTTTCCAGTACACGGTTAGAACTTTATCGGATTTAACGCATATGCTGTATAGCTTACATCAATTGGTATTGTGTAAAAATAGTGATAGAAAAGACCCAAATTGTATGAGATATTTAAAAGTGGATGAGTTTGAGAAATTGTGCACAAGCTGTAGATTGAATGAAGAATATTTTTACGGAATTGAAAATACTATAAGTGATGTTAAGTGCGAGCAAGGAAATGAATCTATTGCAACAATTTATGTAGAAGAGCCTACAATATCAAGTATTTCTACCGAAAATCATGCAAGTGAACATGAGAAGCTAAAATTCAATATTCGTGATAAACAATTTAAACCAGAGAAATGTGACGAGAGTCGTAAGGAAACCAATGCTGAAGAGAAATTTGTTTGTTCTGTATGTAACGTGGTGAGCACCCATAGATCCTCCCATTATAAGCATGTCGCTACTCATTCTAATGATAACACAATTCTATGCAATATTTGCGGGAAGACGTTTTGCAAAGCATATGGTCTGGAAAATCACCTTTCAACGCATTCGCAGGAGAAGCCCTACGAGTGTAATATTTGTTTTAAAACATTATCATCTAAGAAAAATCTTCGGATACACAGTGAAATGCATAAAGGTATTATATTCTTATTTGTTTCTGTTTGCACTAACATCCTAAAAAGCTTGTTCCTAGTTTTGAAAGACAACACTGGTTGACAAATTTTAATTTGTTGTCGGTAACTTTAACATAATTATACTTCTTGTTGTTAATTTAGATGCTGATTTTGAATATGGCCATAAAAGCATTGGCAGTGGTCTCATTTTGCTGTAATTTTAGATTTAAAAAAATAAAACCTCGTGCACAAATGAATAATTCTTTTATGCCAGTAAAATTTTTAATAAATATTCTTATCAACAACAAATTCCTGACACGACTAGGTAACTAATAATAATAATAATTTATATTTAATACTCTGTACAGGGTTACGTCATTAATATTTTGATGTTTAATAACTTTTGAACTACTTCACTGATTTTTATGATTTGTTCCGCACATTATAAAGAACATCATAATTCTAAAATACTTTTGAATACAATTTTGAAAAGAAGAACTACAGATTAGGTAATAAACTGGAAGAACAAAAATTGTGTTTTGTTGTGTCTCAAGTACTCTGTTGCAAACATTAATTTTGTTTTTTTAATTCATGCCGATATCTAATTTTTTGTAGAAGAAACTGTTTTAAATACACTTATGCAATATCTGTGCTACCAGAAAATTCGTGAAACAGTGTTGCCTAGTAACCCAAATATTATACCACATCCCTCAGGATCAAATGTTAAGGCTTATTTATGCGATGCCAGGTTGATAGTATGGTAAATTAACACTTTGAATTAAGTAACATTTCCAAGAAGGTCCAACTGCATATAAATAATACCAAAATTTGATATTAATTTATGTTTGTATTTACATTGGCCATTTAAAACAAACGAATTGTTCAAAATACATCCTGATTGATATACTGGTGGGCTAAAACCTAATTAAAAATTTCCCGAAGTATCACTGATAGAGCACAGTGCCAATAAAATAGATTATGTACCTGAATGAGGCCATATTTTGACTGGAAAAATGTCTATACATATTTTTATAATATGTATGCTCTTACATAGATAAATGAAAAAATGGTGTCATTAAAGTTACCAAAACTTTGTCAGCCAGTGCAACTCACATTTGATGTCAATAAAAATAGCTCTTTTCCAAAGAAAACCTCATTTATAAAATTATCTTTATTTTAGGAAATCGTCCATACTGTTGTAAGATCTGCAATAAGACATTTACGACACCAAGCAATTTAAGTACGCACGTAAAAAGTTTGCACAACAAAAGGAAGCCACACGCGTGCGTGATGTGCGGAATGTCGTTTTTATATCCGCAGCTGTTGAAAATTCATATGCGCAAACACACAGGCGAGAAACCGTACCAATGTACGGTCTGCGGGAAAACGTTTGCGTTAAATGTGCATCTGACGATACATATGAGGACTCATACTGGCGAAAGACCGTTTATTTGTTCAATTTGCGGTAAAGGATTCACGACAACTGGTAATTTGACTAGTCACAAGAAAATACACACTAAGGAAAATGGGTAGGATGTGGAATTGAGAAGAAACTTGGAACCAAAACATAATCGTATAACAGTGATAGATATTGCTGTTTAAAATGGAGTGATAAAAAGTAAAAAGGCACTGTAATGATGGATTGGAAAAATTATACTTGGAACATTAACATGCCACTACTACAGTTTGTAAATGTGGGTCTAAAATAATTTGTAAATGAATTAGGATAATGTTAAAATAAAAAATATATATAAATAGTATACATACCCCTAAAATTTTTGTATGATTGCTTCCTACATGACTAGGTTAATAAAGTAGTGTAAATATTGACTATTCAAGATGCCCCATCTTGAAAAATTAAGCTGACCACACAGAAATCTTGCAACTGTTAAAGAGAATTAAATTAATATATGAATTAGCAAGATTAGTAATGAACATCTCATTTTAATTATCTCTATATTTATTGATGATTTTGAAGGATCAAATACCTGCATAAAACAGATACAATTGAGATTAAATAGAGAGCTCAACATCGCCATAATAATCCTAAACCTATCCGTATATTCAACCACATTAAAGTAAATTGTAATTTACCATCGAGTTAAATGTATACCAGTAATGCTTTTTCCTTTTATGGAAGATGTTGCTCTAACTTTCTCTGTCCTCGTTTTCTCGAATCTGGTCGATTTTCTGTGATTAAGACAATCAGGAGAGCATTTTAACACCAACCCGCATCACAGGAAACAGTAATAAGTAATAACAGTAAAAATATAAGGTGAACGAACTTAAATGGCTTTAAGCCCATCTTAGAATGTAATAGTTCCAGTTCAATTATTTTCAATGGAAAAACGTGTATGGATTTATTTAAAACTTATGAGCAATGCCTTTATTAATCATTTCCCGTGAAATTATGTATGATAAGATAGGTGAAATAATCGCTATAACTCTTTCTACAAACCATTTAAATGGTATTAATTTTTCAAAATAAGTATTTCTAGATCAGAAGTGTATTAATAAATGATGGAAATTACTTCTGTTATTGATCTAGACTTATAAATAATGCGTTTTAAGTAACAGATGTTTGCCTTCTATAGAGTTTTACCTGCCTACGTTTTATAAGATACATGTGGGCAATAGTTTGAAGGGTTTAAAGCAACAGTTGTCCTCAAACCGAATAAGCAAGGAGAATAAACGATGACCTCATCGCAAATTGCCGCATAAGGTTGTCTTGGAGCGATCAATATTACAGCATGAGTCATAAAGCGGTTTTGCTAAATAAAATTGTATACGAAAAGTCAATATAAATAAATCTGTAGGTGTTTAGAAGAAATTCCTATGTTTAGTATAGTTTCGTCTTTATTAATGATTTTTATTTCATCGCTAAACACGTATGAAATTGCTTCATAGATTCTGAATCTAATTTTAATTTTGAACCCGCTTTGTGCTAAAATATTATTCCAAAATTAAACATCCTGCTTCGACATCCCCTCGCCCAGTAATTTTCAGATAAAAGAAATAAAGAAAACATCTGCAGACCCAAATATGAAAAGAAGCCCGTTACAAGTACCTCGATGGTCAATTGAGTACTACTCAAACAACCAAACATGACATAAAAACTCCGAAACAACATCGAAAATACGCGTATAAATCGATTCCTTATTCAAAACAATACGTCACTCATCATAAATGGCCAAACTCTGCCAACAATTCGCAATTAGACGCACACAATCAATATATTCAAATTGGTCATGGCGACCGGTACCACGGCAACACGGTGCCGTTTCCGGCGTGCGGACCAATCGGCGTTTAGGTGTTGCCCTGACGTCACCACCAGTATAAATAGCGACGAACAGTTGCATTTGTCACAGTTTGTCGTTTAAAGTTGTTTGGAATTGTTTGGAAACCTCTACGTTAACGGTAGTCCGAACATTTCGGTTTGAATCTTTTACATTTCCATTCCATTTGTGAACTACATTAATTAATCAACAAAATGGTAAGTGTTTGTTTTGATTTGTTTCCTTGCGAAAAATTTGGTGTATGTAATTTAGGGAAGTGATTGATTTTTTCCGTTAGGGGTTTTCACGACCCCCTTTTTGCCGGTAGAGTGGTCGTGGGGTTTCTGGAAATTTAAGGGGATTTAGTGGGAATTTCAAGTGTTTTGTGTTTAATTTGGTACATTTTTGACAGGATTTAATTTTTAACTTTTTTTTTCTTTTCACATGTGTTTGGATTTTGGGGTAGTTTTTGCTGTACTTGCCCAAAAATTGGTTTCTTTTTTTATAAATGCATCGTTTTATTCTATTTAGTTGAATTTTGATTGATGCGGAAATCTAACGTTTTTTTGTTTTTTTTTATAGCGTGAGTGTATCTCAGTCCATGTTGGCCAAGCCGGTGTACAGATAGGTAATGCCTGTTGGGAACTGTACTGTCTGGAGCATGGCATCCAACCCGATGGTCAGATGCCATCCGACAAGACTGTGGGTGGCGGAGATGACAGTTTCAACACCTTCTTCAGCGAGACTGGCGCAGGGAAACACGTTCCACGAGCGGTTTTTGTAGACCTGGAGCCAACCGTCGTAGATGAGGTCCGTACCGGAACTTACCGCCAGTTGTTCCACCCGGAACAACTTATAACCGGGAAGGAAGACGCCGCGAACAACTACGCCCGCGGCCACTACACGATCGGAAAGGAGATCGTCGACTTGGTTTTGGACAGGATCCGCAAGCTAGCCGACCAATGCACGGGTCTTCAGGGTTTCCTGATTTTCCATTCGTTTGGAGGCGGGACCGGATCGGGTTTTACGTCGCTACTCATGGAACGCCTGTCTGTGGACTACGGTAAAAAATCTAAACTGGAGTTTGCCATCTACCCAGCGCCGCAAGTTTCCACGGCTGTCGTCGAACCGTATAATTCCATCCTGACCACCCACACGACGTTGGAGCACTCCGACTGCGCCTTTATGGTTGACAACGAGGCCATCTATGATATCTGCAGACGCAACTTGGACATCGAACGACCAACATACACTAACCTCAACAGACTCATCGGCCAGATCGTCTCTTCAATCACGGCCTCGCTACGCTTCGATGGAGCTCTAAACGTCGATCTAACGGAGTTCCAAACCAATTTGGTTCCGTACCCACGTATCCATTTCCCTCTCGTCACCTACGCCCCTGTGATTTCCGCGGAAAAGGCGTACCACGAACAACTGTCTGTAGCGGAGATCACCAATGCCTGTTTCGAACCAGCTAACCAGATGGTTAAGTGCGACCCACGTCATGGCAAATACATGGCTTGCTGCATGCTGTACAGAGGAGATGTTGTCCCGAAAGATGTCAACGCTGCTATTGCAACTATCAAGACTAAGAGGACCATCCAGTTCGTTGACTGGTGTCCGACTGGCTTCAAAGTTGGTATCAACTACCAGCCCCCGACAGTCGTGCCAGGTGGAGATTTGGCTAAGGTGCAGCGTGCTGTTTGCATGTTGTCGAATACCACAGCTATCGCTGAAGCTTGGGCCAGGTTGGACCATAAGTTCGACTTGATGTACGCCAAGCGCGCCTTTGTCCATTGGTACGTAGGAGAGGGTATGGAGGAGGGAGAGTTCTCTGAGGCGAGGGAGGACTTGGCGGCCCTAGAGAAGGATTATGAAGAGGTAGGCATGGACTCTGGAGAGGGAGAAGGAGAAGGCGCCGAGGAATACTAAAGATTTGTTTTTTGTGATGATATTGCTCTGTCCCGGTTGTCTCTTTTACTTGTTAGTATTTTTTTTATCCAGAATGAACATGTGCATTCTGATTTGTAACTGATGAATAAATTATTTTTACTTTGAGCAAATTTTTGGTAGTTTTATTAGTCTTTGTTGTTTTGATGAGGTTTTGATGGTTTATCCAGAATGAACATGTGCATTCTGATTTGTTTTGTAACTGATGAATAAATTATTTTTACTTTGAGCAAATTTTTGGTAGTTTTATTAGTCTGTTGTTTTGATGAGGTAGATGGTATATAAGAAGTGAATTTATTTGATGCTAAATTATTCATTTTACCAAAAAATATAGACAAATAAATTATTTTTACTTTGAGCAAATTTTTGGTAGTTTTATTAGTCTGTTGTTTTGATGAGGTAGATGGTATATAAGAAGTGAATTTATTTGATGCTAAATTATTCATTTTACCAAAAAATATAGACATAAATTATTTACAATTTCGTCTACTCTTTATTATTTAACTATTTTGACGAAATTACAGAAGTGGCGGGTCATTTGCAAAATCCTTGAAAAAGGCATGGAGTAAACATCCAGTTCCTTTGGACCTTTAAATTTTGAACAAAAGGCTTTTCAGCTCTAAGTTTGGTCATGAAATTTCGGCACGGTACCTTTTATTAGTAGTTTCTCCGGAATCGTCACCACAGAAAACGGTTACACACAAACAGACTTTTTGACAAGTTTTTGACCAAGGTACAGGTCAAAAATTTTCAGGGGATCCAAAATGACATTTTTCCGCTAAAACCTCAATTTTCTTTTTCCCCGCACGATTAGAATATACTTTATGATACTACGTATGATAAAGTAAAAATCACTATGTACTTCATTTGTTATTTGTCTTATTATAAATGATTAAGAATTTATAGATGATTATTAAATACGGTTTGTATAAGAAACTGCACCCATATAGCAGTGCAAACTTTTATCCGCGGTGGTAAAAAAATTTCTGGTGGTTGCCTAGGCTTAGCAACGAAACCAGGCAAAGCCAATACAAGCATGCATTTGGGAAGATCATGTTTGCTAAAAAACGGGTTTTATGTTTGTAGTAAAAAAGATTTTCTACTTAATAAATTTTTTTAAATATTTCGGACGCCATTTTTGCAATATAGCGGGTGCGGCAATTTTTTGATAGTTTGATATACTCTATAGGTACCCGAGTGAGAAAACTATATGAACAATCTATGTTTACTGTATTGTGTGTGCCCTGCAATAGCTTTTGATCAACCAGTATGAAAAACCACTGGAACTACCCCGTAACTAAAGAAAGTAACGAAACAGTTTGTCCGTTCTACACGGTGAAATTAATGAACAGGTTTCGTGGTCCATTGTTTAAATATGTACAGAAAATTCCAAATTGGCGCTCGGTCGGTAAAAGCAGGCCAAAATGCAATTACTTTTTATAAAATGTTACAGTAGAATATTTATAAAAATATTACATATAGCAGGGCCTTCATTTTTCATGCAAATTAAGTATTATTAATGAGCGCCTGGCAATTTGTATTCTATTAAGTTGTTGACAGGGATTGGCCTGAATAATGAAACTTTATTCCCATGCGAATGGGGCGGGAAGCCTAGGGAACACTTCATGCGCCGCCAGCTTTATATTGCCCGGAATTATATGGCCCTGGTAAAACCTTTAACTGACGCGTGCCTCCTCGTAGACCGTTACAAAGTAAAATTATTGATCATTGCGGCAAAAGCGCGATCGATAAAACAACGTTTATTTACACCACGCGAATAGCGAGAAGTGGGTCGAAACGAACTTTTTAAATTTGCAATGCAACGCTGAAACTTGCAAAATCAAAAGACATGTACGCCATTTTTATCGTTTTCGTACTCCTCGTTTGTTTTTTAAACCAGGGTAAGTCGTTTTTGATTACCTTTTTGGTATATATTTCGAAAATTTTATTTTTTAGCGTACAGCATAGACTGTTTTAAATGTATGTCTATAAATAATGATTATCAGGCCTGTGAGGACCCTTTTCATAACAACTACACTGTGGATATTTTTGAATCACCCTGTATGGGTGGGAGAAAAGGTAGAGATGGGTTATTTCCAGCTACATCTTGCATTAAAATAACTGGGGTTGTTGTGGATAATGGGACAACCATCACGGTTAGGGGTTGTGCTTTAGACAGTGGAACATTAACAACCGATACTGAAATTGTTCGAATGTCTCACTGCGGAGGCTTTTTCTACGGAGATAGGTATGTATTATAATTTTTTGCTGCATTTTTTTTAATAACAATTTGTGTTTTTATTTATAGCTATGTCCGAGGGTGTGTTCAAAGCTGTAACGATGCTGATGCATGTAATAATTCACCGCACAATTTTCCATATTACCTATATATTCTTTTACCAATTTTTCTTGTTGTTGGTCACACAAATAAATAAATAGACAGTATTAAGAACGATATAACTTTTTCCTTTTTAACCAAAATCTATATTTTTTTTATTACAAACACACATAAAATTAATTTTAAGTTATAATGAACTGAGATGTTTATCTTAAGAATTAGAAAACTTAGGCTTTGTTTCTTGGTCGGAGACTGTTCGTATATAGACAGCATCTTCGGGTGTCGGGTTTGGAGGATTGTCTTCGCTCAAGAAATACGAACACGCTATAGCCAAAATAGAGCCTAAAACATAAGATTTGTAATAATATTCTTTAAGTTTGCAAATAAACGCTTACCATTATGGCTGAAACTGAGCGAAGTGACAGAGGTGTGGTATTGATGGAACTGGCAGAGCCTCTTCTTATTGAAGCCATCCCAAATATTAACGAAGCCATCAGATCCTCCGGTAACGAACGTATTATGTGTCGGATGGAAACTATAAATTAAAAAATCATTTATCATACATGACAAAAAAATCAGCTGTTGAAAAGGAGGACCATATTCCATTGTCTATTTGAACAGAGAAAGTTGCTGAAACTGTTATTGTTGAGTGTCACGATGCAATTATTGGGAAATAGTTTTTCAACAATGATAAGCAGGGAAATTCAAGCATATTCAAACAAACCACCTTATGTGCTGCAAGAGTTTGTCTTCTCTCTGGAGGAAGAGAGAAACAACACAAAATACACAATATAGAACATGACATAAAAAATTTCAATGAGTGAATGTTGTAATAACTGAATGGTTAGAATACAATGTATCTCAGTAATCTGAATTGTCTCCAGTCCAAACTCGGGAAATTGTGAATAAATTGTAAACTACTGACAGAAATATGTTATATGTATATGTTCTTTCTGTAGTTTTTTCATAGAAATAATATCCCATTTACGGTACAAATTAATTTATGCAATTTTCGTATGAAAACTCACCTAATAGCATTAACCGGATATATCTTCTCCAATCCATCCTCCTTGATCCGATGACACTTAAACGCATATTTCTTCTTCTGTATTTCCGGGTTGGTATCCAAATACTCAACGGCAACTCTGCCTTCAATGCTACTCAAGACAAAGCCCTGCTTATTCGGGAAGCATCGTATCGCCCGCGTTTGATATTTCAGACTGGACTCGCGCTTTTGTAATGTGTACGCCATATTACGAATGTCCCAAACTAAGATCTTCCTACCAGCAGTGCCCACGACTAATTTTTCGCCACAAACGCTCATCGTGTACACTTTGTCACCCTGATTATAAGTTCCGCTGCTTACTGGAGCTCTCGGATCCCATAACTTTATCGAGTGATCCCAACTACCAGTTATAATGCCGTTCAGCTCACTACAATATTCCACGCATCGTATAGCGTTGTTATGAGTTCCAACGGTGCCCTCTGTAAATAGTAATTATAATATATATTGAGGAAAACTCCTTTCGTTACCTGTTGTGGTATTAAAATCAAATGTCTTGAGTGTATTGTCTAGTCCGCCACTGTAAGAATGAACAGCGTCCTAAAATCATGAAAGATTTATATATATTTGCTTAAATATATCTAGATTATTCACCGTAAAGCAGCAGTCCAACACCGGGGCGTCATGTACGTACTTGTGTCTTAAATTGTTCGATTGGACATCGTACAATCTAACACTGCAATCCCATGAGCTAACAAGTAAGAATTGATTTGTATTCGGCCCAAATTTAACTGAAGATACAGTATCGTCGGGAGGTGATTTCAACTTATATTCTGTTTGGGCCTTAATCAACATTGTGATTGTTATGTCCACAGGTTATGTCGTCTTTCTGCGCCTATTTTTAGGTTATGTAGGTTAAATGTTTGGTTCAGTTTGGTTATTGACCGTGTTCAGGGTGTTCAGCAAAAGACGCCATCACTAGAATGTGGCCGTTTTTTTTAAGTTTTTTGTAATAGACACATAATTATCGTATTGTGTGTGTGGTAATCATAGATAAACAAAATAAAGTATATTTAAAATATGTGTTTATCGTATATTTAATTTTGAATCATTTTTAATTTGGGTGGTTTGCAAGGGTGGTATGATATTTATGATAATTTTCTAATTGACAGCGGCTGGTAACAGTGGTTGTCACAGACTTGTTATCGTCGAATTGCATGTTTATCATATGGTTTATCGCAAACGTCAGTATTCTGCGTGGACGCTCTTGATTGCTTCAGTTCGGAATACGTAAATACCATAATATAATAGTTAACTAGGGTTTCCGTCAAACAGTATTGAATGAAAATGTTTTATAGTTAAAAGTATAGAAAAAATGGGATATACTCGAGTATATTTTCTACTGGTTTGTCAAGTAGCTTCAATTCTGGGCCACGAAATCAAAGGCTTTGATGATACTGTTCTGTTCAACATAAACTGGCCTGGTGAACTCCCCGAGGAAGCATCTAATCTTGAGCATATAGTCGTGACATCATCCCACGAGGAGAAATATAAATGCTACTTGCCAAATGTCCAAGAAAAAGAGTCTTCATCCGATGAAAAATACGACGGTCCCTCTCCGTTAGAACTAGTTGTACCCCTATTTTCCCAAACATCATGCTCGTACAGGTTAGAATCCTACTGGACGTACGAAGTCTGCCATGGGAGGTTTATAAGGCAGTACCACGAGGACAGAGAAGGCAAAAAGGTGAAGCTTCAAGAGTATATTCTTGGCCAATGGGATAAAAATCATCAGCAGATGTTAGTCGATCGATGGAACGAACTATCCGACGAAGAAAAAAATGCGTCTCCACCAACCAAGAAAGTAGACGGCGTAAATTTAGCGTATTATGAGTTAAAAATGGGTAACGGAACGTTATGTGATCTAAATCATAATAAACCGCGAGAAACTCGTGTATTATACGTCTGTTTCAAGCATGGAAAGCATGAAATTTATTCGCTGAAGGAAACTTCTACGTGTCAGTACGAAATTGTCATTTTATCCCCGCTTTTATGTCTGCATCCGAAGTACAAGCCTCAAGATACTGGAGAGAATCAAATCAATTGCGTCCCGGTGGATGATGCCCCGAAAAAGCCGCACAATTTGGTTAAAATGAAGACGGAAAGTAATAAGTTACGAAGAAAATCCGAAGTTGATCCAATACGCGTTGAATTTTTCCCGTTTGATTACAAAGAAAAGGAGGAACCGAAATTAGTCGATACCACCCCTATAGACACCTCCCCTGTTGAGAATTTTCTATCGGGTAGAAACTGCCTTCACGGCGGAACAGGTTGGTGGAAATATGAATTCTGTTATGGGAAATCTATAGAACAGTACCATATCGAACGAGATAAGAGTAAAACTTCAATAAGTCTAGGGCTTTTTGATAGAAAGAAGCATATTGAGTGGATTGGACAGCATCCAAATAAAAAACCAAAACCTGTAACTGTTAGGACACAGTTATCGCATTTTTACTCAGGGGGCAGTGTGTGCGATAAAACGGGAAAACCCAGGCAGACCGAGGTGCGATTGAAGTGCTTGGAGAATGCCTCTAATGTGAATGCGGTCTCCTTGTATTTACTGGAACCTAAATACTGCGAGTATATTTTGGGAGTCGAATCACCGTTAATTTGTGATATTTTAAATCATGTGGATGAATACGGACTGGTAGATAAAGTGAGCAATAAGAATGAGGATGACGATGACGAAGATATTCCAATTATTAAGTTTAGGCTGTAGTCATACATTGTGGTTGTATTTACTGTAGGCAATTGTAAATTTCTTACATTAAATGGTTTAAGTTAATATATTTTTGTTTAATATAGTTTTCCTAAATGTTATTTAAATTTGTTGGAAATATACTTATTTTAAAAACAGATTTTAATAATTTCTTTAGTTGTAAACAAATAATAAAATAATTAATACATTTAATTGAAATTAAATAAAGAAAACTGATTTCAAACGGGTAGTCATTAACTCCTTGAAACTTGCTTTTTAGTTTTGCGAATAAATCAAATTGAAAATTTTTAGTCTTGTAATATAAAATAGGGGAAATAAAACAATTGGCATACTATCTATGACGTTTTATTCATATAAAATTAATAAAACAATAATATATACGCATACAATAAATATCACAAGAAAACTTTGTATAAATATTTTTTAAAATACACTTTGGCGTAGTCCACGTTACAGTGGCAGGAGCATCATTTATTCTTCTTATTGAGCACCTGCATCAGTCCCTTGGTCATATAATATGGACGTTCCCTTGAGCCATCGTTCCTCTCGCAGTCTTCCACTATACAGGAAAATTTTATTTTATAGATTTACTTTAAATCAGGTGGCTAAGTACTTACAGAAACAAAGGAATAATGTGTCGATAGCCATTGTGTAGACCTTGAAGAATACGGAAGAAACAAAGTACGTACATATAGCAATAAAAATAACTGGGATGTAAATATAGTTTAATTTTGCAACACTGACATATTCAAGTATCGCCCACATGATACTTCCTACTCCGATAACCACCACAATTTTGCTTAGGAAAAATACAAAATCGGTAATCTGAAATACAAATAAGGAATATTATTTCTTAATAACTGTATTTCTTAGTGCATTAATAATACCTTATCCAATACGAAAACTCTGATAATATTCCTCATGAGTAAATTAAACGCATCTTTAGCACTAGCACAGAAATTTTTGCCATGGATTGCGCACATTATGTATGCGTTCCTATTAATAAATTTCAGGAATTTTTCTAAGCACCAAAAGAAACATTTCAAGCAGCATAGAATCGCTTTTGTAAGCTCATTGTCATATTTTTTGAGCTTTTGGTCAATATATTCCAAAATCACACGTATAATTCGGCAGATGGTTATTATCAGAGAACCAAAAGCCAATGTTCCAAGGTGATAACTACCAATAAAAAAATCATTATTTCTTTGAAAAATACCAACCATGATTTAATCTTACCGAACTGTTCTTAAAGCAGCACCTGTAACAGCAAAGAATGGCAATTTCTTCTTCTCAAACGTCCAATACCATGTTGCAAACGTGCCAGCTAATATCATCTCACAGAGTGCTGATACAAAGAACACTCCCCAAAACATTCCAACAATGTTGTATGCTAAAAATAGATAATAATGTTATTGCAATTTAGCATATTATTTAAAAAAATGTGCAAATTAAACCCACCGTGCAAGATTGGCACAAAATTCACGTTGCTCATCTGTATAAATTTACAACTAGCTTCGCAACTTCCAGCAACTGAGCAGAACTGTTTAAATGTTGAAATAGTGCACTCAACTCCATTCTAAAAAATAATCACTTCGGTAATTAAATCGCTTTGTCAACAAATGCAACATTTAAAAATTTCAAATTAAATTACAGGTCACTGTTTTAAAATTATTGAGGTTAGGTTTCTGATTACAAAAGCGCCTTCTGTCAAAGTTCTCTGTTATGTTTGTAAATATTTTTATTATTAATTGGATTTTAAAAAAATCATAAATGATCACCTTATAACCTGCAGCTATTCCTGTACATTGGCAGTCGGGGGAATCAAATTTCCTGATTTCGTACAGTGGGTCCCCAACTGTGGATACGTATATCGCAATTGCAATAGTGTAACATAAAACACCAAACTGCAGAATCCATGGAACTATTGGAAAGAACAGTGCCGATGTTGAAGAACTCACTGCCCTAAAATACGTTTGTGATAAATAACAGTAAAAAAGGTAGGTGGGTCATTTCTGTTTTAAGCGTTGGATAGATTTTTGGGTATTCCATATTTTCAATTGTTTATTTATTGGTTGCCATTTTAAAACAATTGCAGCTTATATGTTAAAAAAATCTATACTATTCCTATGGTCGTGACCTTTTTAAGTCCTTCACTAGCCATGGTCGTGACACTGCATGCTCGACAAAACGATCTTTTTTGAAATAGTTGTCAACAGTTTAATTTTTTTAATAACATGAAATTTTCATAGACACCTGAGAGATTTTACAGTAGTTATATGCTGCCTGTGATTATATTATCACATAGTTACTCTTGGCTCATTATCGCAAGCGTTATCAGTAAGAAAACAAGTTACTCAATAATTTTTTTAAAGATTAAAGGAGAATTTCACAATCACGAGTTATTTAATAAGTAAAACAAAATTCTCTATGTATTTATAGTTTCTAATGGATAATTTCATGTTATTTAAAAAAGTATTAGTTTTGAAAATTTTTTGGACCCATATTGTTTGAAACGAAAGAAAAGTGCTCTAATTATTATTACGTCACAGTCAACTATGATTTCTATTTGGCAATACAAATAGATACACTCAAAAAAAAAAAAGTACAGTTGAAAAACATGCAAACTCAAGACATAATTATGTAACATTCTCTCGCTGCATAATAAAATGACCCAGGTTTCTATTACACTTACTTGCTTCCTTCTTTGATAAGTGCTATGGCCAACACAATTCGCTTACGTAAGAATATTACCAAGAGCAGCAATAATCCCAGTAGAATTGAGAAGCAGATCAACAGACCCAACCAGGTCCCAGACTTTTTGAATTCCTTCTCGAATACGTTCTTTGAGTCTTCATATTCGTACGGATGATCTTTGAAGTATTTATAATTTATTGTGCTCCAATAGACACCTTAAAACAAGGCCATTATTTTTTTTGCTTCGTTTGTCATAGACTTTTAAGGAAACACTTACAGAATGATAATCCTGCTAATGCACCTAGTATCGACAACCATACCATAACTGGAGCTAACCAACGCATCATCACTATATAAAGTATGCAAACAGCTATGCTTAGAGCAACACCCAAAAGTAACTCTTTCCATGACTTTGTTAAGTCATCTACTATGTCGTATCCAGCCTAAAAAAATTCATTACTAAAATAATAAATTCAAAAGTATTGTAAAACAAAAACACACGTACACAAGAACACCAAAAGCGCACATACTACATCACAAAACAACACATCAATAGAGACATATCTATAATGAATGATTATTAAAGGTACATGCGGGGACAATGTTAATTACATGCAGGCAAAAAAACATAAATGAATAATGTTGGGTGTATGTCGATAGTTTATTTGCAAAATGTCGTAACCCACAAATTGTGATACGTTTTGCACTTAAGCTAACCATATAATAAAATCATTTACCAAATAAAGAACATATAACTGCGTATACAGTTTTTGGTAACAACCAACAGATAGTTCTTTATTTCGTAAATATTTCTGGATGTGATCCCCATTTCTATCCAACTTCTTGTAGTTATTCCATTGTATATTAAAAAATAATATTTTATTATTAACACTTTACGCAGACTGAACAAAGCGCCCATAAAAAGCTTGGCGTATCCAACGGATCTTCTAATTTTTTACCTGCTCCGCTTTTGCCAATAGATCGATATTGCGGATGCCAGCAAGTATGTTGTTTTTACTGGCATCGAGAGCGTTCAAAAATTCGTTCCAAATCCCGTCGGGTACTTTATTTACATCAGGCACGCATCGTTTCAAAACTGTAAATTAAATCGTAAGAGTCTTATGGAAATGGTTGTATGAGAAAGATGTGTGGATGAGTTGCTATAGGAAGTCATTATGCGGGAGAGGGAGAGACAGTGTCCAACGCAGCCAATATTTTTTCAAGATCCATGCAAATCATTGAATCTTGTGACTCAAACAAGCAGAATGGTTCTGGTATCGTGATTCTAATGCCTATGATGTATTATGGAGTTTACAACTCTTCTAAAATGTCAGTGTGGTGTTTGGCAATTTGGCCAAGATTTAATTTCAAATTCTAGTTAAGAAGTATTTATTTTGGTCACTTTTTGTATTTTTTTTTTCGATCAGTCTTATCGTATAAGGCGATATGAATATAGTCAGCTTATAGTCTTGTCAAAATGGCCGTCTTTGAAAAAGATACCAAGAAAAATGCCTTAAGAATGTTTTTGGCGTTGTCTGTAATCACTGATACTTTAATTAATTGCAATAATAATATCATCAAAGATTCAGTAAAGAATTCGATATGATATTCAAGACATTATTCTCAATCTACTGGTATTTTTTCGTAGGCCGTTTTATATGTCTATCCAAATCTATATTGTAACTTATGATTGTAATCTGTTGTTGGTGTTCTTCTGCAGTTGGAATTACCTTCTGGGCGTTATAGCTGTCTGAGAAATGTGCAATGGTGTACTGAACGAACAGTGACACCCAACTTTTAGCCATGACTAGGTACTTCTTGGCCATGTTGATTTCATCTCCTTGTACCATAGTAGCAACGGGAATATGTAGAGACCTCCTGTCTTCAGTTTTATACAAGCACCGCTTAAGTACTGTCAACGGAACACTTTGATTATAAACGGGAAACTGTCAACTACCGGCCACACTATTCTATGGATTGGGAACGAAGGAAATGGAGGACCTATTTACCTTGGTTGCTGGGTAGTACCCATTGAGCACAATCTCCATTCTTGACGAGCGCAGCTAAATTGGCTTCAGTTGGGTCGACATCATATTTGCAGATGGCCTTGCTTGGATCCTTATGTGGATTATAATTATCCGTGTGAATAAACATGTCGGTGGGACATTGGCTTACGCAGACCTAAGAAGATCATTATTTTAAACCCTACTGTAGTCTGTATAGGTACTGTCAAAAAATGACTGCAGTTAAGACCATTACAAATACATAGTTGAACAAATGCAAGTACCTGTGTAGTTGGACATCCTGTAAACGGTACAGTTGGACTTAGACACTTGGTGAGATCGAAGAAAAATAAGTATGGCTTGTCGGCAACGTGAGCATCAAATCCACATCGACTTCCTTGTGAGTCTCTCGGTATTAGTAATTTTTCTGGATCACCCCGTACAAAAGCTGAAACATATAAAAACGCATTGTTAACAGTTGGGTTAATCGAGTAACTGTTTTGCCAAATCATTGTTTAGGGTGAAACTACCAAAAGCTTTGTTTTTATTCAAACAAAACAGACACAAATTAATATAAAAGGTGCTTCTACCCAACAGTAGACCAAAATAATATGTGTATTGGAAATTAGACGAAAACAGCGGCAAAGTTTGGAAAATTTGCAACCCAGCTAGATTTTTGTATACACCCTTGGTTGGGGATTACAAATAACCAGGGATGTTAAATTACGGTAACTAATTTTTTCATAATTACCGTTGAAATTAAAAAAATGAATTTCCAATATTAAATTACGACGTAAATAAAACATAAAATGGCTTAAATTACCGAGTAATTAAAAATTCAAAATGGTAAATTACGCTGGGTAATTAAAATTAAAAATGATCACTAGGTTATGAATGCTACTTATGTTAATAAAAATGTTTGGCAAATAAAAGTCATTATATTGTAGATAACTAGCAATCTGTCTAATGATGTTAAATTTCCGTAATTAATTGTTTTCAGTAAATTACGGCAGAAATTAAAATTATTACTTTTTATACCAGCAATTTATAAAATGGGCAGTCTAGCAGCATAATTATAGTATAAAATACAGTAATTTATTACCGACTCACAAAACGACAACGCCCGGTTTCACAAACAACTGAATTTGATAGTAAGTAGATGGCTTCTGATTTAAAATGAGCATTATTGCCTCCGCTGAATTCAATAATAAAAAATCCGGGAATTACCATTAATTACAGTAATCTATTTAGTAATTTACCCGATAAATTACGCTTTTACATCCCTAAGTACCTCCCAAGCAAAGCACAAACAACAGTGCACTTGTCGAATGCTTAGGAGTGGTGGAGTGCATTCACGGAAGTATGTACTGATGGAAGGTTTTTGAAATTAGTTTATAAATTCCTGTAAAGTACTAATAAACATATTTTATAACATGAAAAACAATAGCGTGCCGTTAAAACTTGACAGTTTCATTTCCTTTGAACACCTCTGTACTTGTGGTATAATAGCATAAACAACGCGAAATAAAGCAGTTTTCGTCTCAAATTCTCGTGAGTGGTTTGCAAAAAAAAAAAAACACACAATCTAGTCTTCCTACTTTCGAATGAATTATTAGTTCTGTTAGTTATATTCGATAGATATCACTTCGTTTCTCATAACATGATAATTTGGACTTTGGAGTGATATACTAGAAATACCGAACGAAGTGGATTTGTACTTGAATTTCTTATCGTTAAATATGCAAATTATGTGTGACGACTGATGATTGAACTTACCAAATATGCCAATTCCTATCCAAGCACCGATGAATGCCAGAAATAGCATGAGGCATATCACGTCCGTGCATGATCTGCGTTTTAGTGGCCCGTCAAAATCTGGATCGAATGTAGTCCGTTCACCTGAGAATGAGAGAAAAATGCATATAATTAATGAATCATCAGGAGGCCACAAACGGCTGTTTCCGGTTGTAGATATAATAATTAGAAATATACATTGTTATTTGTCAATACCTTCGCCACGTCAGATCGCATGATATCATTAATTACTCTGATTAAATCTATTTTAATAACAACGGACGGATACGTCTAAGAATAACCATTTTCTTATCAAAGCCACAATTCAGGGTAACATTTCCGGATATAGATCTATGTTAAAGATATTGTTAATGGCAACAAAAACATTATTTAGATTTCTATACATACACAAATATGTCTGATATCTCAATCATTTGTGCACTACCAATAATAGAAAATAAAATAGCATGGAAATAATACCATGTAAATCGGTTGCACAATTATTGAGAAAACTATTTCAATAATTTCAGTTAGTAGTTTTCCAAGTAAATACAAAACGCAAACGTTGGACGATGTCTAAACAACAAGTTGTAAGTATGTAGTGCATCTTTAAGTATGTTTTTACAGTTATGAAAGCGATGTTTTACTAATTTTTCGATTTTCATGTTTTGTGATCAATCATTTTATTGTTAATCGGGTCGCAAGTGTTGATCGGAAACAAAACACAACGTCGATATTAAGAACAGCTTCAATTCTATAACTTCAAAATTCACTAAACATTTTTACTTCATAGTATCCTTCAAATTTTATCGATGTGAATTTACTTTCAGTACTTTCAAGCACTCTAAAATAAGAACAGCTGGGGAATTTAAAAAATTAATTTTCATGGCATGGTTTTATGTCATTTATATCTGTCATTTTTAATGCCTGAAATAAATGTGACTTCAGACTCCGTATTTTCCGTTATCGTACATATAGCTTAATTTACTACGCATTATATTATTATAACAACTTTAACTAAAGTGAACTTCAAGTAGAAGTTGGCTTTAAACTCGATTTGAAATAAACAAATATTTGAGATACATTTTACTATTTTGTGTTTTTCAGGAGTACGGCTTATGGGGGTGTAACAACGTTTGTAAAAAATTGTCATATTTTGAAATGAAACCTAAAAGCACCTAAATATTTTATGCATTTGACGCATAATTTTGATTTTAGAAATATTGAAATCTCATTGAGTGTACTGTTTATCATATATTGATAATTTATTGATCGCTTTAAGTGATTATTCAATTTATGGTAATTATTCTGCTGAATTGGGGTGTTTTTGTATCATAATCGTATAGTGTAAAAATTAGCGTGTTTTTTTCATAAATTAATACGTTTATTGAGTTTGCAACATAGATAATAATCTTTAATTTTATTTCATTTAACAACAAAATTTACAAAAAAGTAAAATAAATAAGTAAATAAGGAAAAATTTTGCTAGAGGGGTAATGAAGAGGTGCTCAGCTTAAAAACGGTGTTTTAAAGCTAGTATAACATTTGTTAAATACTTAAAAATTCTGTACGTATTTTATTGATGAAATGCCTAGTTTTTCTAATTAATTTTGTATTAAGTAATACACATGTAAAAATAGGGGGGTGATCATACAACAACCAGTTTTGAATCCAGAATTAAAAGTGGATATTTTTTCAAGAACTATTTTAACACTTAACACCCTTATATGTCGTTTTTGATTAGATTTTATCCGATTGAATCTTTACCTTCTTATAACAAGGAAAAACAATTGCATCTTAAGTACAAAGCTCCCCAAAGCGGAAAATGCATCTATAGTAAAACTTTACGAAACTTTAGGAAAAACAATTTAAAAATTAAGTTTATTATACAGTATTCATTATACAGTACGTTTTATTTTCTGTAAGTACGAAAGCGGTTCTAAGAAATTAAAGAAATTTTAACAAATGAAAAGGTTTTTTTATTCAACTAAACTATAAAAACTAAGTCGTTTTTAACTAGTTTTACTAGTTTAGGAAATCATAATGGTCAATTGTTTGAAACAATATGTGAACAAATTGCGCCAATGTGTAGGCTAAGCCACTATGGATTGATAACACTGTGTTACAAAAACGAAATATAGTTTTCACGAGACATAACGGAAGATGTTGAGATGGTAGACCTGAACATAATGGCATATCGGAAATTTTTTAAACACACCAAAAACATCGATTAAAAAAACATTTTTGGGTACTTGCACGTGTATCAAAATTCATAACTCCGCCATTTTCTATTCTATTTCCAAAATTAATGAAAGAGGAAGCATAGACAATTATAAATATGTACTGTTCGGTCAGATCCAATAACAAATCGAAAAATTATGGACGTTCAAGTTCAGTTTCAAGTTTCCAATTATTTTCAAGTTTCCAATTATTTTCGGATTTTGTCAACTTTAACAACAATTTGATGTCCTATTTGAATACATAATAATTTTTGCATTTATTTAATTGAAAGTCCATTTAAATTTGCGTCTAATATGCGTTTGTTTTTTTTATTAGAATCGAATGATTTCACGATATTTGGATACAAATCGAATAGTACTTAATAACCTGCGTAGTGTGAATGTCAAGGCTATCAATAAAAAAAATGGAAATAAAATATTATGGATTGAAACAGGTCATCAATTAAAGTTTAGAAAATCTGAAGATAATGGGAAACTTCTGAATTTGAACGTTCATAACTTTTCGAGTTATTATTGGATCTGACCGGAACAGTACATCCTTATAATGGTCTGTATTCCCTCTTTCAATTGCATTTTTATTTTGGAAATCGAATGGAAAATGACGAAGTTCTGCATTTTTATACACACGCAAGTACCCAAAAAGTTTTTTTAATCGAGGTTTTGGGGGTGTTTGGAAAATTTCTTATATGCCATTATATTCAGTTCTACCAGCTCAACAACTTACACTATGTCTAGTGATAATATAATCATTAACATTGGTAATAGCGGTCTGTAGGTTAACATTATTGATTCAGAAAGCTAAAATGACAAAGCCTTCTAATGTACGACCACATCTTTTGAAACACCCCTGTTTAATATTATCAACGTGTCGAGTGTAAATTCTTTCAACAGTTTAAATCTAAAATTTAAAAGAACCTATTCACTATCTAGTATCTGTAGTATATGTCTATTATTTTATTTATTTTTAGTCATAATACAGTAGATATATGTCTAAGATATCAATTATTGCAGGAAATTTGATTTGGGAATGACATATCTTTAATCAAATTATACTAATTTAATTAAACATATCTAGATTGTGTTATTTGCTCACAAAGTTTGTAAAGTGCATAAATCTATAAATTATTGTAGGTAGGTAATTAAATTATGCCAATTTTATATTGGTAATTCTATAATCGATAAATCAAGAGGGTAAGTTTAGAGTGATTGCCCTTTGTAGACAAGACACAAGAAGTGGGTGGGGGGTGGTAGTTGCTTGCGAGAGCCGAAAGGGCATGAGGGCAGCGACCGTCTAGCCGGTTTTAAGGGAATGTTCAACTTTGGACTGAATGCCGTAATGGAAACATCAGGCGGGGGGCCCATCGCAAAACAAAAATAAATCAGGTAAAGCGAGACGCGCCAACCAGTGTCACAACGAGTGGGTGGATCTTCACACAATTTCCCACCGTTTTATAAATATATCCAGCAGTTAGTTCAAGCTCAGAATCCGTGCATTTTTCCGCCAGTGCATTTTCCCGATGACATTTCAATTCTCGCAAATACTAGGGTGTGTATGCACGACTTTTATTGCTTTGTTTACCTGCTAGATCAGCCATCAAAACACTTCACACGATTGTTATGACATGACGCTTCTAAAAAAATCAATTACACGAAGCACTACGGAAACCGTACACGACCACGTGTTGCTTTATTTACAACCACAGCTGACGAAATAGGGGGAAAGTACTCACTGTATTCATCCAGACCCTGGCCGCGGGACATCTTTTAACAAACACTAAAACAACGTTTTTCGGCGCACCTATACACGTTTCGAACATACGCGTTTTAGCTTTAAGTAATCGCTCCCGAGTATTAGTTATCTAGATAAGAGGCCCACCAAGGACAACAAGACCGCTCACTGTGTGTAACTGAGTTAAATGAACTCTCATCTTCCGCCTGTGTAACTTAGAGCAGTCTTTGAGACGAGCAAATCAAAAGAAAATCTACCTGCAGTAGAACTGCATAAACTGAGTTCACTCTGGTAGTATCCACATGTATTAACCTTGATGTCGTAACTGCTACAAAACCATTGGAAGTCGCATAATGTCCACTTCATTAAAATATATTTACTTCTGTCATTAATTTTTATTATACTTATACACACAGGTGAGTCATAAAGGAATGTTGATGATTTCTTTAAGAATAAATTGAAAATAGACACTTGGAAGAAGTTTGTTCGGAATTTGTAGCAAAGATATTACTTATTTACAGATTATTTATTACATGTTAATAGTTTATATACATGGTTAATTATGTATAGTAGTCAAACTGATAAAAGCTTGATATTTCATCTTTATGCTTTCTTGTGTTTTATACCACTTGGAGTAGACTCAAGTCGATAGTGTCGTTTTCTTTGGTGATTTTGCTTTGTCAATTGTCAGCCTAGGTAAACTCAATTTTTGCAAAATTGCTTTTGTGTTACATAATACGATTAGAAAAATGGAATAAAAGACGAAAATTTATAATAACAATTATCATAATAATGTATAGTATAAATCCTTACATCCTGAATAAACAAAGCAGCTGGTCCCCATTTGGTTCTATACAACCCAAAACCGTTTTTTTTTTTCTCAACAGTTTCAACTCAATTTTATTATTTGAGTACTGGGCCGTAGCTGTTCAACACTTTAATGCCAATATTGTTAATTTTTATGGCCATTTTTAATAGAAACAATTGAAAATTGCAAAATATTGATGAACTCTGAGGAACATGGATATTTTGCAAGGAATATAAAATGCGTTTTGGATGGATATAGTTGCTCTGAATACGAACACGGGCTTACGCGTAAAGTTTTCGATAAAAGATAGATGATAATGCCAAAAACCTGTCCTAGAAACCCCAAAAGAATAATAAATTTTGTACTTTTACATGAAATCTTGGAAGTTTGTTCAATTATACAGTGCACGCCGCTTATTGTAATCACGGTTAATGTTATCAATCGGGTCATCCGTTTTGGCACGTCAGCATTTGCACCGTAACTACCGCGGAGCGTCCTACAGAAGATGAAATTTGTTAATTTCTAATGTTTTCAATCTCCCAAACCGAATCCGAACAACAGGAAGCGGACGAAGATACTATAGAAATATTGCCGGCTCCAACAATTAAAGAAATGCGGAATGCTTTAGAAGTTTTTGTTCGGCCGCATTACGGGTACGGACTCTACATGAACGCACTTCTTCGCAACCATCTGAGACAAACAACTATTGAAGATTATTTCTAATTTTGTTTGTATACATACCGCAAGTAAATGATCAATATTTATTTTATTTTATGTATGTAATATTAACTTACTGAATCAATTTTTTTTTCAAATTTCTTTTTCTTTGGCTATTATTTTCAATCGGTTATTGTTACCAAAAACTCCCGAGTCCCGATGTGATCACATTAAGCGGCGTGTACTGTATTTTTAATCATTTTCAGCGATTAAGTAGTGTATGAACGCTTCAGTAAAAGAAACAATGAAACTAGAACGTGACGTAAGTTGAAACTGTCAAGCCCAGATTCGTATTCAGTATAAAGAAATTATTAATTAAAAACCATTGAAGTTTGCCTGTCAGATTTGAAGCCGTCGTTCCTTGAATTTTGCGCGCTTAATCGCAAAACTCTGCAAAACTTACAATACCACATTGTAGCGGACAAAAGTTACTCTATCAAAATGATTCTGAAATCTATACGAGAAAATGAACGGTTCATTTAGACGTTAGAACTGGCATTTCTAATGTTATCTGATCGGCTGCACCATAAGCTGTCCCATAAGCTATCGATTGGCATCAGTTTGATCGACTGCATTTGAATTTCCGACTCGGAATCTAGAATAATGGTCTACCTGCCTAAATATTAACAATTGTTCGTTTTGAAAACTAAAAACAATTATTTTAAGTAAACTTGGTAAATTTGGGTATGTTTTTCTTCTGAGCATCATTTGGTAGCAACTTTTTACGCTATCTCCATCACAATTTACAACAATTATCGAAAATTTCAAGTTTTTAACGATACAACTAAACAACTGACAAAAAAGTCAACATCAGAAATTTGCTGCTCTGTATATTGGTACATCCTATATAATACCTAGAGTTATGACTTTGTGTGTTTTCGGGTTTGCTTATTCATTAGTATTTCAAATAATTTGGGTACCTACAAAATGGGCGAAAAGTGTGTTAAAGACTAAAGCATTAATAATGTAATCATTTTGTGATCAAATATCTACAGTGAAAGACAAATTCGAGAACATATGAATTAATTTGCTTATTAGCGGAAACAGAGAGAGGTTGTTTAAATTAGGCCAAGTTATGCATGGTTGAAAATATCCGAATTGCTCGAACCAAATCACAGACAAATTTTGACTTCTGTTATACATTCGGATAGAGAGAAAAAGATATAGAATTTTCAAAAATAGTGTCTATATAGGACTATATGGTGGCTAAGCAAACTAAAAAACATAGAAAAAAGTTAACCAAACGATCTATACGTTCAGCCACAGTTCAGCGGCATCACTACCCCTTTGAAAAACCGAATGTGTTCTAATGATAATGTGGTCTGCATAACCCTATTTAAAAAAAGGATGTTTTAGTTATATTAAGTATTAAAAAGTACGCATATTTCACAGTGAGTCCAAGAATAACACACGTTTTGTAAATGAAATACTTGCCTTGTTTCTTGCATCAATCCACATCAATCAAACCAGATTATTTTTGCGACGGTAGTCATGGTTTTAAATAAACTAGATGTAGTTAGATGTTCATGTCGAGAGCTCTAAATTATTAGATTCATAGCAGCTTCTTGCAACGTTAGCTATCTTTTTTAATATGCACAAATTTTGATGATATAAGGAAACGTATAAAGTACGAGTGCTAATTTTTTGTTTTAGCGTCAACTTCCTTTACCTAAACAGATTTTGAGGACAATTTTCCTTTATTTGGGTTAGTTGTTGTACACTAGTGTACTTTACATACACTCCAATATATCATTACAAAAGAATATTAGAAAAATAAAGCTATATTACCGTAGGGGGCAGAAGGGTTGTTAACTGGACGGTTTAAAATCGGCAAAAGTCGCTTCTTGATCATTTTGAAATTTAATTGCGAAGACATTTTTAATAGACATTATTTTGATTACGCACTTTTACTTTTGTAATTATCGAATCATATCTTCGAATACAAGTTTGAATGACATAATTTTGACATTTGTACGTTAAAATTCGATTCTCACGTGATATGACCGAATGAACAATATTGAAACTAATTATTTATTGCAATTTTGTCGGTATCACTCAAATTTATTGTTGAGTGGAAAATTACTTCGATTTAGAAAGTAATGGGAAAATCTGAAAATGAATTTATCATATTTAATTTACTTGTTATGTTGCTGATAACGTGGAGACTAGATATTATAGGCACCTTACTTTATATAAGGCTTTATATGAGTCAGATAATGCGGCATATGGTTATCCTATTTGATCAAATCTTCCGATAAGAGATAACAGGTATTATTGCAGGGATCTATACTAAAATGATGTATGCACTATGAATTCATTTCTATGCGGACATTTTTGTTTCAATATTATACATATAAAGGAACACAAGTTTTTGACTGAAAACTAATTAATTTTTTAAATAATATCAAAGGAATAAAAATGTAAGACAATACAGGATCCAAGGATAAAGTAAATGAGATAAAAGTCAATTGTACTATTATATCTGGCGGATTTAGATACTTGATAATTTATAAATTATACCTTAGGCTACCGAGTACCTAATTTAAAAAATAATTTTATTCTTATCGATCTCATTGTGGCAATAGTGGATACAAAATGCACCTGTATACAAAATTGAGAGTTTCTATTAAATTTCTTCTGATTTAAAGTTATACCGGCTTTATAAAAAAAGGGAACAAGCTATAACATGGTTGTATTTATTATAACCTGTATTTATTTCTCTACATTACTTCTTTGTATTCATAAAAATAACCTCTTCCTTTGTCCGAAAGAATAATAAAGACTACAAAGAAAACAGAAGATGTGCGTACAGAGAATAGAAGGAACAAATTAACTTTAATTCAGCCAATTTAAACCAACAATGCTGATATTTTGACAGATGCAGTAAAACACACAAGAGGGGCAATAAGCAGTCAAGTATAAATAACATAATTAGAAACTTACCCATATCATCGTCGGAGTTATGTCTTTTTCGGGCCATCTCGCTAGTTGCACTGCAACAAATATTACGGTTAATAATTTCCCAACTTGGATTATCTCGACGATTTTTAGATAAACCTTTTAGATTAAGCGGAAATAGTACGATTATGATATCAAACTATAGTTAGATTAAATTTTCAACATGCATTTTTACTGTCCTTAATTTGTCGATATCAAACAAACAATTTTATTAAACTCCAACATTTCTATATACAGTATGTGGCAAAATACTCTTATCTTATCTGCATTATGTTGTCCAATTCTCGTATACACTCCAACTTTCTGACGTATTTTTAGATTTGCCGTACACAAAGTGTTTAATTTGTGGAAATTGAATTGTATATACAGCAGCATTTAGTCATGCGTCCCTGAAGTATTGCATTGTCTTTATTTGGATTAAAGTTACTCATCTCTAAATTGAATGAATTTTAATCAGACAATTAAATCAGTTGTTTGACATTCAAATTTTACAGTTGAGCAACGTTCTATGGCCTCTTATTTTTGTCACGTACGTATATGCTATTACCTACCTATGCATACTACAATCAATTTTATTATTCTGGTGATAAACAAAATCGAAGCGGAAAACAAAAGATTTAATGTGATCTGACGTAACGAAATAATAGTGCATAGGTATCGTGACAAAAAAAGCATCAACATTATTTACAATTTTAAGTCTACTGGCCGTCAAATATTTATCTGTTAGTTTTTCTTTCAGTTAATTAACAGAAAAGTTAATCTATTTTGCAAGTTAAAAATGTTTAAAAATAGTTAATGTGAGTGTTAAAATCTACAATCAGTATGTAATTAATGATTATATTTATACAATTATTTGATAGATAAGATTAAAAGAAGGGAAATAAACTTTTTATGTATTTTGTGTACCAATTTTACTACTTATTAATAATTTCAAACGTCATTAAAAAAATCTAAATTATTTTGTCCTGGTGTTCGAATATATTAGATACACTATACAGGATGTGTCTACCACGTAGTAATCTTTTCGTCATATTCAGTTTTCTTCAGTTTTTTCTGCATTGCATATTAAGTTATACAACAATACGTCGAGCTGCTAACATCCTATGTATCTGATAGGCTATTCAGAATTAAACAAATCGATGAATACTCGGATCTAAAAGAAGTAAAAGCTGGGGTACCCCAGGGTAGTGGGTTGGGACAGACGTTATAGTACCTTAAATTTGTCTGTGTACAGGATGTTTGGTAATTCAATCTTAATATTACTCTTCATCTAACTACCAAACACCCCCTGTATACAATAGTATAATATAATATACATATACAATAGTAGCAATATTACTGTGGGCAAAGTAAAAACATTAGTTTGGTTTTAGTAAAAAGCAACATTATTAAAAAAGAAAGTATATGTAGTTCAGTTTTTGTTTAAATTCCAAATATCTCAAAAGCTGCGACTCTAATGGCTCACCCTGTATAGTTAATAAAAGATTAGTAAACATTTTGCAAAAACTTTTATTTACAGTGTCATTTCTCGATTTACCTATAATTCAACTTTCAGTGTATTTCTTTGTAAGTTACCTTATAATTAACGCTATAAAATATTCGCCGAAATAAGTGACCTAAATTTTTAAGGTCAGAAACTGATTAGATACAAATTCCCTTTTTTCATTTCTTATTTTGCGCAAATATCATGATCTATATACATACTCAATTTATTTTATTCCAAATAAAGTAACGTTGAAAAACATTTACAGTATGTATGTTATTATTAACATTGTTATAAATATTTAAATATTGCGACTTGACGTCAGTATTTTTTGTAGAACACCAATTGCAAAATTTGTTTTGTTTACATCGTAAACATCCTGTTACAACAAAACGAACACAAGGAGTTATTAACGTTATTTATGGAATTGTAGTTTACCTTGAGGCAGTAATTACCAGAACCGCATTGAATTAATAATTGTAACAATATAAGAACAACTCACCATTGAGATTTAAAAAAACAGGCGCGTCTTCACACGTCAAAAAACGAACCACAACTGCACACTGTGACCATGAGGTGCGTTATTGTTAACGCAATAATTACTTAAGGAAACCCCGGACTATTGTTATTAACCGTAATATTTCATAATGCAGTCTGCGACTAGTAAATCCAAACCATCGACTGGGACAACGCGTCGCCCAAAATTGTCAGATGCGCCCGGAGAGATCGGCCAATATTTTTAGTCTGACGGCGTTCAAAACTATTTCTATTTATTAGATCAAACACTGCACGTAAACGCAGTTCCGAATGAACTGATTTATCCACAATAACACCGTTGCCTACGAGTACCGTACAGTGTACACAACACAAAGAGAAAGTTCATATAGTTCAAACAAAATTCAAACGGATGCTGATGGCGCCATGCGTTGCTTCCTAAGCGAAATTAAGTGTGTAATTTAATACAATTTGTCCTGCAGCGACGAATTCCTACGCGTTTAATTGCCATTGTAAATTGTAATGTTATGCGAGTTTGTATGTTTTGAATTTATGTCGTATTTGTTTAGGCGCGATGACGGTAGATGGCAGTAGGGTCGGTTTCCTTTTCGTGTAGATGAAGTAGGTAGCGTAAGCGTGGCTAATCAAGGTACAAAAAGGTAATATTTAGCGTGTTTTAACTGTTTTCGGTGTCGAAGGGCCCCATTTTCGCCTTGCGAGGCCCTTCCTCAATCCAGAAAGCGATATGTCGACGGCCTACTTTTGTTTCATATAGGTTGTAAACGTCAATAAAAGTGAACAGTAACGTCGGGCCGCACACCCACCATAGTTGAAAATTGTCTGTTTTCATGTATAATATTTGATCCGCAGGAAAATGAGTAGCTCAGAGGAGGTTTCTTGGATCTCATGGTTTTGTGGACTGAGGGGCAACGAATTTTACTGCGAGGTAAGCGTCAATCTTGGCAAAAATGTGCGGATTACTCAATCAATGCTTATTCTTTTTTAGATTGATGAAGACTACATACAAGATAAATTTAATTTAACGGGTTTAAATGAACAAGTTCCACATTATAGGCAGGCTTTGGATATGATATTAGACTTAGAACCTGGTACGTGCATCTGTTAAACCTTTTAACCTATAATTCCCTCGTGATGTTTACACTAATCAGTTTGTCTTTGTCTTTAAATAACTATGATATCCTTTCTAAAATGTGCATGTGGAAGACATTCAGTGATGCGATGGTACAATAGTACTATCGGCTATTTCAGGAATATTGCAACTCACATTTCCGCTATTATTTTCCGATTCACGATCATTCTTCCGCATTATAACATAACGGCATGTTTTCTCATGCGGCTGTTCTTATGCTTTTAAGACTTATTTGCAATAGTCCTAAAATAGACTATATTAGACAAATATTTTAACACATGTTAAATACCTGCAATAAATTCTTGTCGTTTGCATATACTGCCTGTGCGATAACATCATTATTTATCATCCGATCAAAGTGTTTCAAAAAGCAAACGTAATGGGTTAATTTATAGCAGAAACTAGTGGAAAAAGACCAGGCTAGCCCTTGGAGCTATAGTGTTTCACAGGCACGTGACAACTTTTGTTTTTCAAACGACGGAAAGCGTGATGTTCAAAATATGGAAACGGATTAAGCATTTTCCGTTGGACCTCTTTGCTTTGATTTCGAATATCCAGTTAAAATTTGCTTATTACGACAGTCTTTTAACGTTTACTTTTGGGTTCACATCTATGTGATAATTAATAACGCTGTCACTGCCATTTTTGTTTTGACACTTTTCGGTATAATACGTTTTTTTTAGAATATTTGATCAACGTTTCCCATGCTAGAGCCAAGATTATTACTTTAATAGCCGTAAGAAATTAAAATACATGTATAATAATATCAACTGTTTCTGAGATATTGTAAAATTAACGTTGAAAGATCTTAAAAAAAAGAATCAGCTAACAATTAAAGAAAAGCAAGTAAACTAATTTTTTACAGTAAGAATATTGCAGTTATCTTTATTTCATATTGTTTTATATTTCTATATGAAATATAAATTAATATTCAATTGTTTCAAAATAATAAAAAGAAAAAGGTGAAATGGATATGTAACCTTGTTTAAGATTATTATTTACTGTTACAGATGACGAATTAGACGATAATCCAAACCAATCCGACCTAATAGAGCAGGCTGCTGAGATGCTTTACGGTTTAATACATGCTAGGTACATATTAACAAATCGTGGCATTGCCCAGATGATAGAGAAGTATCAGTCGGGTGACTTTGGCCATTGTCCACGTGTTTACTGTGAATCTCAACCCATGTTACCATTAGGTCAGTATTACGTCGATTCCCATTGATGCGCCAAAGGTGGGCACAAAAACATTAATCCGTTAATTATCAAAGTTGATTTAAATTTTTTTAACGGAACAACGAAGATATATATTTGTTAACGAATCAACAAGTTATTTTTGTTAACGGATCAACAAAGTTATTTTTGTTGACGGATTAACAAAGTTGACTCTTCGGTTAACAATACCTAACTTTGTGTATTTCTAGGTTTGTCAGATGTACCAGGTGAGGCTATGGTGAAAACGTACTGCCCCAAGTGCATGGACGTGTATACACCAAAATCGTCACGTCATCATCATACGGACGGGGCTTATTTCGGAACCGGATTCCCACACATGCTTTTTATGGTGCACCCAGAATACAGACCGAAACGCGCTACTAATAATTTTATACCGCGGTACGTAATCCTCCCTGTTTTTTGTTTTGCTCTTTGGTTGATATTACTTTTTCTTGCAGATTATTCGGGTTTAAAATTCATCCATTAGCATATCAATTACAACAGCAGGCGGCATCAACTTTCAAGGCACCATTGAGATCACTCAACTACAATAATGGAAAACGTTAATATTTTTACTTGTAAAGAGGCGTCTTGTAATTTCTTTCATAAAAATAAACAAATTATGATTATAAGTATAATTTAGTTAATTTATCGTTAATAAGTATTATCGTTAGTTCTACCTTGTAACAAAACAAAAAAAAGTGAAGCATTATTTGTACTGCATAGAATATTTTTTTGTGTACTAATAAAGCTCTCTGCAGGCAACTGTTTTTCCCTTAGTTCCGGAGCAGGAGATGTAATTAACACGTTTGCTGTGCAGTGCCTGAAAAACGATGATGGATACTGGCCAGTGCAGTGCAGTAAACGTATTAAATCGTGAGAATGACCTTAGTTCGCTTTAAAATGTATTTATTCGTTTTAATTTTTATAATAAAAACAAAATGTCGATACAGAGAATTGTTAGAATTATTTCTCGTTTTTCTTGTACTGATTCTGCTGCTCGAGTAGCTGCATCAGCGTAGAATGCGATTGTCCCGAGAACAACGGGTGGGGCTGCGATTGCCTCTGCGGTACATTGTCAGGTGTGCGTAGGTGTCCTAGCGTTGGGGACCAGTTTGTGTCAAAAAGAGAATATCCTGGTGTGTTCGACTGCTGTAAACCATCAGTTGGCTTTGGCATCTGCAAATCATAAAATATATATTTTAATAGTTAATTTCACCGTTTTAACCTAACCTTCAAGATTTTTTTTTTTTAGTGAGATGTAATAAGCTTGTTCAAGCAGTGGTGGCAAAACTAGTTTACGAACAGTGCTTTTGTGACAAACCAGATAACGGTTCATTAGTGTTTATAAATGCAGTTATCATAGAAACATATCTGGTCCATCACGCAAGCACTGTTTTGTAAACTGGTTTTGCGACTGCTCAAACAATTCCAGATGTGAAGATAACTTACGAAATATATGAATAAAAAGCCAAAAAATTTAGTCACAACTTGCTGTTTCCAACCTATGACTTTCACAAGATGTATCACTTTTTAAAATATTTGGGATATTAACAACACGCCCTGTCTACTAGATGTTTTGTGGTCATGTTCAAAGCAGTGGCGGCTCGTCAGGGGTGGCAGGGTAGGCACTGCCCACCCAAAAAAAACGAACAAAAAAATATAAAAAATACCTATTTATTTACACATATTTTTCAATAATCAAAATATTTATAATTATCTAGTACAAATACATTCCAATAAATCTCTGTTATCCAAACTCATGATGCAATTATTTTCAAATACGTCGGGTGTTACACGGAGACTGATACTGCTTTCTCTGCTACGCACACAGATCCTAGATGGATCGCGCTCTCTTTAGCGTGCGAGAATACGTCGGAACTCGGAGCAATAGCAAACCGCGGACCGTGGGTCCGCACATCAACCGACTTCAAATCGGCCCATAAGCGAGCATGGCACACAACGCGCATGCGCTACTGGGATTGTATCTGTATTGTGTATGGTATCTGTGTATTACATTGTGATATCCAGGCTGTGACGTCAGCGAGCTAGCGCTGCGGACCTCGAGATGTGATTGGTCCGTCTGTCGTCGTGATGGTCATGTGTTTTCAAATACAAATGCAAAGCTTCGCGCTATTTTGTTTCCCGCAATTTTGGAGTATAACCTGTATAACGCTGTTTTGGGGTTATGTTTACTGTTTTGTTTGGTGGTTAGTATGTTAGTGGTTACAGTTGCGAGTGGAGTGAATTGAACTTAATTGAAGTTAAATGAACGACAAGAAATATGTCAAAGAATTAGGCATATAATTTGGTATTGGTATTGGTTTTTATTTGGTAGTGACTACCATAGAGTTTTTATCAAGACCGATAAAATCCATTAATTTTTTTGCCCACCCAAAGCAAATTTGCACGAGCCGCCACTGGTTCAAAGACCAACAGTAATAATATTGCATAATGTTTTCAAGCTACAAAAGATCATTTTTTAACAATGTCTTAGGATTATTATATGTAAGTAAGTAGGCTTACACGGCCAGAATCATTTAGAAAATAAACTGCTTCCGGCTTATGCCATGTATCAGGATTTGTAAATGCTGACGTTTCGCGAACCAAACAAAAAATCTATAGATCCACATTGTTCTCTTCTTCTATTAAATTGACTTTTCAAATAGATTTATTTATGAAATATATTTCTATTTCTACACAAGCTTTGCTTATAAAAAGAGTATTATTTCATCTTTATAATTTAGCCACTGAACCACTGATAAATTTACCTCCTCAACAAATAAAAACCAACAATCTTAAACATACTTACATTAGAACCCATCGCACCAGCATTATTTCCCATCATACCCATATGCTTCGTTTCGTTCAACATAGCCTGGCGCATGGACATCCCCTGACTGGGTGGCGGAAAACCACCCATCGGTGGATTTCTCTGCGCGTTCCCCCAAGGATTAAACATATTCCCCTGAGCCTGCGGCGGGTTAAAATCGACATTCATCGGCCTGTTCGGCGGGAAATTGATCCCGCCAAAAGGACCAACCGCGTAATCTCTCTGGAAGTTATCCCCTGGTGGAGGTGGCCCCATCTGTTGACTCGACCACCAATTACCACCGAGGTGCTGTCCTCTATCATCTGCTGACCAATTTCGGAAACCTGCATTCTGGTACGGCATTTGAACTGGCATGGGAGGTGGCATCATGCTTTTATCCATGGGTGGGGGTTGAGAAAACTGTGGTGGTTGATTCTGAGGAGGAACCGTCCGTATAGAGGGTTGTTGGGGTGGCGGAATGGAGAATTGTATGGTCTGCGGGATTTTACTGAGGGTATTCGCGAGGTTATTTTTTGGGTCGGAATAAGGAAAATATACGTTCTGCGGAACGTTCGCTTCGGGCATTTTCGGAACGTTCGAGTTGTAGAAGTCCTGATGTAACGTGCTGGATAACGCCGGATGATTCTGGTTAAACGTTTGTGTCCGGTATTGTTGGTTTAATGCAGCAGTTGAACCACTGGTATTTGACATCGTATTTTTACTGATCACTGGCTTTTCTTTCGGTTTTTCCGGTTCTTTTTCTTGTGGTGTTTCCTCAATGAATTTTACCTGGGCATACAAATGATTTATAAGGTTCTTGAATGTCAAAGTTTAGCTACACACAAACCTGTTTGTTCTCCTCCATTTTCTTAAAAATGGACTGTAACGCAACGTTTTGCTTCACCCTCTTCAATTTTTTGTCAGCTATACTGACTACAGACGCAGAAGCAGCTTTATCAGAAGTATTTTGTTGCTGTTGTTCACGAGACCTCTCTAAAGAACCTTGAGGTTTCAGAATTCCTGTTCTCTTTTCATTTCCTTAAACAAAAACAATAATTATTTATTTTTCTATACTGGTTTCAACTTGATACTATAGGATATATTTAAATTTGTCTAAAAGTACCTAGATCTCATACTGATCAATAGCCTGTTTGTTCACCAATTTTTTATTATTATTATGTTAGTGATATTGGTAAAAACTTTTGTAACATAACAGTGAAAGTCGGTTGTGTGAGGTATCATTGGATAGCTTTGTTAAAACCAAATAAAATTAATTCTTACAGAAAAGAAAAGATGCTTTTATAATTGGAATAACCATGTATTGTTTGATGCTAAATTCTGACTGTTTACCTTTAGATTTTTTGACCTCCACTGTTTCCGTAATATTAACAGATTTCATCAACTCTAAAAGCTGGTCAGTGGGATCAGGTTGTACACTACCAGGTTCAAAGATGATTTTTTCTTCGTTAGAATCTTGAACACTGAAAAATAAATAAATAAAAAATAAAATGAGTTAATAATTATAACTTAGTAGTACCTGATGATCAAATTACTATTATTGATTTGATAATTGGTTAACCAAACACCAAAATTGACTAGCCGTTTGGCTCTAATAAACTTTTCATTATTTGTATCATTTTGCACATCCAATTTGAAATTCAATGGTTTAAAAGCTTCTGCTAGCGGTAGAAATCCTTGTAGTTCTTTATCTTCTGATAAGGGAACATCCGTAACTAAAAAAATAACAAATATAGAAACATCTACTTTTCAATCAATAAGGTTTGACGTACATCTCTCGTATTTAAACTCTTTTATATACTCCTGAATATTATTCAACAATTTGCAGAAACCTGGCCATATTTGCAAACGTGTTGTGAAAACTTGCTCAGACAAAACATCCGGGGTTTTTTCAATCCAATAACAAATCAATTTAACTGCAACCACAAAAATAACGATAATAAAATAATTACATTAAAATTATTCATCAATACAAGAAATACTTACTTGAAGGTAACGCATAATAATCCAACAAAGTCTCGTCGTTCTTTAGGGTATAAACTGGTAAAAGAAAGGCGCTTAACGATCCTGCTATTAAATCCAAGATCAATTCTCGAACTTTGACCTCGTCACTCGTTAATTCAGTATTTTTTCTTATACTATTTCCAAGCAATTTCCACAGAGCGTACATATTTATAACAGTCATCTTTATTAATTTTTCCGATGTAAAACTTTGCGTAGCTACCAGCGCTGTTAAAGCAGCACTTATACTTCTTACCCCAATATCCGCTTGTTCTAAATCTGTCGCACTATGTAATAACCCATGAACGTGAAGAAATAATCTCATTAATTTATTTACAGACATTTTAGTTTGTATTTCTGTAATTGGCCTGTTAAATTCAAATAAATATGTTAGAAGCGTCTAACAGTAATAAATTATTGACAAACTTACTCATCTTTGTCTATTGCAGATGACAAAGTTGTTGATAAATTTGTTGTAGAAGCGGGAAAAGGGTTTTTAACACCAATAGCCCGAACATAATGAAATACTGTTGATAATCGGTTCCTTTGGCTTGCTTCCAACAAAGCTAATTGGTTATAGGGTTGTCCACTAGTTGGCGACACCTGTATAGCTTGCCTGAAAAAAATTACATTCTATTTCGCCTATCCTCAGAATAGCAAAAGACAAATCGTACTTATAGAAAGTCTCAGCTTGGCTTCGCTGATTCCTGTATCTAGCAATATCGCCAAGGTGTACTAAACAATATTGGCAAATATATAAACATGAAGAAGATTGTGGAATGGCAACCTGTTCGCATGTATTTGTCGTCTTCAACTGTCCATACACGGTCCCCGGACGCCTAAATGGCAAATCTAGGTCAAACGTGGTGCAGAACTCATGTAACAGCGTCAAATAAAATCCCGATGCTGCTTCTAAGCACCATGACAGAAGAGCTTGAGAGTCGGGCCTCTTTGGGTTCTAAAATAACCAAATCGTCACAAAATAATATATATAGCAATGTGGTGCTAACCTTCTTGTCTTTTGTTAAGTCTTGTAAAGCAGCGATATGATTCTTAAATCCTAACTGCCACAATTCTTGTTCAACTTTTTTGTCCAAAGCGTATTCCAAATCTAGAACTAGTACTTGATGATAGATTGTCTGCAGTTGTTGCTGGTTGGTCCAAGCTTCAGAATCGTTTAGCAAATCTCCGGTTTTACATAATTTAGCTTTTAAGATATCGGCTTGCCTAAAAGGTTTTGTTGTGCAGATCAAGCTATAGTATAAAATATAAAAGTACTAACTGTAAAACTTGAACAGCTGCTTTACAACCCATTTCTAGGTTATTTTTCGATTTTTAGGTTATGAATCCAATTGATATTGAAGTTTATTGATGTTGGAGAATAACTTCTCTGTTTGAAGTTTTAATTTGTATTTCCCCACATCCCTTAATCTTTCCTAGACCTAAAACGCGCAACTAAAACAAAAGGTGAGTATTTAATGATGTTTTGCCTAAAATATTTAAAGAGCTGACAGTTCTTACCTATGATTCAGTAGGAATTTTTCATTAGAAATTTTCCTCTACTATCTACAAGATTAAGACAGAAATTCATTTCCAAGGATCAATATTGTGATCCATAGGCACATCATAGGCTGCAATTTTGTAAAGCCTGAATGAGTGTGAGGATATGCCAAAATGGCACTAATATCAAGAATTCAACGAGTTTTGAAGCAGGAGCTAAGATTTGTAAGTGATGAACTTAATCATAACAAAATGATATTCAGGAAGTACAACTTAAATTTAACAGGTCAGCTCCGCTTTTTTTAGCACCGAACAGACACGTCAGCATGATTTAGAACAGAGAAGAACGGAAATAATGGCAAAGGGATTGCCAAAAAGGAAACCCATCCCCGGTGTTCGACAGATTGTGCTTGTAGCATCTGGAAAAGGAGGTGTTGGAAAAAGCACAACTGCTGGTACTTTCGATTAAAATTTTATTAGTAATTAATTGTTAATATCGATATCGTAACAGTGAATTTAGCAGTTGGGATAAAACTGGAAGACCCAACAAAAAGTGTTGGATTATTAGATGCTGACGTATTTGGACCTACGGTACCTTTAATGATGAATCTCTCCGATACACCAGTATTGAACGATCAAAATTTGATGGAACCTCTTGAAAATTATGGTGTGAAATGGTAAGATTTGAAAAAACATTTTGTCTATAAACTGTTATAAAAATTGGTCTCGATTAACTACTTTACCCAATCAGTTGATTTGATTGTCAAGGGTTTTTCTAAATAAATACTTGTAATAGCAGGGTCTTGACCTTGAAAATGACAGAAGCCTAAAATCCAAGAGAAGTTAGGTATGCAGGTTGGTGCATAATAAAATAATTGTTCCTAATAACACTGGTGACATTGTAATATAACCTAAGTATTTTAACACGTTGACTGCCAGTTAGGAGATATTTTAATGGAAATCCTACGAGTTATCTCGTAGTTGGCAGTCAACGTGTTAAATAAATAACCAAATAAACTATTATTATTTTTAGTATGTCTATGGGCTTTCTTATTGGTGACGGCTCTCCATTGGTATGGAGAGGTCTGATGGTTATGCAAGCACTCAATAAACTTTTGTGGCAAGTTGCCTGGGGCGACATAGATTACCTAATTGTCGATACACCACCCGGTACAGGGGATACTCACCTGACTTTAGCTCAAAGTGTTCCAATCGCAGGTGAGTACACTACAACCTACCTATCAATATTTTCTAATCTTATCCTTACTTTTAGGCGCAATTTTAGTCACAACACCCCAACAAGCCGCTGTGGAAGTAACTAAAAGGGGTGCCGCTATGTTCGAAAAGCTCAAGGTGCCCATCATCGGAATTGTGGATAATATGAGTTCTGTAAAATGTTCAAACTGTAATAGCGATGTTGAATTATTTGGACAAGCGTCGCAGGTTTTTGCCCAGTCGGTGGGAATGGAAGTGATTGCTCGTCTGCCACTCGAAGGTGAAATATCTACGACGTCTGATATGGGGGTTCCCATAGTTGTTGCAAAACCTGAGAGTCACCCTAGCGAACAGTATCGTAATTTAGCAAAGGCAGTTTTGACGTATTGTGATACTAAAGACATGAAACTGACTTATCTTTAAGAATTATATTTATTAAAATATATATTATTTTGTGTATTACCTTATGTCTTCCCCTATTAGATTTAGGCATTAGTTGTAGCATGAGATTTGTGTTCAGCACAATAATAATCAAAAACACCAAGCTACACACCACATTACATTTACCAAATTATGATTCCCAGTCTTACCAAATTTAATTTTTTTTACATGGTATTGTTTCGACATAAAATCGATAGAAAATAGTGAATTGCTGTTCAAGCAGACAATTATTGCGTGTTGAAGTATTTTTTTAATCTACGACTGACCTATAATAGCGTGGGTGCATACATATCTATGACTATATAATCCCCATCATGATAAACGCTAATGATTATAATGACACTGCATTGTATAATAATGACAGTTTGTTCAAATAATGATTTTATTATTTGAACAAACTGTCATACATTTGATTATACAACGTTAGTGTCAAACTCTATCAAAACCTATGTGGTTGACACTTATGTGACTGTTTGCCTTGCAATCATTGACAAATATATTTAAAATAATTGATATAAAATGGAATTTATGAGTTGTAGATAAAACGTCGTATTCGACTCGCACACAATGCACAACACGACAATGTTTACACGCTGGCCTACGGCTCGCGTATAAACTTCATGCTTAAGATTTATATCCTTAGTTACGTGCTCGTCAAATAATATACTATTACTAAAATCCTCATAAATTGTTATTTAGCGATTTGCACCAACAAGAAAATTTTAAATTACTGATACATCGTTATTGCATATTATTAGGCTCTAAAGTTCTATAAATGCCCAAAAGCACGTTTTTTTATTTAACACTTAAAATTTTCAAAATCCACGTAGGTAGGCACAACCATTTAGGGAATTTTTATTCTTTAGAGTTAAGGCCAGCACTTGGAGAAACAAACAAAAAATAATATGGTAGTGTGAAAAGTACTTTATATAAATGTCCTTCACATCTGTCATACTGGATGATTTAAGTTGAGAAGTGAAACTCATTCTATGTAAATATTTTTAAAATTATTTGAAATATGTGCAGTGGGAAGAAATCTTGACAATACTGCCTGGATAGAAGTAGGTATATATTTTTGTTTGACTATTAGTAATACCTAAATAAGCAATAATAAATACCTAGCATAAAAATTATATTACTTTATTAGTAACTTTCTGTAATAACAACCCAATTATTAAGAAAATCATGTGTAAAAATAATATATTTATAACAAATCATGACTACAATTTTTCATTCTCACGGATGGTCCATAAAATATATTAACCTTTAATCTTTACACTTACTCTAACATAAACGATGGGCGATAAAGACCGGCGTACGTGCTCCGCTATACGTAATACTGCAACGTTTTCGGTACGCCGATTTCCATTGCTCCGCGCCTTCTATTACATAAAATCGGTTACAAAATGTGGGGGAGGAGCACAGATTACTGACTTAGTCACATAGAGAGGAGTGGAGATATATTTGTTTGAGCCGAATAAAACTTTACTGTTCGATAAAAACTAATAAAATCACACTTAAAAGACACTCTTCGCAACACCTGGTATTGCAATAACAAAACGGTCAGTCAAAAAGGAAAAAACAAAAAATGAAAGATATATATGTATACATAAAACTGCACCTGTCACAAAATGTTCGGAATGGATAATTTATGATATGAGTTACCACCGTTTCTTGTGCTCGTCCATTGATACGCCACCAGGTCCAAGGTAGACAATCATTAATAGTCCGCCAACCACAGACAATGTCTGAAATACAATAATTTAAAATAAATAAAAAAATACAGTTAGTACTGGATAGTTTCTGAGTTATACCTGGAAGAAGTCATATTTCAGGAAGTCCCTCAATGGTTTGTAATCTGGTATGTACCACCATGCGTTATGGTAGAAGTTCAACGTCGACAGGAGAAGCACTAGCATCAGCGCAGATAATTTAGTCTTATAACCAACCACTACCAAAACCATTAATCCAGAACCAAGCACATCCATAAGAATCTGGAAAAGGTAGAACAAAACGTACAGTATTTTTCGTAACAATAAAATCCGATAAGTCTTGACATTGAAAAGAGACATAGGACCTCTGCCTTAAGGAAATTAGGTTACATTGCATTAAAAACGACATCAAGGTCCCTGTTTTTAAAGCAGAAGAATAGTAAACGGGACAAAACTAACCTAAGGTAAATGTCCCAAAGTCAGCCATTGTCCTAAATCCTGACAAATATCTGTTTAATTGGTTAAAATAAAAAATTTACATGGGTTGGGGCAAAACTCATGGCAAGTCAAGTCTACTATGCCTGCAAATTTATTTTTATAGACACAATCCTGCATACCGTAGGTTTCTTGGGCTATTACAATAATCAATTTAAAAAAATGTCGAATAAAAATGTTCAAGAATTGCAAAATGGCAGCAGCAATTTGAACACAAAATTCTGCTTTTTGACCTTAATCATCAAGTGTTTTAATTGTTTTTAAAACACCATATAGACTTTTTTTGAGGCAACAAATTACCGAGACCGATCGTTTTCTAAACTTTTTTCACCCGCAACATTTCACTACATTTGAATAGTTTCGCTCTCTTTTATTTGATCAAAATACGTATGTATTTCCAAATATATGTAATAAAAAGATAATAATGATTAACATATTATTTAATTCAGATTAGTCAAGTGTTGCGTAATAATGATAATACTGATAGCATATTTTCAAGTAAATCTTTCTGTTATGACATCTAACTTCAAGGATAAACATTTTCATCTCCAAGATAGTATTTAAAAAAATTCACCACAAGGTTCAAGGACTTTTTCTCATTGAAATAAAAAACAAACAATAACAAGGTGCGCTGTCTCTTCTGTTTATATTTACTCGATTGTTTACACAGACCGAGGTTCAAGGTACGCAAAGCTAAGCAGAAAACAAACAAAATAAATATACTTACTTGCCAGAATGTGAACTCAAAACGAATCAAGGTGACAAACATAAACGCAATTAGAACACGTCCAGTCAACTGAAGGTAATTCTTGGGTTTATTCTCTCCCATCGATGGGACGCCTGCAAACAAACTCTTTGCTTCGCCCCTTCCTTCCGCAAGCACGAGCAGTAATGCCCCGATAAGAGCAAGGTTGCGGAATAGAAATTGCAAATCCCAAAGAATGCTATACGCAAATGTCTGAAAACAAAACAAATATACAATGTAGTAGGTACAAAATGATAATAATATTTACTTTTCATGAGACATACTGTAGTTTGTAGGTATTATTGAATTAAAAATAATACAACCTTGATAAATTTTCTCATGCAAATTTTTTGGGGTTAGTGTGATAGAAAAGTTGTATTTTTGATAGTTTTTTGATTGGGCTGACAACAAATTTTCTAGATACTTTATAAAGATCTTAAAGCAATGATTCCTTATGTGCCTTTCTTAGTTCTTTATAATTATGTGTAACTAAAACTATGTATCCATCGTGCATTTCAAAAACTATCCAATGAATTTACTACTTCTGCTTTTTCTTGAATATTCCCTAAAATTCAAAGAATTTCTGGGTAAAAATCTAATCATAATTTGATGGGTAATTTCTGAGTTATATTGCCACAAATCGCATATCTCGTTTTTTCTGTCTAATTTCACAGTCAAATTTCTCAGTACTAAATAACGATATCAAGCTCAAATTTGGAATATTTGTAAAGTTTCGTATCTCAAAAATTTCTTTTTCAATATGCAATTTATATAGAAATTTCCGTAAAAGTACAAATTATAAGGTTTATTTATACGCTATACATTACCGAACCATATTTTTGACATTTATATTATTATATGTAGAATGTATTTCACATAATCTTTTAATGTTATAATTCATATCCAGATTCATATTCGTAACATCCATGTCCAATTTTTGCTGAATATAACGTTATGAACAACATATTTACAGAAGCAGTAAAAGATGACATATTTTTACAGATCTTGTCCATTACTTACTATTATCTACAGAAAATAGAATCATCATTTGAAGAAATCCATCATAAAAAAATAACCCATTTCTGAGATAAAACCAGCAAGCCATCGCAAAATTAATAATAACAAAGAACTGCGACATCAAATTTCTGCAGAAAGATAAAACTTGAAAACAGTGTTCTTAATGTTATTCAGAGTAGAAAGTTTGAAATAAACATTGAATCCCCATTAAATATGTATAATATAATATTATAATTAGAATATAATATAAGCAAAATGCTTATACCATAAAAATAACACTCTTGTAAAGCAAATTTTTCCAGTAAGTTGACTCAATTAAAGTTTAATTTTTTTAAGTTCACATTTTGCTTTATTTTGAAATACTAATTGTACTGATAAATAAACTATAACAATATATCTGATATTTTGGCAGTAGACAAACACAATGCGTAGTTTTGTTAACAAAATAAACCAGACATTGTTTTACACATCTTTTTTCGGTTCCGGTCAATATTAGGTAAATTAGAATTTTAGGTAATAAATTATAGATAGTTGTTCAGTATACATTTAAGACGAATAATCACAAAGAAAAAGCGTGGACCGTTCATAAATAAAGAAATTATTAAATATTTTGTGGCGGAGCTACTTGACGCGCGGACTATGTGGCGTAGGGTTACCTATGCACCGGTTGGGGATTTGAATGAAGCGCCTAGCGTCCTAACCACCGAGCGCATTAGAACTGTGAGTTTAGTCATCCGTATTTTGCAAATTTGTGCAATTTTGATGCTTTTTGAAATAATGATGTTTGTTTTTGTTTAGTATATGTACTTTGTTTTTACCAAAAATATTGGTTTGTTGGTTGGTTGGATGGTTGGTTGGTTGGTTGGATGGATGGTTGGTTGGACTGTTGGTTCGTTGGTTGGATGTGGTTTGTTGGTTGGTTAGTTGGATGGATGGTTGGTTGATTGGTTGGTTGCTTGGTTCGTTGGTTTGTTGGTTGGTTGGTTGGTTGGTTTGTTGTTTGGTTTGGTTGGTTGGTTTGTTAGTTGGATGGTAGGCTGTTGGATAGTTGGATGTTTGGTTGGTTGGTTTGTTGGTTAGTTTGATGGTTGGTTGGTTGGATGGATGGTTGGTTGGACTGTTGGTTGGTTGGATGTGGTTTGTTGGTTGGTTAGTTGGATGGACGGTTGTTGGTTGGTTGGTTGTTTGGTTGGTTGATTGGTTGGTTGGTTTGTTGGTTGGTTGGTTGGTTAGTTGATTGGTTGGATGGTTGGTTGGTTGGTTGGTTGGTTGGTTGGTTGGATGGTTCGTTGGTTGGTTGGTTTGTTTGTTTTTTGGTTGGTTGGTTTGTTGGTTGGATGGTTGGTTATTGGATGGTTGGTTGGTTGGATGGGTGGTTGGTTGGTTTGTTGGTTCGTTTGATGGTTGGTTGGTTAGTTGAATTGGATTTGATTTAAATGTCTTTTTCTGTTGGAAAAAATAGTGGTTGTTTGGCGGGATTTTACAATATACGGGCTACTCCATTTCAGTGGAACTGTTTTGTAACTCAATTAAATCTTGCACTATTTTTTCAATGTTTGAACAATTTTCCTAACATGTTGTACATAATCTGTACAGTACAGTCCGTGTTTCCGACATCCGCATCGATTACTTTCACAACTTGTTTCGCAATTGCAAGAAATGGTTAATGCGAAAATTAAAAGAGAATACTTTAAAAAAAGATTCTTTGTATTTTATCGGAAATTTCTAGAATAGGTTAACTTCTACAACTGTTACAGATTTTTTCTTCATCTGACTACAACTTATGTATTGCATACTTTTTGATTCTCAAAAAGACAAAAGATGCTTATTTTGCTTACTTATGTGAAGCTTAATGATTTTATTCTAATTTATTGTTTACAGAATTGCTATAAAAATGAGACAGTTGTTTTTTTTTAAATTTTTTCCGTACAAATTGTTCTAGGAGGAGTAGGTACAAGCAATTCCGTATATAATACCAATGCGAGTCTCTCTACGGAGTCTGCATCCTGATTCCTACGCCGCGCCGTTATCGTATAACCATAATATGGAGAACGTCAATTTGTACCGCTCCAAAATATTTAATAATTTCCTCATTTATGAACCGTCCACACTTTTTTTTCTTTATTATGCATCTTTAATGTATACCAAACAAGAATATTTGGTTTTGTACTTAAAATTACAATTTACCTAATATTGACTGGACCCCTTTTTTCTTTGAACCAAGACAATTGTATCGCAACAAGAATTTTTTTATTTATAGTTTTTTGGGATAAAAATAGATTTTAGGGGTGTATAGGAATTATTTTTAGGTCCGTTAAGAGTGTTAGACCTACAACCTACACTATTTCTTGTGAAAAAGATTATTTTCACTATAACAGTGATATATTTTATCAAGGTTATGTTATATAAGCTTTCTTTTTTATATAGAAGACACAAGTGAAAGTTTGTGGTAAATGTCTGTTCTATAAATAACTGTTATAGTGATAAAATCTTAAAGAGATTACAACTTACTTGCAGTACGACTATGAAGAATAGAACGCCACACGCGATAGATACCCTGTACCTGATTATAACCATAACACAACCTCCTAATTGTCCAATTAAATTAACTAACACGAACACTGTCGCTAGAAACTTGCCACATCCCCACGACATGTCCATGTACTCCCTTTGCTCGTACCATTGGAACCACATGCGTAGCCCGTCTTCCAAAAACGTCGAGATTAGACATAATCTTGCTACGGTCGGTAGTATAAATTTTCCTTTTCTGATCACCTACAAACATAGATGGTTTAACATAATATATTATCAAATGAGAAAGAAGATAATCCATATGGATTTTGTGGAAGGAAAAAAAGGAAAAGCATGCTGATTGTATACGATAAGAATTTTTTAGTCCACGAATAACATGTTTTAGAAATTCACGATGTTAGAACTATAGAATAACTGGTTAATTATTAATTTTATATATAACTTGTTGAATATTTTCATTGAGATTGTACAAAGTGCAGTAGGTATGACGTGACATTGCTTATTTTTTGAATGTTCTGTATTAAAAAATGTGGCGGAAGCGAAAATTTTCGTTCCGAATATCCGGTAAAAAATGTGGTGTTCATTTATTTACCTGATCAGCTATGTCTTCAGCTTTTGAAACGTATTCGCTGGGGATGCTCATGTTGACACAAATTTTAGTCCACGCACACAGCGTATTTGACTCGGACTGTACACGTGCGCGCTTTCGGGCTACTTTCAACGGTATGTGTGTCAAAATCTGATTGAGGCAGCGGCAATCTTCCAAAGTTCCAAGTCGTCCAAAAGAATTCAACAAATTCGAAGATATATTTACTTACTATAATGAACTATAATTACTACATCGCACAATCATTACTTCGTATAGTAAATAAGTAGGTACTTATTTTCGATTCAAACAACAATTTATAATCATAGCAAGGACATTTTTGTTGAAAATACCACCTATAGTACAGTAATTACTGCAGGACTGACATTGAGATTTTATGGACTATAGACTAATCAAAAATTAATGTATACCTATAAAGAATTTTTATTGGTAAAATGGAGTAAGAAAACAAATATACTCAAATGTTAGCAGAAATTAAATCTCCGTGGCTATAACCATTTTTTTCATAATGTATTTCAAGTATTTTACAAATCATCTCAAAAAATGACAGTATTGGAAACGTTCATAAATTGTTTAATTAAAACGTCACGGACTGTACATTCCAGAGAGACATTCCCTCTAGATTTAATTGTTTATAATATTATTAGTTATTACTTTCTTGTTAAACATTAACCCCGCAATTGAAACATTGTAAAACTAGCTAAAATCTTGAGAACACCATAACAAATGTTGGGAATGTTCTAGATTTTGACATGTCATATTTACGAATGTATCCGCTATCGCAACTGTCAAATTTTATAGAAGAGTAGATTTGTTCCAATTTCTCTAATTTATTACTACAAAAAGGTATTGACAACAGTTAATAATAATAATAACTCAATATTAACAATTATTCAGTATATTATTAAAATTAATTCCAATTTTAGCCACCAACTAGGTAACATAACCAAACAAATTTATTTAACTTTATTTGTTCCGGATTGAGAGCAAGAGGGATGATTGAGATAACTTGCAACGATCGATTGGGGAAGAAAGTCAGGGTGAAATGCAACCCTGACGACACAGTCGGAGATTTGAAAAAACTAATTGCGGCGCAAACTGGTACGAAATGGGACAAAATAGTGCTTAAGAAGTGGTACACAACATTCAAAGATCATATAGCGCTTCAAGATTGTATCCTTTTTTAATTTAGTAAATGTACTGTTAGAGGTCAGTATATCTATACTCACCGGAAAAAGAAAATTGCACCTAATATTTTACTGATATTATTTTTCGGTTCATTATAAAAGAAAATTGTTAAGACGGTCACATTTGTTGGGCCACCCCATTTGTTGCAATGTTGTTTTCTGATTCCTCAGGGTCACATAAGGTGGACGTACGTATTAAGGTATCGCTGAAACATACCAAAGATTTAGCAAAATATTAGCGGGTATCTTTTACTTATTTTCACCGTAGAATTTAATAATTTATAATATACTTACGAAAGAAATTACGCATCATTAAGACACAATTTAAACAGTTAATGTATTTTACAAACCACAATTATTTTTATTGGCATAAAAATGTACTCTCATTCTGCATTCCCTGTAGATGCTCAAAACTGAAACTTGAAGCAAAATCTGTTACAATATTGTTTAAAAATTGTGAATAAATAATATTGATGCGTTTATTGCCTTGGTAAGTGTATATACAAAATAGCTTTTTTTCTTAACAAATACATAGATGAAATTCACGATGGAATGAATTTGGAATTATACTATCAATAACTTATCGAATAAGAAATGCAGACACGTTACTGAGTAATATAAGTTTAATTTTTTTAATGTATTAATGTAAGTTTAGGGAAATAGACATTTGACTTTTATTAAATGAGCCATTATTAAAACACTTTACCCTTATGATTGTAAACATTTTTATTATTCGAAAATATCACACATTCGAAGACAAAATAAATAATTTTTACACTAAAAATAAAACGATATAACAGTCCAATATATTATAAGTATATGTAAAAAAAATAATTAAACAGTATGTTATATAAAATTTCAAAAGCGACAACAGTTCTCTATACAGCGTTGTGCGATAAGCTTAAATAGCAAAAAACTCTAATTAGTACTTTGGTATATAGTTTGTCAAACATTTCATTTACATCTAAACTCTATTATTAAAACTTTACAAAATATAATGAGCTGATTCACACTCATTTCTTCTATGTACTCCTAAATATTCGCTCTTCCCTACAAGGCGCACCGCTGTTTAATGGGGCCGTTTGAACGGGACCGTACGGGCTCCCATCTGATTGGTTGGAGAGCACATTAAGTTTCGTGTTGCAGCCGCTTCTTTATTTGCCTGAAGTCTGTTTGCCAAAAATTCCCGAATGTGCTGTACTATCAAATCGATTGCAACTGAAAATAAAAAGTAATTCTTTTAAATTATGAACAAGCAAATTGTAGAAAAATAAGTTTAAACAGATCATAATATTCAAACAGAAATTATGTAACTAATAGTTGTTAATAATTTTCATGCTTTTTCTTCATCAGTTGTTTTCCCAATCGGTTTAAAGTAAAAACTTCATCAAAGTACTCGATAGTGGAGTTAAGTTCCAATAAGTGAGTTTTTGTATGAAATATACTCACCTGCAATAAATAAAAATGCTGGTTATAATTTAAATAATTTTTGTTAATTTGGCCCATGTGAACACTAAAATTTAGCAGTGAAAATGTGTGGCTTAATTTGACATTAAGTGTACTACTAATGACATAAACACAAGGTATAAGGTAAAAATTGATTAAATCAGTTTCTGAATAAATATGTAACAATGCAACATGAGTTTTAATTAAATTTTGAAATATATTTGAATAGTAATGACATACTGGAAGACGATTTGGACAAATTTATCATATAATTGACCGACTTCACAGTGTAATAAAACTAGACAAACATAATCATGGGAGTGTCTCGTAATACCTCAACAAAATTCTTAAAAAAAGACACAAAGCAAGACGAAAGGAATTGAAGGCTAAAAACGTATGTTTTACTTCATTATCAAAAATTCTCTACAATTAAGGAAATAAAAAATACTGTAGTATGGAGCATGGAAATTCTGAAACTTTAAATGATAGTGCATGAATAAAAGAAAAAAAATAAGTTGCCATTATTCTGAATAAAACTTTTCATATGAACCTATTTGTTTAAAAAAAATTTCAAAACTAAATTCCATTTTGTCCTATTAAATTATGAAATATTTACGTAAAGGATTTAAATTTTACACACAACAATACATACAAATATTTCTTGAAGTATCCGTATGAAAACAATAAAAAAGTTATACATGTGGTTACATGATGAAAACTACTTGAAAATATTGAAAGATGTAGGTTTGTGAGGTTAAAAAACTGGGTTTCAGAACCAAAATATGTCAAAGATTCTGATGTATTGCATCAAATCCATCTGGTTTTAATAAAAATCTGCAGACATTTCTATGAACGCCGTCTGTTTAATGACAGATGTCATACTACTTACAATGACATTAACATAAGCAACACTTAAATTTATTAAGTGGGAACTCTGTTGTTGGGTTTGTATATTTTCAACATTCCGTTTTTGATTCACCTTAAATTCTGAATTTTTGTAGATCTTAAAATGAAAGTTTAGCAAAATATTTAAGTGGCCGTCTTTTTTTTGCTCGAGAACGTATGCTGTAATCAATTTACTACCTATTAGAATAGAGACATATCGAGTACATAAAACTTTTATTTCGATTACAGAATACAACATATACATACAAATATGACATATCATACAAAAAAAATCACAAACAAGTGACAGTAAAAGTCCACAATAATATTGTAACGTCATAACGTAGGAATACTTTTGCTAAATCACTGGCACAATGGAATATAAGGGGAAACAAGTCTATAGTTTTCCAATACTGGTAACAGCCACGAAGAGGAAATAGAATTTGTGCTAAGAGTAAAATTACCAAAAGCTAGCTACTACACCGTACGCTAATCATAAAGAATACTTGTGCAAGTGTAAATGCAGTTAATGTGTACGTTTTGCTTTTGGTGCGTATAGACCAACACTTGGCAAATGACTACAGATCATCGCTGGATGTCCATACTAGTGCCGATTCTACTTAGTCCATTGTGGTGCGAGCGTCCATGCAAGATATCCCAGATGTGATGCACTATTAGATCAATAGCCACTGCAACATAAACACATTACTAGCGACAATCACAAATCGCTAATATTTTGCTACAGTCTGTACTCCAAGTACTATTGTACTCTTTTACCGATTCTGATTCTTTTCAGAAACATCGTAAAGAAATACTCCAAGATTATCATGGTCATTACCATGTTTAAGAAGTTTGTCTATAGGTATTATACAGATAGAACCAAACTTATGTGTTGGTTGTCTAACAGCACGATACCCTATTTTCAAATGCAATTTTTTGTTGTGTAAATTTTTTTGGTATGGAGGTTGACCTGAAGAGAAGTTAGGTATGCAGGTTAGTGCATAATAAAAAATTTACCTAACAAAACTTGCGACAGACCCACACCAAATTCCTTATTTTCAAAGAAAAAACAACCTCATTATTTATGTTTTAACGTAAACATGTTAGGTTATGTTTATATTTCTTCTTTAAAAACATGGAATTTGGCATGGCTCCTGACGCAATGTCACAAATTTGATTAGGAAAATCTATTTTATTATGCGACTATTTATAAATATCTTTACAATGTTCAGAAAAAATATATAATCAAAATCAACAATAGTCTACAAAAGATCTTGAAGATCAAAGTTCAGCAAAATATTAGGTGGCCGGTCCGTTTGCCGGTGAGTATATTTCAAGAGGGAAGCAACCTTGAGACACGTAGATGCGAGAAGGAAATTATGGAATATCGTGTAGCTGCTTGACACTGAACGGTCGTTTTTTAATCGACGTCAGTACAAGTAATGGCTTATGTATTGCAGTGACTAGGAACCTATCGAAAATATGATGCAATCCATGAGCGTTCAAGACGCACTTTTGACTAAGGCACGCACAAGTGTTGACATTGACAAAGCGGTAGGTTAATTGTTAATAAGCTGAAGCTGCGGTTAGAAAGTTATTCCTTACCTATATTATCCGCACCACGTGGTATGATCACATCCGCAAACTTTTTTGTCTGAAATAAGGAGCACAGAATAAATAAGTATAATAAAATTGTAAACTGAAAATTAGTTTTTCGGATTTTCTGTACTAATTTCTGACTATGTCAACAGAAAGAACAGTAAATAAATGTAGGTAAGTGTAGTTGCATAAAAATATTTCTAACAAAAATACGTTAATCTTAAACTTTTACTATTCTGAAGAAGTGTTGGCCTCGAGAAGTGACATAGGACTGGTGACAACAGGTTATTTATTATTTTGGCTTGTTTATTTTACGTTGGTCGATTTCCGCAACTTAAGACATTAGGTTATGTGTACATATATTCTTCTTTACACACAGGGAATTTGGTGTGGCTTTTGACATAATAGTAGTGTTCGATTGCTGGCCGCGCTTAGTTCTGTTCAATCTGATTAGCGATCAGTTGGCTAAAGTGCAGTTCGATTGCTCGTTTGATGTCTGAGCAGAACTGATCCCACCAATAGGAACCAAGTATTTCAAATTTGCGATCAGATTGAACAGATTACAACTGAGCGCGGCCAGCAATCGAACATACCTTATGTCACCAGTTCTATTACGAACATTTATTTTATTATGGTTCAACCTACATACGTAACTTCTCTTGGTCCTATAAGTCACTTTTCAAGATCAAGACTCCACTATTGAACATATATTTATATATACATGTTTGTAGGTAACAAAATGCACAGCATTATTTTTTATTCATACAAAATTCAAATATAATAATTGGAGTTCAGGGTTTTTAGAAATGCTGGTATAGACAGAACTGATTATTAACTATACACATGTGTAATCTGCAAATGCAAACCTTGAATGATAATACTTATGCACTCAATACGTGATATAACTTATGTGTTATCATACTAAGATTTCTAAAGTGTTAATATATTTGGTGAATTCATATAAAATACAGTTATAAAATATAGTTCTTACTAAACTTCTTAGTAAACAATATCCAGCTATTTTACATTGTCATCACTAACAATGAAACCATATTAAACATATATTAGACGCCATAATGAGTGACCTTGGGGAACTCTTTTGATATGCATAGCAAGTCAAATATGATTAGATAAACAAGTTTGCTTACCGGGGAGCAGAATTCTTCAAATGCTGGCTTGACAAAATTCATATACTGGTTTAATACTTGATCCAAATCGCGGCCCCTTTCCTTGATATCTCTTGGAACTGCAAAACGAAAAGTTATCAAACTTTTGAAATATTAAAAAATATATTAATTACCTCTTCGTGCTAATCTAGTATCAGAATCTGTATCGACAAACAATTTCATGTGGAACAGATTTCGTACTTCGGGAAAGTAAAATACTAGTATTCCTTCAAATAGAACAACATCAGCTGGATATATAGTGATTGTCTCATCCTTTCTACTGAAACGTTTTGATAGATTTAGAATAAAAGTAGAAAATAATCAACTGGTTCTTACATTTTGTGATTTTTGTAATCGTAAACAGGTATCTCACACTTACGACCATCTAGGATATCTTTTAAAGTTTGTTCCATCAGTTTCTCATTAAACGCAGCAGGGTGGTCGAAGTTAAATTGACCTTTTGCCGCTTTTTCCATTTCCTCCCTTGTCAAATTACGGTAAAAACTGTCTTGAGATATGCACACCACTTGCCGCTGTGTTTGATCCATATCAACTTGCCCCAATTTTTCCATGATTCTCTTGCATACCGTACTCTAAAATTGCAGAATAAGCACGTTAAATGCGCCTTATTGATTTTGTTATTATTTCCGAATTTACCTTTCCGCTGGCCGTGCCACCGGCCACACCGATTAGAAACGGTGTTTTTGGCTCTATTCCGTTCACTTTCCCGTTGGTCCATTGCGTTTCACTCATTTTCAACCAAACGCTATGCAACTTACAAATTCCGTTGACAACTCTCTGCACATTTGCAACCTTTGCAACCGAATGGAGGTTAGAGAATGCGAAAAGTACATGAGCTGCGAACGACCGCTAAAACAGAGTTATATATTACCAACTTTTCGACCGATTTAAGTTTACCTTCTTGAACATAGATGTCACGATGGGATACCTAAAATCCCTTCAGGCTCAAGAGCTAAAAGTTCAAATTATACACCTGAATTTTTGTGTTACGCACCATTTTTGAAAAATGCTCTTGTTATCTCTGCTCGCTGACGATTATTCATTCATCTTTGACAGTAATGTTCAAAGATACTTTGACAAAACGTGGACAAAATTGCCTGTCTGTTTATAAATAAACAAATAATGGAAAATCCGTCGATTTAGTCCAGTCATTCTAGATTTTTGACCTACTGTGTATATGGTAGATGAAGATTAAATGCAGTTGATGAAACTGATATAAATAGAAAGTTTATGGTTCAAGTAATTACATATTAAAATGTCTAGAATCATAGCTAGTAGGCAAATTTATATAAATGAAAAGTGACAACTTATCAAACAATTGTACCTATCTGACTTTAATCCTTCATAGTACATTCCTCAAATTTCACTCACTAAATAAAAAATCTGATGTGGCCAGGCACATGACTTTATCATACAATATATAAAATGTATAGTTTAACTGCATGAGATTGTATTTGATGGAGATCGATCGTATTTGCATTAAAATAAAACGAATTAGCCAGGATTTTACAGATATTGACAGTAGGAATTGTCAAAAAATCACCTACTGTCATTAGAATAAAAATATCTGGCATATCCTATATTAATGCAGACACAATCTCGTACAAATAGAATTCCCTCCTACAGCTAAACTATTAATTTTACCAAAAAATGTCATAGACATAAATTATACAAAGTTTCCTCTACTTTAATTTATTATTTAACTGTTTTGACGAAATTACAGAAAAGGCGGCTCATTTGCAAAGTCCTTGTTAAATGGATAACAACATTGCTATCCGCACTCGAAATACACATTGACTTTGTAAACACCATGGAAACATTGTGAAACATTGACTTTGTAAACACCATGGAAACATGCATTTGCGTGTTGAATTGACCTTTCGCAACCGCTGACGTTCTGAATACTGTCAAAAGTTTCAAAATATCCTGGCTACCTACTATTAATGCACACATGATTTCGATCAAATAGAATTTGCTCCTGCAGCTAAACTATTAATTTTACCAAAAAAATGTTATAGACATTATTTATACAAAATTTCCTCTACTTAAATTTATTATTCATCTATTTTGACGAAATTACAGAAATGACGGCTCATTTGCAAAATCGTTGACAAATGCTAAGAGTAAATAGCCAGTTCCTTTGGACCCTTTTGAACCAAAAGCTTTTCAGCTCTAAGTTTGGTCATAAAACTTCTAAATATGAACTTTCGTCCCGATACTTTTAGTAGTTTCTCCGGAATCGTCGACACAAAAATCGGCTACACACATACACACGCACACACACATACACACATACACACACAGACATCTTTTTGTACCTTGGTCAAAAATAATCAAGGGATCCAAAAAGACCTATTTCCGCTAAAATCTTATTTCTTTTTCTGCACGATTACAATACTTCATCATACTGCGTATGATAAAGTATAAAAGACTACTAAAACACATTGTAGTGGACAAAAATTACTATTAAAAGGATTCGGGAACCTATACTAGAAAATAAACGGTCGGTGGTTAATTTATTATAATTGATAGAATGGTTGAGATTATAAATGTCCGTTCTAATATCAACATTGTTTGATGATTGTCGGTTAACATTAGAAATGAGTAACCCTGTATAATTGTAGTACATCCTGTTCGGAGAAAACGGTCACCTTAGTTGGATGTGTATGCAATGTCTGTAAAAGGAAGAGAAAATCCATTAAGTTACATCACCGGGGGCTAGCCTGTAATTCATTTAAGGATAGGAAAACTTGAATACTAATCCATTCATTTCCATTTAAAATCTCATAGGAATAGCCTACCGTGTCCACAGCGAAGATAGCTGGTTGCTAATGCTTTTAATAGTATTAAAAGTTGCGAAAGAGATGTGAACTTGCAGTCCCTATTACTTAATTAGCTATAAAGTATGGGCTGCCGGCTGCTGAAACCCCATAAATCTAAACTACAAATATGAAGAACGAGAATGTGACATTAATCGTGTAAATGCCCATGTCAGTAATTGTAGGTTTAAGCAGCTGAAATCGTAGCGTCTTGCCATAAAAATAATTACTATTCATGAGGTGGGTCCTATAAGTTTCGGTAATTATGAATCCAATCATAAGAATGAATCCATTCTACATTGAAACGATGCAAGAAATGTAGATGCAAGCTTTTATACCTACCACTTAAACTTTCCATGATGTAATGAAATGAAATCTAGCACAAGCTTAGCAATTAGCATGGGCGACGTTTGAAAATTCCTAGAGAGGGGGGGGGGGGGGACGCAACACATTTTTGATACAATTAAAGACCGGCCTTTAAATTTACACGAGATATAAAACCGACACTTGGAGCCAGGATACTATTTGGTAAAAAATTATGTTAGAATGTTTTGGGAATACACATATTTCACATATTATATTACAACATATTTGACACCTATGTGGAAAAAGTAAAACCCGTCAAAATATTATGACACAATATCTCGATTGTATATCGATTCTGAAAACCTGTTCTGTAACTTTCTCCCAACCCTACATCTCTCAATATTTTTAAGTACGTTCTTAAGTTCTTTCTTCGACTTTCTGTGTATAATTTGTTTTGCTTGGCTTAGAAGTTTTGGAGATATTGTCTATTGATGCAAACATATCAGTTTGATGTGTTTGAGTATGACTACAGTATGATAACAATATTAAGAACTAATCGACAACTAGTACCACTTCGGATAATAATTGAGCGTTTATGCGATTTAGAACATGACAATTTTCCTTAGTAGTAATCTTTTTAAAACCTAGGAGCGCTGGAAGCAATTATCATACAAAAGTGACTTTGAACAGTAATCCGGTTCACGAATTGTGTTTATATAAGCCTTTAAGCGAAGCAGTGTAGGTAAATAAAACAAATAATAAAATGAACTCGGGAAATTTAATTTGCTCCTAGGTAAATTGCTGTGAGCACTATTGTAGTCCGCTCTTAAAGGGAACATCTCCTCAGTTACATTTATAGCGGACTATCACCGGCTGTTCACTTAAGTAATATTTATTGACGCTCTCCAGAGCTATGCAATGGATATTAATGCGATTTACAAAACGTTTCTCCGGCGCTGGATTGTTGACTGTGTACTCGAAGGTCTGCAGACGACATATTACTAAGGGCTTTGCTGCACCGGTCTAATGCTCAGGGAAGTTTGATTGGACTAATTCCTCAGTGGCACCCAGTTGATCTCCATTATTCGACGCTTTGTTCAAATAGTTGGAGAACTTCGTTAATTAGCAGGAACGAGATATTGGGCTAAATAAGTGCCATCAAACGAGATAAACGTAAGTTATACTTGATTCTGTGGTTTACCGCTAGGTAGGTAGGTACTGCTTATTAAGAGTGAATATGGAAGGTACTAAAAATACCAAGGTCTTAATTTTGTTCCCACCGCGCAATAGTAATAAACGTGGGGGTACACTCTCGTTATTTTGTAAAAACTCCACGTTTCGAGATGGTATGCGAACAAAAAATGGTCGAATTTTCTGACACCTCAACGGCCTCAACGCATATGTTGTTATGTTTCAGTTGATCTCGTGCTATGGTTTATGATACCTACATTTTAGATCGGTACGGTTTTGATTCTCAATTAACAAGTAATTATTGATATTTGTCTTAAGCATACGTTATCGGTATTGGTGTTTTGTCTGTGTTAAGTGAACTATGGCTATGAAAGAGCCGCCTATGGTCCCGCGATACCTTATTAAGGTAAATCATTCAATTACAACAATAACAATTACAAGTATAACGCAATAACAATTACGCGTTATACTTGAAAAAACTGATGTATTTATCAAAAAAGCAGCAAATCATAACAATCTACCGGAATAATTGTAGAATTCTGTATTGTTTTCGAATGAAACAAGGATTGCAGGTATTATTTACATATGCCTTGGCTGGCGTTTTGACTGACTTGACTTTCTGACTGTTTATTTATGCCTACACGGTATGGAGAAAACCAAAATAATTGTATTGAACAAAAATTCAATTAATTTGAGAAAATACGCCGTGTGAACAGGTTTCTTTGTGATAGAATAAAAACCAATTGTTCTTTCACTGTTCTTTTATTATTTACTCTTGTTAGTTTTTATTTACTAAGAAGAGTAAATAATAAAAGAACAGTGAAAGAACAATTGGTTTTTATTCTATCAAAAATTCAATTATTATATATCTTTTCAAGCTCAATTTGAGAGGAATTAATTCTATACATTAGATTTAACAATTCAATTTGGGACATTGAGATTTCAATTGGGATTTATCAATTTTAATTTGGCACAGAACAGAATTAAATTGAGACTAAACAAAATCAATTAGAGGTATTTGGTTTCAAATTGGGATCTAACAATTTCAATTTATAATTAAACAAAATTCATTTGGGTTTTAACAAATTCAATTTGGCTGTAAACAAAATCAACTTGAACATTTAACACATTTCAAATACATAGAGTACCAATCAACTTGCCGATGCACGTCAAAGTCAAACTTACAGTCACAATAAAATTGTAACGCACTTAAGTCGGTGTATGTAATTTTTTCATACGTTTTAAAGATTTAATTGATTAAATAATGCCCTATATTAATCAAGTAAATGCGCTACAATTGTGGACGCAATTGTGTGCATATAATAACAATGAAGGCACTTGCGGCGACCCTAGGCGTGAAAAGATATACTGCCTATCGATGGGTGAAAAACCATGAGAATCCTCCTAAACTACGGAATAAATTGCAAAAATTGCGAAGTAATAGTATCTACTGAATGCATTCGCTTGCATTTGGACGGGTTATTATATATACATTAAAAAACATACGATATGATCCAGAAAACGCAAATTCCAATCAAAATAAAGGCAAAATACGGACATATATTCAATAATTGTTAAATTATCAGGCACAAAATGTTCCAATTACATATATAGACGTTTATATATAGACGTTTGCAGCGATTAGAAGAAACAATAAGAACTAACATTGCCAAAATAACCGTGGCGAATAGTACGCACTACGCGCTTTATTATCAGTGTCCAAAAGTGTATACCTGCCGTATTAAATGAGGAAGACATGGCTTTAATTAACAGTTGTTCCAACTTTGTAAATTCTTTTTAATTTTGTCGTTATGTTTTTTTGTTTACCTTTAACATTCCCATGCATTTGCCATAGGTAATTTATAAAAATATAAAGCTTCTATAATATAACATAACAAGATGTCCTTTATTTATTAAGTTTAAATTCTAAACGTTAAAGTTGATTTTGTTTACAGCCACATTGAATTTGTTAAATTCCAAATGAATTTTGTTTAATTATAAATTGAAATTTTTAGATCCCAATTTGAAAGCAAATATCTCAAATTGGTTTTGTTTAGTCTCTATTTAATTTTGTTTTGGTCCAAATTGAAATTGATAAATCGCAATTGAAATCTCAATGTGTCAAATTGAATTTGTTAGATCCTAAATTGAAATTGATTCGGCTCAAATTGAGCTTGAAAAGGTATATATTTTCACACTTCTTCATTCATGTGCCTGCGTGATACTGACTGCTGCACAGTTTCTGCTTCATAGAGCAGATTCTGCAATCTGGCTTTGTTTAGTTTGTTTATCATTTTTCATAGTCACCAAATCACATTTGTACTAAAAGGATTCTAAGTATGCCAACATATTTATTGTATCAAGGAACAAAGTTGACATTATAACAAGATTAGGATAAGGGACGCAATCACGACGAAATGAGATTATCTGTTTGCGGAAGACAGAAAGAAACATTTCGGGAATCAAATCTTGGTGGACGAGGTTGCTATCTAATCTTGAGAGTCAGCCCGAAAAGTTTTCGTACACCACACAAAAATGAATTTCTACGAGATTATGGATAAACTAAATATATTTTGCTGTAATTTTATTTTGTATTTCCTTGAATTTCTCATTTTTGTGTGGTGTCTCCGAAGAATTTTGGAACTAACTGTATTAAAAAAGTCAAACTGGCTGCCCGTTCCTGGGTCGTTTCCGACGTGCCGGCCAGAAAGCCGAAGAGAAGACACAGCCTCGAGTTGCGACATTTTTAAACTGTTTCTGCTTGTAACCGATCAATTTACTAGCCTTGGGAACATTGCCCATAGGCCTCTGCTACAACCTACCTCTCACAAACGTATTCGACTTCGTTGTAGAATAGCTCGCTCTGATATTTTTATTTTGTCAACATAGTAGGATCCAGAGTCGAATTAATTTTTTGCGGTAAGACAAATAAGTGTGAACCCTCGGATACCCAATGAGTTTTATGAGTTTATTTCGCTTGCCTGACTGCTCGATCAATAATAATAATTACTTATTATTATTTTACTTTAAGGCGCCTCTTCGTGTCTGTTCTTATTTGTCGCAGCATTCGGTTTTGTATATGCCTGGTTATAATAGAATAGAATAAGTATAACGCGCTGGGCTCAATGAAATTAGGTTAAATTGAAAAATTAGGTCTGATAATAAGGAAAAATAAAGAATGTAGATTTCTTATTACTTTTTATATTAACTTTGTTATAAACACAGGATTGTTATAAAGACGTTTTTTTTTATTTTAAACAAAACAAACATACTACTTTATAAAACGATTTTTTTAGCGAAACAATCTTTTTAAAGACCTCGCAAAAAACATGTTTTAAATATGAAAAAAAAACATGTCTTAAATCACCCAAAAAACATGTTTTGAAATAAGGAATAAAATTGTTATAAACATGCTTTAGATCACGCAATTGTTTTATTTGTAAATATTTTGATCGGCATCTTTTCATACCTCAGTCCTCAGTGGTGTTAAATCTGTTGTGTGAACGACTTTTTCTGCATACTTCTTGAGAATTTTGAGGCACTGACCATCAGCCATATATCTAATTCTGTACAACAGGAGAAAGACCGCTTTGCGTGTTACCCCAACTTCGGCGTATGTTATTCTTCGCGTTAATATTTGTTTTAACACATGGTTAAAACAATGTGTTAAAATAAAACATTGTAAACATTTAAAACAAACTGTTTTAAACATGTTTAAAACAAAATATTTGTTTTAAAACATGTTTAAAACAATGTTTTAAAACAAATGTTTTTAAACATAACAACCCTGTATAAACATAACCTAAATTGGGATTTATTATTGAATTATGTTTATGTTTCTTTTTATGAGGTTTAGGTTAAGTGTCGACCAGTTTAAATACAAGCATGTACCTTAGGGTGGTCCAAATTTATACCTTGCAAAATCTTTTGGTTTGTTGAAGGGCAACGACCCCGCAATCGGTTCCTTTTCGGGAAAAAAATCCCCCTAAATTTGAAAAAAATCGGTTATCGTTAACACGTGCCACCGAGCACCTCAAATTTCCCATTTAAAATACATTGGAAAAATGCATATTTTTTCCGTATTTTTCACGTTTCGCATTTAGAAAAAAAGTTGCGGGGGATTATCAGAAATTGTTCAGAATTGTCGAAATATCAAATCCACAACCACTATTTTTGTCACTGCCCCCCCCTCTTCTGCAGTACCCTAAAAATGAGGCAAAATTTTCCCAAATTTTTTCCCAAGTTTTTTGACATGGTTTTTTGTCATTTATTAACTAATTTAAAAATTAAGAAATTGTTTAAACAATTGCCATTTGTTGAAACAAAAATATGCGATGTTACAAATCCATTTTTCCATTTGTTGCAAACATTATAAAATTATTGCTTCTTTTATTATTTAATAACTAATTAGCAATTGTTTAAACAATTACCATTTGTTTAAACAAAAATATATGTGGTTACGCACATATTTTTCTAATTTTGCAAAAATTATTACATTATTACTATTTTTTGTCATTTATTAACTAATTTGCAATTGCTTAAACAAATACCATTTGTTTAAACATATATATACATTGTAATGGAACGAATTTGCAATTCTTTAAACAAGTTGCATTTTATAAACAAATGTTAGCACGTATTTCTTGGCAACAATTATTATAGATATATTTATGATCTTTTTTTGTAATTTTGGATATTTTACGATATCGGTCAAACAAGTATTATGGTTGCAACACTAATTTTAATAGGTTATAATTGAAAATTGGTAAACAAATTTGGCAAGAAAAAAAGACAAGACAAGTGTCTGTAACATTGTATGTTTTTGTAAACAGATGCTAATTGTTTAAACAATTTCAAACTAGTTATAAATGACAAAAAATATGTCAATAATACTAATAATAATCACTTCTGCCAGAAACAATAATAAAACACGTAACATTGTAAAATTGTAAATTTGGGGAAACTTTTGTCTTATATATAGGGTACTACGGGGAGGCTGGGGGTGGTGAACAAAAAACTAGTGGTTGTGGATTTGTTCATGGAAAGTTCTGAACAATTTCTGATAATCTCCCACAACTTTTTTTCTAAATCCGAAACGTGAAAGAAAAAGGAAAAGAAGATGCATTTTTGCAATGTATTTTAATTGGGCAATTTGAGGTGCTCGGTGGCACGTGTTAACGTTAATCGATTGTTCTCAAATTTGGAGGGATTCTTTTTTCTGGTAAAGGAACAGATTGGGAGGATCGTTGCCTTCTAGCTAAAAGTCCGTTTTTTGGACCACCCTAATGTACCTATGTAGCAAGAATAGTTTACTTTATGCCCAACGTGCTTACTACACATTCTCTAAATTTTAAAATTTATTTTGTAAATCCGCAACAGAATCTAGCCGAAAAGCACTGCATCAATTTGTTTGATTAAAAATGATAATTAAAACTACAAAAAAGAATTTACATTACAAGATGGTCCTCTATAGCGGTTGCAGTTTATCCATTTAACTAAATTTTTCACTATTAAAGATTTAGATATAAAATATATATAAAGTTTAGATTTACCATAGAAAACTTAGTGTTCAAGAATTTGGTATGAAGATACGGTGAAACGTTACTACGAAAGGCTGTTCATAATAAAAAATTACCCAGGCACTTCAAATTACACAAAAAGATGATGTTCTTTGTCTTAATAATTTTTTCAAATCTTTATTAAATGGATTCTAATAAAGGTTAATTTTTAATTTTTTACAATAATATGTATGGATATTTTTTGATTCCTATCATTTTTTCTTGGTAATTCTCTTACCGTATCTCAATAATATTGCAAAATATCGACTATTCCGAGCTTTCGATGATGTCAAGTAATCGTCAACAATTGTGTTTATTTAATAGGAGATTGTAATGATTTGTAGACATACTTATAGTGCAGTTATAGAAGAATTGGTTAAATTATCCATGCAATTATTCTCAAACGCCCCTTTATTTTTATCCTTGTTCTCGTACGAGTAGAGTTATGTATATATTGTATATATGTACAGTGTACATACAAAAAATCTGTTTATTCGATGCTATTTGAATATCGACAACTAAGTAATACAGTCACAAATATTGTAAAGTTAAATTATATTATGTACATATTTTATGCAAATCGAACGTTTCCACAATTCTTAAACATCGAATACCATTTTATTCTAAACATACCTACGAAGTGGACAAAAACATTTTCAGTTTTTTTTGTAGACCGGCCGGCCTGCAAGCGTACCTGTTTTGTGTATTCGTGAAAATCATCGCATGCGCGGTTATGTATGTATGTAGCTCATTTGCTCATGCGATTTCACGCGGATAAATCTTTGTTGTAGTTTTCGTATTTAAGTGAGTGCAAGTAACTATTGCAATTGTTTACATCGTAATAAGTGCCTGCATTTTCGAACTGTTTAAACAATTGTGACGTAAACCGGTTCAAAATAAATGTCGGGTACTTTGTGGCCATTAGTGTTTATTGGCAAGCTCAATCATAGAGGGATGAGGTATGTGTTCGTTAGGAGGGCAGAACACGGAAAATTGTCAGCTAATATGGGCACCGAAAAACACCTACGTATGACATCAGTTGTAAATAATAAACATTCTGGCACATCGTGACATGTCGGACGAACCCTTCATAGGACTGCTGGCTAAATATTAAGGTAATTCATTAGTTTATATGTGTATATCGGTTTCGAGCGCATGTAACGATATCGAGTTGAGTCAGCCCATTTTAAGTGGGGCTCTTTGCAATTGTAATACAGAGATTCAGTCATTTTCTCGAAAACTGTAGCAATTGGAAACATTGTGTTTTTTTTTTCATTTCTTAACATTTTGATTTACTACCACGTTGTAGTAAATTATTCCAGAAAAATTTAACTGAAAATTAGGACAATGTTGAAACTGGGAAATATGGATTTTGTGAATGGAAAGTGAGTAGGTGTTTAGCGTGAACATTTATTTTTTCCTACAAAAAATCCGAAGTCTTGATTGCGAGTCTATAAATAAAAACAACCCTATGGCATGATCAGTATTTAATACATTGGTTTGCTCAAGAAATACACCAAGTATGTCTGTGAACATGGATGCCAGCATTGGGGTTTAACACTCATGCTCAAAACGCTGTTATCTTTATTGCACACCAGTGTTTTCCAACCTTTTTACTCTTGCGGAACCCTTTAAATTGGGTTGGAACCTGGCCGTACCTCAACAAAAAATATACAATGTCCTTTCCAAGGCATTTCGAGTAATTTTTTGCGAAAACGAAAACGTGTAACGCCGTTTTTCAAGTAACCAGATACAAGTCTGCAAAGGAACGCAGTTCAATGATTTATTATTACTTACTACTGTGAAATTAAAGCACTTTTCCTGTAAAATTACTGTACTGTTGTAATTTCACAGAAAAATGTATGTGGAATATGTGAATTCTAAAAACAATACAGAAATATCGCTGGCATTAAATAACTAGCGATGTTACAGTTAATTCTTCTTTTACAGCTTTTTTGGTAGGTTATTACATTCATTTTCTGGAACATTGCAGATACTTCTCTCTTAGGTATAAACTTATTTGTTCTTTTTAATTCCTTCAAGTATTACCTAAGGAAGTAAAAAGAAAATACAAATGAAACAACGCGAAAACGAAGAATACAAAAAGTACCTTCTACAAGTAATTAAATAAATAAATTCATTAAAAAATTAAAAAGTAAATCATTAGTAAAAATACAAAAATTAAGAAAAGTAGTATGTTAACGCCGGGTCTGGCTCACACCGCTTGACACCGCCAACACCGCTTAACACCGCCAATATCGCAAACACCGCCAACTAATAAAAAAAAAAAAAATCAAAACCCAACCCAGTCCGCCCAAAATCCAAACCCAACTCAGCCAAACTTAAAAATCAAACCCAGTTAAAACCCAAAATCAAAACCCAACCCAACCTAACCAGCCGAAACCCAGCACAAAATCCAAAATACAAACCCAACTAACCCAACCCAATACCCAAAGTTTCTCCAACTCTAAACATGAAAGTTGTTTCTCCAAACACGGAAGTCGTTGCTCCAACACGAAAGGAGTTTCGTCAAACACGAAAGGTGTTTCTCCAAACATGAAAGGTGTTTCTCCAAACACATAAGCTGTTTCTCTAAACATGAAAGGTGTTTCTCTAAACATGAAAGTTGTTTCTCCAACCACGAAAGATGTTTCTCCAAACAGGAAAGCTGTTTCTCCAAACACGAAAGGTGTTTCGTCAAACACGAAAGGTGTTTCTCCAAACATGAAAGGTGTTTCTCCAAACACATAAGCTGTTTCTCTAAACATGAAAGGTGTTTCTCTAAACACGAAAGCTGTTTCTCCAACCATGAAAGTCGTTTCGCCAAACATGAAACTTGTTTCTCTAAACACGAAAGTTGTTTCACTAAACTCAAAATCTGTTTCTCGAAACATTAAATAAAAAATTACCTCACGAATGATTTGATGAACTGATGGACAACATACCTGGCCATGTTTAACGATTATAGACATCTGTTGAGCATTCTAATCCATTTAACCAATCGTGAGGATGATGTATCATTTTCTAAAACCTAACTAGTGAAAACTATTTGTGAAACCCATACTCTTTCTTCAAACACGAAATAAAAATTACATCAAGAATTATTTGCGTTGATGAACATGTCTCTCAAAAAATATTCCGCTTATTTTTCCGCTTATCCACTTATTGATGCTGTCAGCAAGGAGTGTTTCACTGTATTTGAATGTTTGTCGGTTAACTTATGTACAGGTTAGGTGCATCAAATGGACAAAACAAAACGTAAAAGAATCGTACTAACAATTAGAGAAAAATACGTTAAAAAAGCGTGAAAAATGGTGAAACGGGTCACAAAGAAGGTCTAAATCAATCCATAGCAGTTAATTTAAGTTGTTTCTCCAAACACGAAAGTCGTTTCCCCAAACACGAAAGCTGTTTCTCCAAACACGAAAGCTGTTTCTCCAAACACGAAAGTCGTTTCTCCAAACACGATAGTTGTTTCTCCAAACACGAAAGTCGTTTCTCCAAACATGAAAGTTGTTTCTCTAAACACGAAAGTTGTTTCACCAAACATGAAAGCTGTTTCTCCAAACATGAAATAAAAAATCACCTCACGAATGATTTGATGAATTGATGGACAATATATATCCTGCGTAAGGAAGATTTTCAAGTTGTTTAGAGCATTTACTGAATATTTTTGTTCATTTATTAGAGATTCGCGTCGGCTTAAACGAGATTTTCATCAGGTTGTTGTGCCAAAACTATTGTCCACTTCCGGTCATGACAGCATTTTATAATCGTATGGGTAATCTAGATGTCCACTTATTCAGCTTATTATTATTCCGCTTATCCGCTTATTGGTGTTGATTGCAAGGAGAGTTTCACTGTATTTGAATGTTTGTCGGTTAAGTTATGTAGAGGTTAGGTGCATCAAAATGGACAAAACTAAAAACATAAAAGAATCGTACTAACAATCAGAGAAAAAATACGTTAAAAAGCGTGAAAATGACGAAACGGTTTCACAAAAAAGGTCTAAATCAATCCATAGCAGTTAACTTAAGTTAGTACTAGCTGTTTTTTATTTGATCATATATTGATAGGACAGTAATTAAAAAAATAGAATTAAAATATTTTTATTTATTCATCAACAGTACAATGTATATAAAGTGATCCCATGTGTACGATATGAATACTTAGGAATTCTCGGATAATCCGTATTGCTAAATGGTTGTGAAACGTAATTAAAACAAAATGCCACTAATCGTTAAAACCAATCATCACAAAAAGTCAGACTTTCACCTGACGCCATATGAGGGCTATTACTGTTACTTTCTTTCCAAAAGGCTGTCGATATTATGACCTGCCTAATATGAATAATAAGAAAATCTAACAAAGGCAATCATAGGGTCTACAGGTAACAAAGGGAACACCCATTAGCACTCCTTGCCAGAAGTTCATTCAATCAATTTACCTCTGCTAGTTAGTAAGGTGGTGTTTGTGCTACGCGGTTCGACAAATAAAAATAATGGCTCCTAAAGGCATTGGCAGCGTCAGAGACCGGGCAGAAAAAGTAATGCAATTCAGGACACATCAAATTGTGGATGGGCCACAAAAACCAGTACCAGAGGTATCCCCCGAGCTCAACTCAATCATCGAGAAGATCAACATTGATGACGACGGTATCAAGAGAAAGTTGAAGTACCGAGCCTTTATGAAAACGTGGAGAAACGGCAACCTTTCTAGAGAAGATGTCGAAAAACCTGTGGTCATTATCTTCGAACGATGTATGGAAGATACCAATTTTGCATCCAAGTTTATGGTCATGGTTTCCGCAAGGTCTTTTGCTAAAGAGGAAGTATCCGGACATAATAGAGACTTTTTCAAGTGTTCTTGCGACAAACGGTTCTAACATAAATACGCTTTATCCTAGAGAACTGGCCACTATCATCAATCGAGTTAGGAGGTTGTTGGTTGTCGATGACAAATTGACTGAGAAATGCAAAATAAACTTGCTCTTGTGCATTGATATTTCTACAAATAAATTCGGAGTACCCCCACCTGAAGTGCTAATGTTTTATCAACAAATGCAGGTGGATACTAGTTAAAATCTCATCATTATTAATCGTACGTATTTTTTTAATTTTAAGTTATTAATTTTATGTTTGTAAAATTGTAAATCATAAGTAAATTGGTAATTTAACAAAATTATGTGCATTTTATATACTATTCATTTATGCTAAGATTGTGGATAAATACGTATACTAATACAAAAAGACAACACCCAGGTAAGAGTGGTTAATTCATCTGTAAGTATGCATAAATTTTTGTGATTGAATAATTATTTAATAACTATTATTAATAAACTCCTTTTACGTGGTAATTTGATATGTCTTAGATACAGTTAGTTCAATGAATTTTTAAACGACAATGAATGCAAAAACCCTGGTTTATAAATAAATTAGTGAAATGCATTCATGTGTATGCAAATTGTACAGGTAAGTGGACCATTATTATTATTATTTTTATGGTTCCCGAGCATTTGATACTTTTTCCTAAACTCTAATAAAAAATGTATTGTCAATTTATCGTTTACACGTTTACTGTATATGAGATTTTTTTCATTTTGTGATTTGTCTGTATCTCTTATATTATTTGATTGCTAGATTTTTTATTTGAGTAGAGCACCTGTATCGCTTGATAGCTCCGCAAAAATAGTACCAAGGACCAAAAGGTTAGTGATAATTAAGTATTTACTTTTAAACATCTTAGGGAAGGTAGGAGGGATCATCATAAGCTCTTATAGAACTTGTTTATAAACTTTTTATTTATTATTAATATCACTGAACAGAGTTAAAGAAACCCGAGAATGTGGGTGATATTGGCACATATGAAACAGCTCAGAGAAAGTGTATGGGAAACAGTCGGTTTGCCTCTTTTTAGTAATGATAAATAGAAAGAATTTAACCAAAATCTATACTGAGTAACGCGGTATAGGTACGCCCGGTTATGGCTTTTATATATGAACGAAGTAGGTTTTGAGAAGTGCTAAAAGACAAACCCTATTTGGAGTACTCTTGACGTTTTTTAAATTGCGTCCTATATTATATGTATAATATTTTCAATCAGGATGATATTCTGAACACAAAAACATATCGATCGTCAATTTTTATCATGAAGACAACAAAGAAATAACGCACAACCTCGTGAAAATAGTTGAAATTGGTAAATAAGCAAATTTCATTGATTTTTGACGTACGACTAATTTTTTGATACCCTACTTTATGAGTGTACCTTGATTATTCGATAGATAATATTTTTGTGATTACACTACCAGCAAATACTTGATATTTGGTTGAAAATGGTAGCGTGGAAATAACGTTTAAAGCATGGAAATTCTAACTTTCCTTATTAGTAATGTTATTTAATTAAACGGTATTTATTATTATTATTATGTCTTGCACAACCATATAACGGTACATTCGGCATGTAATATTCGCTTTTTTACTCCGTATACTTTCGGAAATATCAGACTCAAATATCAGACATTTGAGAAAGTTGCGCGACTATAAATACAAGTCAAAAAATTCATTGAACTAACTGTATCTAAGACATATCAAATTACCACGTAAAAGGAGTTTACTAATAATAGTTATTAAATAATTATTCAATCACAAAAATTTATGCATACTTACAGATGAATTAACCACTCTTACCTGGGTGTTGTCTTTTTGTATTAGTATACGTATTTATCCACAATCTTAGCATAAATGAATAGTATATAAAATGCACATAATTTTGTTAAATTACCAATTTACTTATGATTTACAATTTTACAAACATAAAATTAATAACTTAAAATTAAAAAAATATGTACGATTAATAATGATGAGATTTTAACTAGTATCCACCTGCATTTGTTGATAAAACATTAGCACTTCAGGTGGGGGTACTCCGAATTTATTTGTAGAAATATCAATGCACAAGAGCAAGTTTATTTTGCATTTCTCAGTCAATTTGTCATCGACAACCAACAACCTCCTAACTCGATTGATGATAGTGGCCAGTTCTCTAGGATAAAGCGTATTTATGTTAGAACCGTTTGTCGCAAGAACACTTGAAAAAGTCTCTATTATGTCCGGATACTTCCTCTTTAGCAAAAGACCTTGCGGAAACCATGACCATAAACTTGGATGCAAAATTGGTATCTTCCATACATCGTTCGAAGATAATGACCACAGGTTTTTCGACATCTTCTCTAGAAAGGTTGCCGTTTCTCCACGTTTTCATAAAGGCTCGGTACTTCAACTTTCTCTTGATACCGTCGTCATCAATGTTGATCTTCTCGATGATTGAGTTGAGCTCGGGGGATACCTCTGGTACTGGTTTTTGTGGCCCATCCACAATTTGATGTGTCCTGAATTGCATTACTTTTTCTGCCCGGTCTCTGACGCTGCCAATGCCTTTAGGAGCCATTATTTTTATTTGTCGAACCGCGTAGCACAAACACCACCTTACTAACTAGCAGAGGTAAATTGATTGAATGAACTTCTGGCAAGGAGTGCTAATGGGTGTTCCCTTTGTTACCTGTAGACCCTATGATTGCCTTTGTTAGATTTTCTTATTATTCATATTAGGCAGGTCATAATATCGACAGCCTTTTGGAAAGAAAGTAACAGTAATAGCCCTCATATGGCGTCAGGTGAAAGTCTGACTTTTTGTGATGATTGGTTTTAACGATTAGTGGCATTTTGTTTTAATTACGTTTCACAACCATTTAGCAATACGGATTATCCGAGAATTCCTAAGTATTCATATCGTACACATGGGATCACTTTATATACATTGTACTGTTGATGAATAAATAAAAATATTTTAATTCTATTTTTTTAATTACTGTCCTATCAATATATGATCAAATAAAAAACAGCTAGTACTAACTTAAGTTAACTGCTATGGATTGATTTAGACCTTTTTTGTGAAACCGTTTCGTCATTTTCACGCTTTTTAACGTATTTTTTCTCTGATTGTTAGTACGATTCTTTTATGTTTTTAGTTTTGTCCATTTTGATGCACCTAACCTCTACATAACTTAACCGACAAACATTCAAATACAGTGAAACTCTCCTTGCAATCAACACCAATAAGCGGATAAGCGGAATAATAATAAGCTGAATAAGTGGACATCTAGATTACCCATACGATTATAAAATGCTGTCATGACCGGAAGTGGACAATAGTTTTGGCACAACAAGCTGATGAAAATCTCGTTTAAGCCGACGCGAATCTCTAATAAATGAACAAAAATATTCAGTAAATGCTCTAAACAACTTGAAAATCTTCCTTACGCAGGATATATATTGTCCATCAATTCATCAAATCATTCGTGAGGTGATTTTTTATTTCATGTTTCGAGAAACAGCTTTCATGTTTGGTGAAACAACTTTCGTGTTTAGAGAAACAACTTTCATGTTTGGAGAAACGACTTTCGTGTTTGGAGAAACAACTATCGTGTTTGGAGAAACGACTTTCGTGTTTGGAGAAACAGCTTTCGTGTTTGGAGAAACAGCTTTCGTGTTTGGGGAAACGACTTTCGTGTTTGGAGAAACAACTTAAATTAACTGCTATGGATTGATTTAGACCTTCTTTGTGACCCGTTTCACCATTTTTCACGCTTTTTTAACGTATTTTTCTCTAATTGTTAGTACGATTCTTTTACGTTTTGTTTTGTCCATTTGATGCACCTAACCTGTACATAAGTTAACCGACAAACATTCAAATACAGTGAAACACTCCTTGCTGACAGCATCAATAAGTGGATAAGCGGAAAAATAAGCGGAATATTTTTTGAGAGACATGTTCATCAACGCAAATAATTCTTGATGTAATTTTTATTTCGTGTTTGAAGAAAGAGTATGGGTTTCACAAATAGTTTTCACTAGTTAGGTTTTAGAAAATGATACATCATCCTCACGATTGGTTAAATGGATTAGAATGCTCAACAGATGTCTATAATCGTTAAACATGGCCAGGTATGTTGTCCATCAGTTCATCAAATCATTCGTGAGGTAATTTTTTATTTAATGTTTCGAGAAACAGATTTTGAGTTTAGTGAAACAACTTTCGTGTTTAGAGAAACAAGTTTCATGTTTGGCGAAACGACTTTCATGGTTGGAGAAACAGCTTTCGTGTTTAGAGAAACACCTTTCATGTTTAGAGAAACAGCTTATGTGTTTGGAGAAACACCTTTCATGTTTGGAGAAACACCTTTCGTGTTTGACGAAACACCTTTCGTGTTTGGAGAAACAGCTTTCCTGTTTGGAGAAACATCTTTCGTGGTTGGAGAAACAACTTTCATGTTTAGAGAAACACCTTTCATGTTTAGAGAAACAGCTTATGTGTTTGGAGAAACAGCTTATGTGTTTGGAGAAACACCTTTCATGTTTGGAGAAACACCTTTCGTGTTTGACGAAACTCCTTTCGTGTTGGAGCAACGACTTCCGTGTTTGGAGAAACAACTTTCATGTTTAGAGTTGGAGAAACTTTGGGTATTGGGTTGGGTTAGTTGGGTTTGTATTTTGGATTTTGTGCTGGGTTTCGGCTGGTTAGGTTGGGTTGGGTTTGATTTTGGGTTTTAACTGGGTTTGATTTTTAAGTTTGGCTGAGTTGGGTTTGGATTTTGGGCGGACTGGGTTGGGTTTTGATTTTTGTTTTTTTTTTATTAGTTGGCGGTGTTTGCGGTATTGGCGGTGTTAAGCGGTGTTGGCGGTGTCAAGCGGTGTGAGCCAGACCCGGCGTTAACATACTACTAAGAAACATTTATTCTGGGTAAAAAGTTTCATATGGACCTACTGATAAGAAGAAGTTATTATTAAGGTATTGAAAAAATAAATAAGTCCTTATGAAACACTTTAGTCAGAGCAATAATTACGTCCTGAGAAAAAAAAAACTGGGAAGAAACACCCAACTAAGTAAACACTAATTTCATCTATGATGAAATATGATGATCTCTATATTTTCTCTTTAAGTTTGTTAAATAAGAAAGGGTTCGAATTAACCGTGCATTATTTAAACAGATATGTGCATTAAAATAAATACTTTGAGCATTGAAATATTAAATATTGTGCATTAAATAAATGTACATATGTTACATAAAAAATTATATATTGTGCCCTAAAATGGATAACTTGTGCATTATAATAATATATATTGAGCATTCAATAAATTTGAATATGTTACATGAAAAATGTTATAATGAGCAATATTTTATTCATATTGTGATGTAAAATGAAATACTTTGCATTAAAATAATAAATATTGAGCACTAGATTTACTGCGCATCAAAATTAATGCTGATCTCATTTTGACGATTCGTATATTAATGATAACGCGTGCTTTCAATAATATACGAATATTAATTACTTCAAATGGCTCACCCTACATATTATATTAAATAAAAATGCAATTGTTTTCGACTTATCACGTCATCGATACTTTTTTTAATGGTAACCTAATATTTGGTGTACTGATATTGATAGATCTGTTACTTGTATGGAAGATATTTTCGAGACGAACACAGTTTGAAATTTCGATTAGCAATGATAACTTATTTATTTATGGAATGCGCATAGATGTTTTCAATTGATTTATTTGCGCTGAATACGGATCTGAGCTTGATTTCTTGATTGCTTATATTTCTTTCGGAGCCGTTCGCACATCACCTAAAGAATCCATCTAAATGCTTCAACATTTATGACCAAACTTTTAGGATTCAGGATTCACATTAAGCTTTCCTTCCTATGAAGCCATTTTGAGGTTTCTAGAACTCAGTTTTAAAATATGTGTTTTTTACATTTTTATCTCACTTTTAAAATATGTGTTTTATTGTCAAAATTAGTACTTATTTCAATTTAATTTAATTATTTTTTGTTTGATTAAATGCAGTCACGAAATTTGAAATTACACTTCAGTTTCCTGTCCGCCACTTATTGATTTTCTATGAATGGGGGCCGACATAATTTTCGTCATAGAAGCTTAACTGGAATGTAAGATCATATTGAAATCCACCAGCTACAACTCTTTCTTTGTCTAAAATGCCATTATGAGTAGCAGATGCAAATTGTAGGTTATTTAGTCACACATTTGGAAAAGCACAAATATTGAAAACAAATGAATCGGTTAGTGGAAGAACAGAATAAGTACAAATCAGGCGTTTGTGGCAAACTAAAAAAAAACTGTTTAATTCAGCACCTGTGTATTTTACAAATTTGTTAAGCACAGAAAAGTTGAACTAAATTTAATTTGCAGTTGTTCTGGAAGCAAATTTTGGTTCAAAAGGCAATAATAAATAAGCTATTTGTTCTTCCAGTCAATGACCTGCTTATAGATAATAATCTCGTATTTGTTGAAAAGAAAATATGCTATTAGTACAAGTGGTAAATAAAAATGCATAAAGACGAAAAGGACAAGTTTAATATTAGAAACAAAATTAAAACTAACAAAAAAAGCAACATTATTAAACTTATCATTTAGTCTTCATCATGATTTGATGTTTCCAAAGAAGTAATATGGTAATAAAATTCGAGATCTTCTCCTTCTAAACAGTGCATCGCTTTTCTTAAGTTTGCAATTTTTAGGTAGTTAATAGGTATTGGGTTTTTGTATGCTGATTTTGTTGGATGTGTGAGGCGATTTTTAGTTTTGATAGTTTGAAAGTATAGAAACATGAGAAAATCTCAAGAAAGGTCTGCTATTTTAAAAAATCCTCGAACACCTCGATTTATAATTATCAAAGTACACCTTATGATAACAAAAACATTTCTTACCATCAATTGTTTTTAACAGATGTCGTCATCGACTTTTTTTTAAAATAACAACTCTGTATTTTTTAATAAATTTGACAGTCTTAGTGGTAGCATAATATTTTTATGACCTTATATAAGAAAATCTTCGAGAAAGAGACAATTGTAGGTTATGAAATAAAAGTGACAAAATCTCCGGAACGGGTCAAACGAATTTAACGAATTTTTTGAATTAAGTATTTTGCAACCACGTGAAGTCACTGGCGTTACTATCGTTAATGCAACGTTTATTGTTTCTGAGATATAACATCAAACTTCTGAATTTGAAATTTTGTCATTTTCTGTTACAGTCTTCATTAATATATCAAAAAAACATTTAGAAATTAACAAAAATCTTTTTTATGTATGGCTAAAAATTAAAAAAAAAATAGATAACAAAACATTATTATATTTGCTACTGCAACTACTCTAGTTGGTTCATGAGTTTATTCTCAACCATTGACAAAAGAATTTATCGGAGTATTTTGTTGTTGTTGTTTTTTGTTATCAAGTTTTTCTATGTTAATTTTTAGACCTAGGTAATAAAGGTTGTTCTTAATTTCTAGATATGTTTGATATAATACTGTAACAAGCGTAGTAACATTGAATAGGCAATGGAAGTCTGTAACAGAAAATGTCCAAATATACAGGCTGTTCTATTTCAAATACAAAAGTGTGAGGTTATATCTTATAAACTGCAAACGTAGCATCAACGATAATAACGCCAGTGGCTTCACATGGTTGCAAAATATTTAATTCCAAAATTTCATTAAATTCGGTAGAGCCGTTCCGGATATTTGTCACTTTTATTTCATAACATTGTCTTTTTCTTTTTATGTAAGGCCATAAAAATATTATGCTACCATCAAGACAATTATGAGATCTGTCAAATCCATTAAAAAAATATAAGGTTTCATATTGAAAAAAGAAATTATGACGTCATCTGCCACAAACAACCGCGCTCCATGCAATGAGTGGATAAACAGAATATGTTCTGGACTTATTGTGTTCTTCCAGTCAATGCGTGACGTACGGCGCTTTTACAGCAGTACTGATAATATATATATGATTATTTTTTTCATGTTTTAGAAAAGATCGAGAAATTTAATACAAAATGGCTATCTTAGTTTAAAATGTAAAATTTTTGACTTATTCTGTTCTTCCACTCACCGATTCAAATAATGTTAGAGTTTGACAAATAACTCTGCCAGATTGTTGTTTTCTATGGGTTTTTTGTTTGTTGTTTTTTGTAAGTAATATTGTCAATTGAAGTTAATGAATCTGTTAACAATGTGCCCGTTGGGTGCAATATCGAAATAATACTGTTTTATTGGTTTAGAAGGGTTCCAAATCAAAATAAGTCGTGAATTTACATTGTTTATTAATCCAATATTTAAAATAATAATCCCATGCTAAAATAATACATAAAAATAACATTGAATAATGTGCCCATGAACCGGCGACCGCCACCGCTATTTGTTAGATACTATTTTTCCGCGGAACCCTTGACGACATCTTGCGGAACCCCCGACTGGGAAACGCTGTTTGTACATTGTACACTGTACAGGAAAGAGGAATAATTCCTAATAAAGTCGGACGAAAAAATTTGCGAAAATTGGAACGAAGTATGTACCTAAAAGCCGAAATGTGCGCGACTGAGTATCACTGGCGTCGTTGCATACGTACATCCGTCCCGACGCTCTGATAACAGACGCGCAGTCGACAACGAACGGCGCTACGATCGCCAGACACCGACCGCTCCGTTTTCGAAAATAGTTCCGACGCCAATCTACCGCCAGCCGAAAGTTTCCCAAGTTTGTGCGCCCGTAAAACAAACTAATTCAGTGCGTCACAGTTTTTTTTTCTCGCCAGTGAAATGTGACCAGAGATTTTTATCATCGTACTTAAATTTAGTGATTTTTTTTATTTTTTAACAAGTTTATCTTTCTTTGTTACGAAAAGTGCGCCATAAATCGCGACCGATACTTCCTACTTGTGGTAAGATTAATAGTTGTTAGTTTGTTTTGTGAATGATTGATTAGAATTATTGTTCAATCTATCGAAATAAAGTATCTAATAAAGAAGATGCGACAAAATTACATTAAATCAGTATAAAATTTGATGAGTGACACTAGGAAAAATGTCAAGTATGTGTGTAGAATATAATCGGTGTACATTCAGCGTGATATCTAATAACAAATCTTAGACTGGTTTGGCATTGGTGCCAATTAAACCATCAAAGTGAAGCAGCACATCACGCCGGCCACTGCTCGGCCTAGTGCTGATTTATTTATGTGCTGCTTGTTTATTTTCGTAAACTCGCAAATTGTAATTACAAATTATCCGTCTACTCGTGTTTACGCATTTTGTGGATTATGTACTTATTCTAAATAAATGCAGAGATTTATTTAATTTTTGCGTGCAGTACTTGCCCGTGCCCGTGGTGCAAAAATACAAAGCGATGATTCAAAAATACTTTATTTTCGTTTATGACTGACCTGTGCCGGTTAACTTATTTTAAACCGCTTTCTATCGTTGGTTGTGGGAACACACAAAAGCAACAATAATCTGGCGTTATAGTATAGTATCTATTAGAATCCAACATAAAAAGGTTTGATTGCTATAAATAAATGATCATTAAATTAGCAGAAAACCAATTTTTAAAGAATTGTGGCCAGATCTGTTTGTGAATTTGGGTAGTGGTTCTTCACGTGTCCTTCAATTTATTTTGTATCTAGGTTTATTAGTAAATTCTTAAAACTTACTTACACTTGTTTAAATTTATTATTTTTTGCGTTTAAGAAGTTGATATTAGTTTTAGGCTATTGCTAGGCTATTTTGTTTTATAAAACTGGTTAAATTCATGACCAATTGTTTAAAACTAAAAATATATTATAGGCTAGGGCAGGGATGGGGAAATAGATTTAGAGGAGGGCCATATAAAACAATTAAAAAATTCACACGGGCCAGATATACTGAATAATGAATACCTTATTAAATTTGGTTAAGGCGCGTGGAATTTAGAGTAGAATTGATAGCGTAACTTCATATAAAATATTATTTTTATTTATTTATTTGTACGTAATAACTGTGAATAATTATCACTGAGATTCGCACATGTTACTTACAATATTACAGTAGAGCGTCGATAATCCGAACTAATTCGGACCGAAAGTGATTCGGATTATCAAATTGTTCCGATTATCAAATATGACAACTAAATAGTAGAAAATACAAGTATTGGATAGAAATTCAACTTAATAAAACTAAACACTATTCGATTCCGCTCTTCATAAAGTATAAGAAAGCCAAAAAGTTAAAATCGAAGGGATATCGAACCGATATCGAAGGGATATCGAAGGGATTTAATTATAATTTAATTGTGATTTATTATGATTTATTATGATTTCTTTATGATTAATTTGCGATTTATTTATATTTATTTATTTAATAGTGGTAAATATGAGTACCAAAGCAACATTTGTCTCTAAATAGGAACCTACAAAAATTGGTTTTTCCCTAGGTTACTCAGTGATTTATTTTATTATTATTTCTTTTTTGGGCGCTCGAATTAGCGAATGTTCGGATTACCGAGGTTCGGATTATCGACGCTCTACTGTAATTAAGAGACCTAATATCCCTATGACGTTCAGAGTTTTGCCCCCCCCCCCCGTCCTAAATCGCGATAATGTTCGTTCCTATAGCGAACGTATTTCAATTAGTTTCCACAGAAAAATGTTTATAACTTCTGCAAAAATGTTTGCATAAATTTCTATCATACCTCCAATTGTAGGTAATTAAGAGACCTAATATCCCTATGACGTTCCGAGTTTTGCCCCCCTAAATCGCGATAATGTTCGTTGCTATAGCTAACACATTTCAATCAGTTTCGACAGAAAAATGTTTATAACTTCTGCAAAAAATTTTGTATATATGTCTACATACCGCAAATTGTAGGTACAGTAGAGGGTCGATAATCCGAAGTAATTGGGACCGAAGGTGATTCGGATTATCAAATATGACAACAAAATAGTAGAAAATACAAGTATTGGATAGAAGTTCAATCTTAATAAAATCAACACCATTCGATTCCGCTCTTCATAATCGAAGGGATATAATAACGGTATTTCGGTATTTCGGTAGCCTATAATAACTACCGAATTTGTTATGTATTTGAATAGACTGCTTTTCTCGATCGCGGGCCGGATAAAATTATAACGCGGGCCGGATTTGGCCCGCGGGCCGCCATTTCCCCATCCCTGGGCTAGGGTAACCATTTAGTTTTATTTATTGTATTTTGACTCGATGGAAATTTGTAGAATATTCTTATATCTACTCTCAAAAGTTTGTGGTATATTATTTTATTAAAAAAAGTTAATCATTGTTATATATTAACTCTTAAAACAAGTAGCAGTGCCTAAAGCAGTGGTTCTTAACCTTTTACTGATGAATGGACCACTAAATGTTTAGCGGCAAAATAAACTATTATAAGGGTGTTGTATAAATAAAAGACGTTTGAAATCATTTAAATCAAGTGTATATTATTTGCTACATTTTAAGTGCGATTTTTGTGACTGCATACTGTTTGGCAAGTGCTTAATTCAGTAATATTAACAATGAAAGCATTGCGAATCAGTTTCTGAATAGGTTTGTCCTCGCAGTCAGGTCACTGAAATAATTATATACTTATTTTAAAAATTTTGTATTTTTTGTGATGTTCAAAAATTGAATTTAGCGTATCAAAGGCAGAAAAGTTATCTTCTGAAATAAAAATATGTTGGTCATGCCTTCCAACTCCATATTATCGTAACCCTTGCAACTGAAGATTCAAACGTTACAGCTCAAATATTGCTTATCGTGATCTACTGGGTCCAAGCTTTATTTTTTTTTTAAATTCATCGTTTGTCCTCGAAGAATTCTCGCGGACGGTCACAATAATTACGGTGTACGGTTTTTAAGCGACGTTCCAGTTTTTCCGGATTTTAATAAAATCGATGACAATTCACAAGCATCGGGAACTAGGTATAAAATAAAACGCAATTAGATAAACATACCTAGTAGATTTGGTGATTTCCAAATTAAATCCTTAAATTAAAACAATTTGTGGCCTGTATAGTAACTACTTAGTTACATGTAACATATCAAACAAAACTAGGGTTGGTTCACACACGTAATAAAATAACTAAGTATTTCATAAATGTTGGTAGTCTTCGCGTCGTCAATTCGTCGTGTTTGTCATTAATTTATTTAATAAGTGCATTTGGCTTCGCGGACCATTTCGAGTGCTTTCAGGGACCACCAGTGGTCCGCGGACCACCCCTTAAGAACCACTGCCCCAAAGCCATGAAAATTACTGAGGTCATATAATATATTGAAACCACTGAATTTATAACAAAATAAGAAGCACGGTATGTTATACATCCTTATGAATATTTTTATATCATATTTGTACATAAAAATGTCAAGGCTAATGTTTGTTACAGCAGTTAAAAACGTTTTTTTTTTTAATTGAAGGTTGATTGCTTTTTTAAACAAATTGTGATTCATTAAATGGCAGTCGGTTTTGATTAAAACAAGTCGACGAGTCCGACAGTAGGAATGTTTCTGATTTCAAAGAATGTAATTTAAAAAATCGGAGATTGTGTACAATGGGTTTCGAAGTAAATTTACAATGTATTTTTATATAGATCTAACTATAAAAAATAGAAAAAAAAATTCCCGAGAAGAAAGTAACTTATTAGAGTTTTGATTTAACATACAAGTGGTTGCAAAAAATGAATAAACATTTCATAATTGAATTTAAAATGACATAGGAAGAAGTTGATTTACATTTAATTTGATGCTTAGATATTATACTTAATTGTTTGTTTTAATCGTTTGTTCTTATATTATCATTTGCTCTTAAGTCATCATTATTATTAGCACATTTTGACAACTGATTTTAAGAATGTAGTACTGCTACTAATGTACTAAATGAGTCACAATAATGACAATAATCTTATTAATTTGTTGTTATGCATCACCTATTCGCCATTATGTGTTATTATTTTTTTACCAAAATAAGGACTTACCTACTGAGTTCTGAGCATACCGGGTTAATGTTAAAATTACATTACTTAAGTAGACTCTGACGTATTTTATATCGTTGTAGAGAGAATTCCAAGTAAGTATTTTTAGAATCTCTAAAAATACACGAATAGATAGATGTATTTTAAAGCACAACATTTTGACAAATATAATATTCGTTTAGGGTACGATGAGACACGCTTTATGAAATACCGTTATCTAAAAACCAGTCTGTTAGGAAACAGTCTAAGCAGTAGAAATTAGAAATTACAATTTTTAAATTTAGCGCTCCTATTTGTGGGACACCAAATTTTTATACCGCCTCGAGTTTACATAGCAAAAAAGTCATTAAATTAAACATTGAACAAATACAAACAAAAATAAAAACTTCTTCACCTTATGGCAAGCGAAACACTTAATGAAATAGACCAAGATCTGGTGAACGATTTATTATACAACGTGTTTAATATCGCTTCAGTATCTCGCAAATACATTTTATATATGTGCAAACTATGCCAACAACCTGGCAGGGTTATCCCGGTCATAAAACCACAAAATATTAGCTTCAATGCAAAATTAATCATTATTTAATTCTGCACAAAAAAGGTATATCCCAAAAATTTCATGAAAAATTGTGTGTTCAATATTGTGGGTACATGAGATTCTAAATTTAAGTTTGCTCTGGGTATCATAAAGGTATAGTGCGTTGGTAAGTGTACCTACACTTATTTAAAAATCTGATGTGGCCAGGCACATGACTTTATTATACTATATATGAAATTAATAGTTTAGCTGTATGAAATTTGATCGAGATCCATCGTGTCTGCATTAAAATAAAACTGTTAGCCAGGATTTGACAGATATGTTTATACTATTGACAGTAGGTATTAGAATAAAAATATCTGTCACATCCTGGCTAACTTGTGTCATAGCCATAAATTATTCAAAATTTCCTCTACTTTAATTTATTATTTAACTATTTTGACGAAATTTTAGAAATGGCGGCTCATCTGCAAAATCCTTGAAAAAATATTAGAGTAAACATCCAGTTCCTTTGGACCTTTTCGAACGAAAGCCTTTTCAGCTCTAAGTTTAGTCATGAAACTTCTAAATATGAAGTTTCGTCCCGATACCTTTAGTTATTATTATTATTTAGTTTCTCCGGAATCGTTGCCACAAAAATCGGGTACACACATCCACACAGACATTTTTTGTACCTGTACCTAGTCAAAAATGTTCAGGGGACCGAAAAAGACCTATTTCCGCTAATAACAATTTTTTTTTTTGAACTATTACAATACTGTATCATACTATAAATGATAAAGTAAAAGTCAAAGTACGTAGTATGTAATGAAAGTATTTGTAGTTTTCGAACAAAAAGTTATATATAATTATTATTGATTGGCAATTGGCAATTTTAGATTAAATAATGGTTGCAGCCTAATAAAAACTCTGTTTTCCTTGGCGTATTTTAATTATCATGGTGCAGGTTTTGTGGTAGAAGTTATAACAAAAAACTCGGTTAATTATATATTAGTCGAACTTAATTTGAGAGTTGTTATCGTTTGTAATAAGTAATTAAATAGTAATATTTTATATCTTGTTTATTTCACACTTTTTTGTACTAATTTTTTAATCATACTCATGCGTAACGTTAAACTAGGTCTTATTATATTCCTATTAGATAAATCAAAACAATTTGGTGCGTTATCATCATGTGTTGTCAATAACATAATAAATAATAATATTAACAAAATAACTCATCTAAAATTATGTTACCATATTGCGAAAGATATTAAATAAAAGTTTACCAAGTTACTGTTCATAATAGAATTTCTTTTTGATGATTGTTTTTATTTACGTGTTGTGGTACTCAAATCCACCGCGTCCATTTGTCATCTCTAGGAAACGACATTTCGAAATGAACGGGGAAAAAGCACTAAACAAAAGAATAGCCAGTATTTGTCAAGTCCGCGGTGGAAAAGAACACAAAAGCTTTTGTATATTTCATGACGACATATTCAATTACACAGCAAGATCGTTTGTCCTGGCAAACACTATGAATAATGTGATTTTAAATAGTCTTGGGAACATGACCTATTAATATAAGTAATATTAATTTGTTAATAAATCACTCTGAAGTGACAAAATGCAATATTTATTAACATAGATAAGTAAATAAACTGAAAAAGAAAGAAAATTAAAAAACAAATTTCGATAAAATACAATCAAATTAAGGAAATAGTGGATAGAGAGTATTTTGTTCAGAAGTGTAAGCAAAGTAACGTATAGGTAAATAAAGAAACTTCAAACCGAAACCCAAAAATCAACGATAGCTAGAAAGTTTTGTTAGTTTAGGTTGACGTAAAAATGTTGGAGGCGTGTATTTACATTTTTCGTGCAGTAAAATCTGACGACTTTTGTGGTGTTTTATTAACCGCTGCAGAACGCTTGCAAATAAAACGGCATCGCCATTTTACATACGGTATTTTCAATTTAAAGTTTAAACGGAATATCAATTTTACTGGGATAAAGCAACGATATGTAGGTAGAATTTTCAATAACTAAAACTGGACTTTACGTATTAGCTTATGTAAATATCGATACATATAATATATTTCTGCTATTTCCAGTTCAATAATCATTACGATTAAAAACTTTTTACACTTGAGCTATCTTTGTGGACATGTAAAATAGTAGTAGAAGCTTTTCTTCTCACCTAAAAGGAAACTAATTGGAAAGAACGTATTTGCATATTCTGATAAGTCTCAAACCAATCTTGATGTTTATTTAGACTTGACCACGTCGTGTGTTGATGCCTATTGGCAAAACCTTCGTCGAAAATTGGAATAAAGTATGACATTTTTGAGTAGGGTAGGACGCAAATGTTATTGTCCGACCGAGTTCAAATTTATACCGTCTCTTATTGAGTCAACTACACGTTTTGCTACCGCTTACGCTCATGGCTCAGGACCGACAAAAAGTTTAATCTTTCAAAAACTAAATTAAAAATTGAAAACTTTGAGCTGAGTTTTCGTTCAAAGGAACAGTGTAGATTTTATAGCATCATATATAGGACGATTCATTTCCGTAACCAGGATAATTTTTTTTTCTAGGATACATTTAAATTAAGTAATTCTTACTGGAAACGAAGTCTCTACAATTAAAAACGTTTTTTCCCTACTGATCTTATTTTCTGCACTTTTATTGCTTTCCATTGCAATAATTAAAGTTTACTTACCCTTAGATTGAAACTATTATTCCAAATATTGTATATTTTCAATCTTTATAATAAAAGATTTTTGTAAAACTTTCGGTTTTTACGGAAAGTCATCTTTAAAACTCTATATACAATATTATATTATTACTGTGATAGTTTCAATCAGGAAGACATTCTGAACACAAAAACATCGATCGTCAGTTTTTATCATTAACGCAACGGAAAGAATCATTTTGTTTATTAAATTAGACGGCCATGAATTGGTTCGAATAGTCGAACATTGTCAAATAAATCCTAACTAAATCGATTTTGGCCGATATTGACTGGCGCCCTCTGTGCATGTTGCAAAAAGAGCGGCAAGAATTTACTAGCTGTATTCAATAAAATTGAGGGCACTTTGAACATTTATTGTGACTGCTATTTGGTTAAGTTTAATATTAGTTAATTTATTTTATAATGTCATTATTTATTTTAATAAAGTGAATTGATTTTGTTTGTTACTTGTCTTTATACTTACTTCAAACTATGTTTTATAATTGAACAATCCAGCATGAATGTGTGTGTGTGCCAATATACATAATATATACTCATGGGTATAAACGAAAAAACGACTTCTTGTCGAAAAACCAATTGAATTACTCTAGAGGTAAAAATATTGACAATTTTCGACTACTTCAACAAATGCATAACCGCGTAAATTAAAAACAAAATGATTTTTCCCTTGCCTTGGTGATAAACATTGACGATATCTATGTTGTTGTATTTAGGATGTTATTCTGCCTTAAAAAAGAAAATATACAATAAAGTTTCGTTTAAAACTGACTTTTATTTTATCCATAAATCATCATGTATAATCAAAAGTATTTCGTATTTATAGTTTAATTTGAGTGAAAGTAGTACAACTATTATTTTTTTTACTTTTATATACAGGATGTCATAAAAAAATACATTTAGTCTACTTCTTACAAATCAGTAATTTTGTACATTCAAGCGTATTTCCCACATATAACTTAATTAAGTTCGTAGGCTTTCACGGCCAGAATCATTTAGAAAATAAATTGCTTCCGGGTTATGCCGTGTCAAGATTTGTTCATGCTGACGTTTCGCGAACCATGTTGCTCGCTTCTTCAGAGCTAACTGAATATTGAAGAATACTGAATACTGTCTCTTCACCACATACTTCAAGTGGGCGGGAGCGATGTATGAGCAGGCATCGGGTGCAGCCATGGGTTCACCTCTTTCACGGGTAATCGCCAATTTCTTTATGGAATTGTTCAATTCATTAGGTCAAGTCCTTACAAACCCAAGCATTGGGTCAGATATGTCGATGAAACCTTTGCGGTTTGACCATACGGTAGAGATAAACTTACTGTGTTCCTTAACCACCTGAACAATGGTAGTCCTTCCATCAAACTCACGATGGAAATAGAAGAGGATAATCAGCTGCCATTCTTCGATGTGCTGGTATACAGAACGTCAACGGGCTTAGACATACAGTCTACCGTAAGAAGACACAAACCGATAGGTACTTGAACGCCAAATCACACCACCTTCCCCAACAGAAGAGAAGTGTTATTAACACTCTGGATCTTTTGCCTAACCCAAAGGATATAACACCACTCCTGAAGAACGAAGGGGTATTCAAGATAACATGTGGTGTGGAACATGCTATGTAGGACTGACAGGACGAAGCTTCGAATGTCGAGTCAAGGAACACAGTAGAGACACCCGGCTACGCAAGATTCAACAGTCCGCTGTTGCTCAACACTGCCACAAGTCGGAACACACAAATTTCGATGAAGTGAACATGTTGGCAATGGTGGGTAATTATCATCGAAGGCTTATTAGGGAAGCCATCAAAATGTACAAACATCCTGACCACATAAATCGCGAGGACTGCACTGACATTAGTAGGGTCTAGAAATCGATCCAAACGCGGTCAGGTGGTAAAGCACACGGGAGTGGTAGCTCCAGATATATAAGAGAAATTTCCTTGGTAGAGCAACATGGTTCGCGAAACGTTAGCATTAACAAATCTTGACGCACGACATATCCCGGAAGCAGTTTATTTTCTATATAACTTAATTATTTCCTGAAACTTATTTGTTTGAAGTTTTAGGACTTTACAGAATGAAATTTAACACTCGTTACGTTTGATTTTGTACACACTGTATGTTCCCTTTCGTGGTTTTTTAATAATCATTGCATAATTAAAATTCAACGAGATGTTCTTTCGAAAATCTGACTTAGATTTTAAAATAAAAGGATTTCTGCCAATAAACCAAAATACCAGTTAGGTATCGGAGTTTGTCTAAAGCCAGAACACTGGATTTGTTGAATGATTGCTACGTTCTATACAGATCACATTAAAATTCATCGGACTTTTTTGCAAACTCAAAATTACCGAGGCAATATTTTTCTTTTATTCGCGCCAAGGGACGCTAATACAATCGCTGGCAATCAAGAGGATTACTTGGTATTCCGGGAAGGGTCGAAAATTGCCGTTGCGAGTAAAAATCGTCGACGTTTCAGTATTTTCAGACACTACCGGCATGCAAAACAAGAACACGAAACATTCGAACAGAGTATTGCTGATAAGGGTCATTTCATTTCAGGGCTGAGCTTCTATAAAGTTACAAATTCTCTCCAGTTACCATTGACATAGCATAACCAATTTATTCACGTTTCATCTACAACTTTCGAAGAACTGCCAAAGCAACAATTATACAAACTTTACCAAAGGAATGTCTGAATATATATACTTGATTTATGTTGGTAGGTACTTTTAACGTTAGTATTCCAGCCCATTTATATTGTTAGACACAAAACACTTTTATATATAGTGTGATTAAACTAGTGCTAAACAACTGAGTGATACAATTTCAGCTCAACAGGTTTTCCACAATTCTACAAATTACGTTATATTCCAAAACGAAAAAACTATATTGCTGCATCTTTTCAAGATAATACATATAATGTTACGATTAAAATGATCCACGCTGTATGATAGATAATACGCATGCAGTTGAAAATTAAAAGCAAATGAATGGATTCGTTACTTATTATTATCAAGCGCAACGGAAAGCCTGTAAATAAAAATGCTTTCCTGTAGGTAGGGTAAATTCTAGTTGAAGTTCAAACAGTAAAACGGATACAGCAATAAAATGTGGAAAATGCGATAGTAGCGGGGATTTCCAATATCAAATAACAGAACGGGTCATCGGTCACCAAATGCTACGGAAGGTATAATACATATGGATTTGTATATCGCTGGCTTAACTCAGAAAAATACTATTCCGTATAACGTACTTTATACAGCAGAATAATAAAAACTAAGAGATGGTGAATAATGTAATGGCTACATATATACAGGATGTGTCGTTTCAGAATGTTTTATGGGTCGATGGAGCACCACATTTTATGAACAAAGAGCCAATAGACATGTGGTCATAACTTGTACGTAGTAGGAACTCTTTATTCCAAGATATGACCTTGAGAAGGTCAAGGTGTCAATGCTCAAATTTAATACCTGGTGGTCCACTGATGGTCATAAACACAGGAAAGTATGTTCTTTTGTGTTTGTAACAAAGGTAATATCTTTAACAATGAGTTCATTTCTTGGTGAAGTTGAAGTGAAGTAGTATCTTTTATACCTTCTATTACTTAAGGAGAGTATTTGTGGAAAATTCTTGTTCAAAATCATTTATTGAGGGTGAAATAATAATCAGTATTATTGGAACAATTCGTTGGAAATTGACCCTTATAGTACACAATTTCAATTACTCGTATAATACTTGTTTCCTTCGTAAAACATCATATTTAGCGCCAATCATACACAATTTCATTTTTAGCGGTCGCAATCGGTAACGAATCTAATGAATCCTATTGGACGTGTGCCATGCGGGCCGGTGTGGACACTTTAATTTGCATGTTAATGATTCTTTTAGCGCGATACTCTGGTTTGCATATTGATGCTGATATTGTGCATTTCTCGGAATATCTACCTCCCTCAATGTCAAGTTGTCGGAAACACCTGGGTCAAGGTCAAAATAGATACTATCATGTACAACTCTTTTCGGCACATGACTTTATTGACAAAAAGTGCTTCTTTACGTATTCCCTACAACCCCTTTCAGCTTGTTGCAATCTTTATGGGCCAACATATAGACAATCAATAATCAATAATAATAATCAATAATCAATGATGCCATGTATTGATGCAAATTTTTCTCAATCCCTATCTTCCAATGTTACCAGCGGTATGACATCACGCGCGTTCATTGTCAAATTGTCGGGACACAGGGTTGCCTATCCAGATTTGTCAAACTTGACTACACGTAAAAACGCGGAGATTTAAAACAGACCAACAGTTAACAGTAGCAGTGGCGGCTCGTCAGGGGTGGCAGGGTAGGCACTGCCCACCCAAAAAAAACGAACAAAAAAATATAAAAAATACCTATTTATTTACACATATTTTTCAATAATCAAAATATTTATAATTATCTAGTACAAATACATTCCAATAAATCTCTGTTATCCAAACTCATGATGCAATTATTTTCAAATACGTCGGGTGTTACACGGAGACTGATACTGCTTTCTCTGCTACGCACACAGATCCTAGATGGATCGCGCTCTCTTTAGCGTGCGAGAATACGTCGGAACTCGGAGCAATAGCAAACCGCGGACCGTGGGTCCGCACATCAACCGACTTCAAATCGGCCCATAAGCGAGCATGGCACACAACGCGCATGCGCTACTGGGATTGTATCTGTATTGTGTATGGTATCTGTGTATTACATTGTGATATCCAGGCTGTGACGTCAGCGAGCTAGCGCTGCGGACCTCGAGATGTGATTGGTCCGTCTGTCGTCGTGATGGTCATGTGTTTTCAAATACAAATGCAAAGCTTCGCGCTATTTTGTTTCCCGCAATTTTGGAGTATAACCTGTATAACGCTGTTTTGGGGTTATGTTTACTGTTTTGTTTGGTGGTTAGTATGTTAGTGGTTACAGTTGCGAGTGGAGTGAATTGAACTTAATTGAAGTTAAATGAACGACAAGAAATATGTCAAAGAATTAGGCATATAATTTGGTATTGGTATTGGTTTTTATTTGGTAGTGACTACCATAGAGTTTTTATCAAGACCGATAAAATCCATTAATTTTTTTGCCCACCCAAAGCAAATTTGCACGAGCCGCCACTGAACAGTAGCGCAATAATCATTGTTGTGGTTGTTTGTTTGAAACGTCAAAAGCAGACACACGTTTGACACGCAAAAATGCAGGAATTTCAAACAGACCAATCATAGCGCAATAATACACGTTGTGATTGTCATCTCAAAGTTCAAAAGCATGAAAACGCACATTTAACATTTGAAGCTTGAAATGTTTGTCAATGTTTGTATAGCGGTAACCCAGGGATGATGACGTGAAATGCGTTCATTGTCACAAACCTAAAAACGGCCATTGAGCAATCCTGACCACGACTGTGCACTAATTTTGTTACCACGGCAGTAGTAACGTTAAGAGTAAATGTCAGTCACCGGCCTCGAAAGTTAGACGAAACTGAGGGGCGAGAGGAGGAAACAAGCCGCGCCCATTGTACACTCCGCAGAAAATGCAGAAACACTTATTAGGGGAACGTCGGCTTCACTTTGAACAAGGGCTGCGGCGAAGATCAAAGCAGCCGGCGGTGTTGACTGGCGCCGAGCCAGTCTACGGCACCGTCCCTGGTTATTCCGTTTACTATAATTTTGTATTTGTAATTCTATCGCATATTGGCTTGATATTCACGCATAATATACTTATGGTCTGAAATGCGTTTCTTGTACATTTAAAATGCAAATACAATTCCACAAAATAATACAATGATACAAATTAATTAATTGCTTTATTATAACATTCCTATTTTACTACTAACTATGGTTGAACATTTTAGGTTTTGTATGTTAAAAAAATGTAGTTTTGCTAAAACAGAGGTTTAGTTACATAAATCATTTATTACTTTACATTTATTATTAGACAATAAACATTTATTATTAACTAATATTCAGTTAGCTCTGAAGTAACGAACAGCATTGTTCGCTAAGACAGAAATTATGAATTTTGACTCACGGCATAACCCGGTAACTATTTATCTTCTAAATGATTCTGGCCGTAAAAGCATTTGTACTAAGTTACTTATTTAAAAACATTTAACGTTTTCTCTGTGCATCAATAATCAAATGTTCAAATGATAAAATGTCTCGTTCATACTTAGCAGAGATCGATACTTTCAGGTAAAACACACCTCACATAAAAATTCCAATTTTTTCACTATGTTCACTAACCAAAAGTTATATCTTTTGAATTTTTATTCGTTCTACTTTTAATTCCTTATTGAGTGACGCAACTAGGTGTAAGTATTGGCTATCTAAAATATATATATATATATATATACTAACTATATATATATATATATATATATATATATATATATATATATATATATATATATATATATACAGAAAACAACTAGGACATCCTGTATGTTCCTAGAATGAAGCAATCACCCTAAAGACCCTAATATTGCGATAATTAAATTTTGACAGAATCAAATATCTTTCTGTTGTCTACCTGATTCCGTCAAATGCTCGCTCATTTTTATACGTGCTCCTGAATTTATGCCCACAAGTATATTTGCTGACTTGTATATGACAAATTCTAGGACCATCCATATTTCAATACCTGTTGGTCAGAGGACGACTGAGATGTATTATTTACATTCAGGTGTTTTGTTAGTATCTGTCGGCGAGCATGCGATGGGTGCATCAGATTCCTGTACAAGTAGAAACAACAGGATAACAAATGTTGAATATATGCACTGTAACACTTTCTTGACTTACGTAAATATAATGTTGTGACAATTCGTCGATTTTATTTTCATTATTATTCTTCCTGCAGTTTTGTCGATATTGAACTATTCGTTATTATTGGTGGCTGTAATGATAACACACATATAAATGAATTCGAATATTTTAGTCATTATACATTTAAGTACATATTTTCTTACGTTTTTTATTTCCATTCCAATACTTTTGTTTTGATTATTTCTTGTATTTGCGTTTTTTTTTTTTTAATAATACACGAAATAAATAGATGCTTTAATTGAATAAAAACTCACGAAACTCAAGAACTGAAGTATTCTTATAAGTAAATGCTAAAACTTTACAAGAAAATATATATTTTTGGTATATTTTTTCTAGCAAATTGATATTTATTTATTTTATTGGATTATTTTTATATAAATACGATTATATATAAATACGCGCATACAGTAGACTCTCCGGCAACGCGGTTCCTTCAACGCGAATTCCCACCAACTCGCTTGCAAATACATCATATCACGCGATTATCGTACAATGCGGATACGTCAACATTTGCGATCTTCAAATTCCTATAAAGCGTTTTCATACAACGCGTGGTATTATACCGCCTTGTAGGACAGTCTCTGCGTGCATACGTTGTGCAATTTAAATTTTACTATATTGAAGTATCTTGTAAATAAAGCCTAGCCCTAGTCCATCGGATGTCAGACTTAGGTTCAACGCAAAAAAAATACTTCGCAAATGATGTACCGCAAGAAATCAATCAATACTGTGTATTGTCACATTTACATATATACTACATATATACCAGATGACATGACGTATTAGGCGCAAGAGTTTCTGTCAACGGATGTATAACACCTTTATAAAAGGTTTTTGAACTATATGGTAATCCCACACGCAACAAAGTATTGCCCAAATTAACTAGCGAAGAAAGACAAGGAAATATTTGTATTATTATTACACTACACGTATAATATCTACATATACACTTCCCGCAGATACTGTCGCAAGTTGTTAGTTTTCTTAGACCGCGGGCCACCTAAAGGCAGCCGATTTCTTAGTTTGCCCATATTGCAAGCGTCTGTTACTATAAAGACAAAAAGTCGAACTAAAGTCAGGTTTTGGACCTATTTTGTTGTGCCGAAATTCACTTACGGAAAAGCATGCAATCTTAATTTCTAAGCCGGTCTTTGCATTCAATTTACACAGACGCCTGGCGCCACCAGCACGGTAAAATTTATTTTGCTTGGGACTGTACCAGTTGAATTTGATTGGTCGAAGCGAGTGATGTGGCATTTGTCCCACAGATGGCTGCACCGTACGACGGTAAAATCTGTTATTCTCGTCTGATACACGTGTTCAAAAAAGCAAGGATTAAGTCGTTACAACATTCATATTTTGTTGCGATTTTTTTACATAAGTTCACTAAGGTTCAATACAAAATGTTGTAATATTGCTTTTTTGATATTTAGCTCTGATCTGGAATAAAAAAATAACAAAAACTACCAATTATTGGCTTCTTTAGCAAGGTTTTAAAAACAAACTATAACAAAAATGAAAAAAGTGGCATTAGTAGCCTCTGTACTATACCTTTATCTATAATTTAATGTATTACACGTGAATATTAACACACAATTAAGCTCAGTATGTTTGCTTTTATGTAGTGTTGTTTTGCAGTACGCTACTACCTCTAGTGATTCCTCTTAAGCAGCTTTTACATCTATGCAATTCGAACCTGCAATTTCAACCAAGCAATTCTTTGACAATTTGTCCACCGTTTACTTCTGTGTAACTTAAATAAGCTCAGTGATTTTATTTTTTGACAACACTTGCTTTGTTATTAAATCTTTGATCACGCCATTTTTTTTTCACCCGAAATGTTCCTCGTATGCTTTCTTTGATATTTGTAATCACAGCAAATAATATCAATTAACGAAATGCGGAATAGGTTATGTTAAGCGTCTAAACACATTGGTGCCACCCAAACATTTATGTTTGCAGGCGTAAATTCCTAAATGTTCGTAGGCTATCTCCAGTCCTGTGGCTACACTTGATAAAAATCATTACATACAGAAACTAGGTTATGTTGCACTTGATTAATTTCCATTTTTTAATTGAAATTAAAGGTATTGTTCCTGTTGACAAGCATTATTACAAGCATGTAGTTGTTAACTGAGCGTGTTATGGAGTTTTTGGAAAATGTCACAAAACCAGAAAATGTTTGTTTAAAAAAAAAACTGAAACAGTCTCCTTGGGGTATTTCCGAATCATCTTGTTACATGGAAGAAGTCACCTAAACCAGGAGCAAGAACTAATGACATCTACTGTACACTCATGTAATAGGTATAACGATGCAGTTGCTTGGGCTGTCATCTTGGAGATTAGTGGCATTTTTTGTGCGTTAGTTAACTCATCGATAGGCGTTAGACGCTACGTTTGTGTTAATTTATATTTACCAAATTATTAATACATAGTTGTTCCACGTTCCACTACACCGGTCTGCTTACGCTCATCTGCCACGCCTACAAGTGACGTCAGTACGAGAAGGAAGTGAAAGTAGCGTCTGGTAGCGTTAAGTTTTAATGCTGCCTTAATAGCCAATTGTTATTGTCACGGTTGTAATGACGTTTATACGCTGACGTCATTGCGAGAAGTAGCGTTTGGTGCCATGGTATTAATATGTTGTAGTGACATTTAAGCCTTATTGACAATAAAAGCGTTGGCCTGGTTGTCAACTTGTTAACCTAAATCAACAACAAAAGTCAAATACTTACAGATGTATTTGGTTTCCAAGGTGTCTGTGTCAACATTCTTCTCGCAGTGACGTCATGCGCCGAAATCAGCGAATGTAAGACACGAAGTAAGCAGACCTGTGCACGGTGTAAGTTGATCGTGAGTTGTTCGAATTACTTTGAGCGGTAGTGTACGTAGAAAGTACGCGGGAAAGTTACAAGGGTGAAGAATACGTACTTATAATGCTGATTGAGGGCAAAATGTTCTCGTGAACTGCGCAATATTAAAATTCATTGGCGTACATGACCTACCATTACCCTCTAAGGCACCGCTAGCAGAATGTATATTGCACGAAAGACGAAGCCCTCCAAGTAGCAATAAAATTAGTAGAAGATGGAAGAATGATGTTGAGTAGCTTACAGAAAGTGCAATTTGGTATAACGACGCGTATCGCTTGAAAATAGTTTGATAGAAAATAAATTGTCTCTTATTAAAATGCCAGATTAAAATTGATTAAAATCAGAAATCAGAAATTCAGTTTGATCAGTCTGAAATCGATGCTGCAAATGTAGAGTTATATATAATAATGTATTATATATAATGTAGAATATATGAAATATTTTGATTAATTGTTTTGTGGTAGGTATGTCAATTATGTAGATTTATTGTAAATCAAAAATAAATACGTGCTTTTGATTGATCTAAAAACGCTAATTCGTTTTCGTTAACTTTGGCAGCCGGTAGCAACCTCTAAAGTATTTCACCTCACTGATTTTCACCGATAACCTACACTAATTTCCAAAAAAAACCTATTTTCAATTAATTTCAAGTATTGTGAGCATATCTATTCATATATAATATCTCACCTCTTGTAAATTCCAGTGATCGGGGTCGTTCATGTCCTCTAAAAGTTGGTCCCCATATGTATTCATGAGGACCCATAAATTTACATTGTTTTGCATGCGTCGATCTGATATCCTGAATCTGAATAATGGGAAATATCCTTCGAGGAAATTTAACAGTCAATTGACGAAATTCCATAGCAATTCCAACCCTTATTTACGGTTCGCATACCAGATTTATAGACCCACCCCTGTATATCCCGATATCCATGTCTTGGCACTTGAGTTTCGTTGTTTCAGTCAAACTGAACAGTTGACAAACGGTTGGGGATCATTTAAAAAAAAATCTTAACATAAATCTCTTTCTGTTATTTCATTCTTTGCTTCCAGTAACAAATCACTCTGTATATCAAAATATATATTTCCTTGTAAAACGAAATGAACAGAATCATATATCTTTATAGCTAAATACATTGGAGGGACTGCCCAGCTATTTCAGTGTCTCTGTATTATATTTTATGATGTTTCCTCTTTTCCAAATCTCGAGCCATTCGTTTGTGGAACGTGTGGACACAAAACTCCGCAGGAAAAAGGTCACAGGTATACTCTAGGGAAGAGCTCTATTCACCTCGCCATGTATCAAGTTTTAACTTTAATAACTCAACCTTTATATTGCCTTTGCCATAAAAAGTTTGCAGTGTCAAGAGGTTTCAGAGACTGCTTATATCGAATTGGAAATTCAAAGACACTGAGCCATGGTCAACCGAGGAGGAATTTGTGGCCATAATTTGATGTCTATAAATAACATAAGTAATATGTTATTTCGCATACAGACGGTATCACATGTTAGTTGTGTGGGTAATACTTTGCACGTAGGATACTCTCAAAATAAGTTACCAATATTCGCTTTTATTGGAAATAGGACAACAAACACTTTTTACTCTTTTATTTGAAACAAACTTGTAGACGTGAAGTAGAGTAATATTATATTATTTGACGAGTACATAATTAAGGGTATCTGTTGTATTTGAGTCAAATACGAAGTTTTATCTACGACTCATAAATTCCATTTCATATAAACGATTTCAAATGTGTTGTCAATGGTGGCAAGGCAAACTGTCAAATAACTGTCAACCACATAAATAACCAAACAAATATTTTTTTTGGTACGCTTTAGTGCTGAAAAGTTGCCTATTATAATAAGAAGAAAAACGCCATAACAAAATAAAATTGTTATCTTCGGTCGCGCATGGTACTTAAAGTCAATGAAAAATTGCATTTTTGTAGCAAAATGTTCCAAAGTTGGTACCTACATAGTTTAAGTATGGAATGACTTAGATCAAGTGTAGCCACAACTACGCGTTAAGATGGGGTCCAAAATGAGTAAATTATACGTCGAACAGAACTTAAAACCTTTGCCGATAATACCAAAAATATCCGGTTCGTTTCTATCCTGTATAGGTGACGACATCTGTAAATATCGGCGTTTTTTTTTTGTTGAACGTAAGAAGACTACGACATAGCCATCAACAATCGTGAAATCCGTCACCTAGACCCGACAGAATTGAGCCGGATATTTTTTGTATTATCGGCAAAGGTTTCCAGTTTTGTTCGACGTATAATTTGAATGGAAATACCTAATCATTTCGGCGAAATACCACGAAATACTGACCTCAAAATTTATGAGGTATATTTGGTTGCCTACTCATTTCGAATCCCACCTTAACACGTAAATCTCCCGCCATATTGAATCATTGTGATGTTGGTAATGGTTGCAAATGACAGCTGTTATTTTTGTTCAGTATTCTTTCTTGTATAGGGATTCTTAGGTATGGTATATTAAATTGAAGCAATGAGGGTTTGGAAGTTTTTTAGTCTTGGTTAGTCTTGGTTACATTAGACAAGAATAAAACTTTAACAAAACAGCATATTTTAAAACTACTGTGTATCTCATAAATATAATTTGTAGAAAAATAAGGTAAAAATAGGTTTTGACAGACTTGACAGTACTATATGACAGTTCCTTTGAATAATTAAGTCATTAATCAAACGAACTGTCATTATTATACAAAACTACTATCATCATCATCGTCGGATTGTATCATCGTTGGGATTATATGTATAGAAGAAGCAGTAAAAAGAAAATAAATTTTGGAACGCTTTACTGCTGAAAGTAAAGTAAAGTAAACGAAAAATTGCATTTTTTTGTAGAAAAATTTAGCCAAATTTGGTTCTAGTTATTGCAGAAAACTGTAAGCTTAATCGAATTTCCAAATCATAATGAATATTTGATATAGAATCAAGTCTCATCCTCAGACAATCCGGCCGTATTCAAGTTACCACCAACGATATTCACAATCAATTGATAATAAATTGTTTAACACAATAATCGAGAATTGATGCGGAAATTAAAAATTAATATAAAAATCTACATTGGACTTTAGCCCGGTACTGTACATTATCAAAATTTTCCATGGTAGCAAGCTGATTGGTTTGAAGTTATTTGGTTATCTAAGAATAAGTCTATGTCGCTTTGGTTTAAATTGGACCATAACACTAAAATAGTTTTGAACAGCTCGGTTGGCATTATCGGCCACTGTGGGCTGTAGTGAAAAATATCCTTATTAAAGTATCTAACGGGGCTAATCTAGGTAAACAGTTCTCATTAATTTTGGAAATGCCTTCAGGGATTGCCACTTCGGGTAGAATTGTCGCATTCATGGCGAATCTTCAAGCGTTACGTCGGACAAAGGGCCTAAATCGATACTTAATTTCCAGCATCATTTTTGAAAGGGAATTCCGGAACAGTGGCCTATTTGCTGGACTGGTCTGCAGGTCTTCCAGTCGGGATATGAAGACCAGATTTAATTACAGTCGTTGTATGTGCCAGTGCGCAATTATGGCAATTATCGCGCCATTTCAAGGGTCAATTCACAAATTAAATGGCAATTGTGCCGAAATAGTGTTTCTCCCGTAAAAATTCCTTTCGGAACGGAACTTGAATTAATTTCAATGCTTTGTGTTTCAGCGGAAATGCTGTGGACGCGATTATGAAAAGCATTTCATGATAGTGCATTTAATAATACGGACCGATAGATTTCAGCTTATTTTTCAGATTTTCAGATTTTTTTACATCTGTTCTCTCGTTTATCCATAATTTAATAATTAATTTAACAATATAATACTTCATTTTAGTACAATTGTTGGTGTTAGTATTAAATAAATCAAGCTACATTCCTTCAAAAATACAAATTATTTATAATTAATGTTCATTTAGGTATCTACCAAAAAACACAAACAAGTAATTTTTCAAGCCGGTTTCTAATAAAATTTTGCTAAGAATATCATGAGAAGTGTGAAATGCTATTACAATTTAAAAAGAAAATACAGATTAAGTTATATGCTGGAAGAACCAAAATGGTGTCTTGTTGTCAGTTTGAGACATCCTAATAAGTAAATAAAGGACCTTGGGCGGGGTCTCAAGTACTTTATAACAAACATTCATCTACTCTCACCAATTTTTTTTTATTTATCCACAATGTCTAATTTTTTGTAGAAGAAACACAGTATCAAAAAACCTTTGCAAAATCTGTGCTACCAGAGATCAGGCGAAACTGTGGTTTGGCCACATCCGGTTTGGCCACATCCATCAGGATCAAATTTAAAAGCTTATACATATTACTGATGTGATGCCATAAAATATTTCCGTTGCCATAATACAATTAATAGATTTACTAAAGCAATGATGAATTTATTAAAGAAACTTGTCGATGACAGCAACAATTTAGGATTGGAAATTTAATTTCTTAAAAATATATATTTTAATAATTGAATATCGACGCAGTTTTTAAAAATAACAAACCATCTCAGAGTGTTTGTCATGTTTGCTCAAATGCTCAAAATACATCCCGATTGATAAACTGGTGGGCTCAATCCTATTTAAAATATCCTCTAACAACTCACTAGGCTCCACTGGCAGAATTTCTTTACCTGTTTTTATCATTATCATATTATATTATACAATATATCTAGTTTTTTTTGTGATATTTGACATTTTGTACCGTCGATTTCCGTAAGTTAGAGCATAATAGCGAAAGCGCTAAGCAAAATTATATAACTATACAGTGGTAGACATTTTTACACAAATTTCTGTTTTGAGTTAATAAACACTTTAACCAAGACGGTGCAGAAACCACCTTTTAGTTTTCTTATGGGTGCCATGCTTGATTTTGACATTTTTGACAAATTTTGCTAATTTAGTTACTTATTGAAAAATGTAACATTCAAGAATCTTCAATAAACGAAACTTTTGGAGCTTAAGAAATTGTATCCATCCTTCACGTTAAGCGCCGAAAAAATCCGATTTCGAGTAAAAATGTTTGACCTTAATACCCTGAAAATATTTTATCCTAGCGATTTCTCACAATGGCACATATTAAATGGATCTCAACAGGCTACAGCCGCTACCGCATTACACTACCCTACTGTTTCAATAGCTTCTGAAAGATTCCCATTACCGTATAACAAGCCTTTTCCATTTTCCCCGATCCCTATTACAATCCAGACCAAAAATTCCACTCTCCTGTGCAAGTACTAATTAGTTTGTTATAGTTAGTTAATTGTTTGGCGGAACATTGCCCACTTAGTTTATTTTTATATATTTTATGCCTTTTACGTTCCTCGTAAAACGTAATTTTTAAGTAATGTTTTTTTCCATTTTATTACGTTCACCTAGTTCTAATGGATTAAGTTTTTACCAGCCATTTACTGCTCCCTGGATGGTCAGTATTGAACAATGTAATGGATACTTTTTCTCTTGTGTCCCACATTTCGCGTAGGTTTGCTACTTGAAAACACATGCTTATACTTTAGTGACTTTAACCACCGAGCTTAGTTCCTATTGTGGTGCTATAATTTGCACTGCAACAGTAACATATATCACAAAAAGTAAAAAAAAATAGTTGACCATAGTTGATCATCCTACTTAGTACTGTAGATTTTTCCATGAATAATACATAATATTATAAATTAAAGATAATTTAATCATGATCATTGCCACCAGCAAATAATCTTCACGATTTTACATTTAAAAATTTCAAGCGAAATCCAGTTCACACTACAGCATACTCTAATGTGAAATGGATTTTGTAAATGGATCGCACCATTTATCATAATAAATGGTGGGGTACTCTGTCCGGTCGTAACAAATTTTGTTGGTCAGTAGTTATCAACTATCTATTGACTTTAATTATTACCTATTATTGTCGTTTTTACAGACTAAAAAAAGCAACAGTTTTTACAAATTCTTTTCTAGAGAACTTGCAAATGCACCATTTTAGAAAACAATTGTTTATCTGACCTGGGATTTGTACCGTATGCACTAGGGTGGTCCAAATTTATACCTTGCAAAATCTTTTTTTTTGCTGGAGAACAACGATCCCCCCATCGGTTCCTTTTCCAGAAAAAAAAAATTCCAAAAAAATTAACACGTGCCACCGAGTACCCCAAATTTCCCATTTAAAATACATTGAAAAAATCCATTTTTCCGATTTTTTCGCGTTTCGGATTTAGAAAAAAAGTTGCGGGTGATTATCAGAAATTGTTCAGAACTTTCCAAAGATCGAATCCACAACCACCATTTTTTTTTTCACCGCTTCCACTCGCTTCCTCTCCTAAAGTACCCTAAAAATTAGGCAAAATGTTCACCAAATTTACAAATTATTGGATTATTGACATGTTTTATGTCATTTATCAATTAATTTAAAAATAAAAAAAATGTTTAATCAATTATCATTGGTTTAAACAAAAATATACGACGTTACAAACTCATCTTTCCATTTGTTGAAAAAATTATTAAATTATTGCGTTTTGGTCATTTATTAACTAATTAGCAATTGTTTAAACTATTACCATTTGTTTAAACAAAAATATATGTGGCTCCGCACATATTTTTTAAATTATGCAAAAATTGTTAGATTATTGGTATTTTTTATCATTTTTAACTAATTTGCAATTGTTTAAACAAAACCATTTGTTTAAACGGTAAACGGCGAACGGTATACGGTAAACGGTAAACGGTGAACGGTGAACGGTAAACGGTAAACGGTGAACGGTGAACGGTAAAAGGTAGACGGTAGACGGTAAACGGTAAACGGTAAACCGTAAACGGTAAACGGTAAACGGTAAACGGTAAACGGTAAACGCCATTTTATATTTAAACAACCAGTGAAATCCCAAATTTCAAAAATAAGCTGATAAACGCTTTTGAATTATCACACTTCAAGTGTTCATTGGACTGGATTTGATTAATTTGTAAATAACCTCAATTTTACGCAGTAGGTGATAAATGGAGTGGTTTAATCATACAACAACCGTTCAATACTTCGTGACACTATCGGTGGGTGTGCTGTGACTTATGAGTTATAACTTATGAGTATGACATTCCAACGAATATGTATGTGGATGCAATGTCAACTACGCAACCCATTAATGCTGGAAGACCGCAGTTTAGCGGTTGGATTATTAAACGCACTGGTAAACTGGATCTTTTGATGTAAATTTTCGCTCCAGTTGGACTGTTTGCGTTAAGTATGTTATCCAACTCATATAGTCATACCAGCGTACGCTAGTTTTTAAGTAATTAAAATAATTTCACGAATGTAGCTCTGCCAAAATCGGAATACGAGACTGTATACACCACTGTTTCTGCAGACTTTAATGACGATATTTACTTTAATAATTACCGTACGTATTAGGTTTATATGGTAAGGCAGATATTAGCATTTGAAATTCCCTAGATAGAACTCAGTGGTAGAGATTCTATCGTAATTATTATTTTTAGTTTAAATACTTCTTTCTGCGTCATCTTGTAATGATTGACTGTAAATAATGTGCTTCAATCGATCCCAAAAATAAAAATCCATAATTGTCAGATCAGGACTACGTCATTTTGTCCAATCAATTTTTGATGAAATTATAAATTTAACCATTTAGTCACAATGTTAGAATGGTGAGTTGGGCAACCGTCTCGTTGAAAGTACGTTGGCCGTATAAAATTGAAGGGTAATTATTCCTCAAGTACCATATTCGAATATTTGTGTTGATTAACCTTTTAATCTAAGAAATATGGCCCAATTGCCCCGTGATATTTTACGTTTACGTTTTTACGTTTACTTTATTGAAATGTTGGCTTTGTCTAGACTAGAGATTGTAAAATTTGGATTTACACCACTTCAGTAACGACAATGCTTGGAAGAAACAATGCCATTCGTAAAAAAGGTGGTTTCATTCGAAAACGCAACAAATTTGCGAAAATTTCGGTTATTTAATATTTCGTTACCAATCTCGAGTAATTAGCATTTTTTTATATACGTAAGTTCTCATAAGGGGGGCTGGAAGCCGGCCGTCCAAATTAAGAACGCAGACTGTCGCATAACACGCCGATCTTTGTCTACGCCTGCTGTTTCAAGGCTGTATAATCGCGATCGGACTTTTTGACATTCCTATAGTTTAAGAAGAGGGGAATCGAATAGTGTTGGTTTTATTAAGATTGAACAAAGGGTCACCGATATACAGCCTATTGAATGTCCCGATTTTTGCTAATATTTCGTCTCACCTACTCAGTTATTAATTAATTACGGATACTAATTATTATATTATAAATATAAATATAATATTTAGGATCAAACATTTCCACTTTTCAGACAGAAATCCAAACGTCTGGCATCATCGTCGGCATCTAAAGTCTGTCTAAATCGTGGTCTAAATAGTTACTACATATTATTTCATGAATAAAATTTTGTTTCTATGGTTACATACATATCTTAATTTCAACATCTAGCTGTCCTAGTTTTACATAAAAATAATTTTATAACCAGTTAGAGTATAAATTTCACGCTATTTAGGATTTGAACATATCGGACGCATTGTTTAAATGGAGATATGTTAGAAAAATATGTAATGAATATTTTCTTCCTCTTTGTACCTCGATCAGTATACATATATACATTATATATGATTATATTGTACATAGTATATTGTAGTATATTCTACATAATATTAATGTATTCTCGTTACTTTACGACACATGTCCAAAAAAACTGTTCTTGGTAAGGTCGTTACTTCTGACACTTTCGAATTTCCTTGTAAATCGTTAGGTGCGATAGCAGGAATAGCGGTACATTTATTTTCTTTACGGCCATCCTGAAGTCTTTGGGTTAAAGGGCGCGCGACCATCTGCCAAAAAAAAATATTCAACGTTCTTTTTATCCGACGCCAAACGGGGTGTTAAATTTCCTGTAATTTCAGGGCGAAATAGGACCAAGGGGTATCGTGAACCTTCACTCCTTCGGCACTTACAAGCAAGGAACATCACTACCCTCTTCATAGATGGCGGTATTTAGTATTATGTCTTACCGTTACTGACAGTGGATACAACGAAACCATTATTCACTATAAGGTGTATTATTTTGTGATGCTTTTGACCCAAATTTCATCCAAATCAATTTGATATTATTGTTATATAAATATTACAGAACTTTCATTTTAACTTCCATTTCCAGAGTTTAAATTATACTATAAATATTACAGAACTACAATATAATATAGGTATAAAATTTAATATGGCGACCCAGCATCTCAAATATTTTAATTCTCAAACTTATTTCCTGTGATGTTTGATGCACTGATGTTACCTTTTTACGCATTTAAAACTTTGGAAAGCGCCACTTCGCAGCAACCTTCTTTGATATGGGGCAGTATAGTATATTATAATACACATTTTATAAGACGAAAATTGGCGCACGAGTTATTTTGCACAACGAGCGTAGCGACGAGTGCCCATATGGAACGTGTGCGCCAATACGTCTTGTAAAACGAGTGTTATATACGTTATATACTATTTTTTCTACTTTGTGACATTCATTTTACATAAATTTCGAAAATTGTACATTACAATCTCGAGTAGTTTTATCTTCAACGGTTGGCATTTTTGGTGAAACTGGCAAATATGATGGACGCGAGCGAATAGCGATTGAGATGTCAGCATTATTTGACACTTGACATCAATATTATTAATCTTAGAAAACTAAAAGTTACTAAAAGCTAGTGCTGTAGTGTATTCATAACGACACCAAAAGCGGTTTCATTATGAGTTTATAACGAACGCAACGTAGAAAAACATTTTTCAACTACTGTAAATTTTGTTGACGGGATTTTAGTGTCCTAATAAAATAGTTCATGAAATAACTATTAACAAATCTGACACAATGAAGACTTTATGTTGTCGGTTTTGTAATCCCCACAAAAAAAGGGTATTGTAATGGCCTCTTTGACATTTTGTGTCAATCTCTTTTTTTTAACTGGGTTTGCAGTACTATCTCTATATTCATTTTCATACAATTTTGAAAGGCGTTAGTAAATGTACGGAAACACTCGTTCAATTTTAGAAATCATAAGTTTGGGTTGTTGCAATTTTATGGGTTAGCCCTGTATATCCGAATATAATTCCAGAAGTGCGCCCATGCGTTTCACAAGTCGATAAATTTTAAATATCTTCATTCCTAGAGGCACAATAGTCTGACGATGCAATTTTGGAACATACTATATTATATTTTATAGCTATAGCACATTTGTGGTTATTTTTTGAACTTCCGGCAACGCTACACATAGCAGTTCAAATAATTTGCTAAATTTGGAAATTAACATCCCGCTTTCTGAACAACTTTCATGCAGGACGTCGTTGCAGTGTGGTGGTTCAAACATGCATTGCAAAAAATTTTGTGATGATAGAAGGCAACGATCCCCCCCCAAATCGTTTCCAAATACAAAAAAAGTGGACACGTATTTTTTTTCTTCGATCCTTTGATGTTTAATGGTGCCTATCAATGCATCAAATTTACATAAGAAAAAAAGTTATAGGACTTGTAGAGGACTTTCCAATGATGAGTTTGAGCTATTATACATATGGCTTTGACCCCCCCAACCCACTCCCACAGTGCTCTGAACTCTACCCTTAAATGAAAAAAAGTACTTTCTTAAAAAAATTTACCCTTCTAATCACTTAATTTTTTTTCTCATAGAAATCATTAATATAAGTCTAGTTGAATGTTTATAAACATATGTCAGGTAAGTTCCATTTGTTTAAACAAATTCCAGATGTTTCAATAATTCGCTTTTCTCGAAACTCCGAGTTCGAAATAGCAGTTTATTATCTTAGAGTGACATTATTCATTAAACAAATTCTTCCTATTGTAATATAAATGATGTCACTTGAGAACAACGTTGGCTAGAATAACGGCATACAATTTTTTTTAGGTGAATTGCAAAAAAGTTTTAAACAAATGTGTTTTTATTAGATAATATAGGCAAGATATCCCGAACATGAAATTTATAAGTTAATTTATCAAAAAAGCTGAATATTCTACCGTAATTAGAAAAAGACCTATTTCCGCTAAAATCTCTTTTTTTTTGGCACGATTACAATAAATTATCATACTGCATCTAACAAAGTAAAAAGTTTTAAATGAATAATAATATATTGTTTAAACAATAGGAGTTTTTAAAAATTAATAATGTCATTCTAAGATATTAAACTGCCATTTCGAACTCATTCAGACGGATTTTCGAGAAATCTAATTATTTAAACAAATAAAATTTGTTTAAACAAATGGAAATTAACTGACAAATGTTTATAAACATCCCACTAACTTATGATAATGATTTCTATGAGAAAAAAAGACAATGAAATAATTAGAAGGGTCAATTTTTTAGAAGAATCAACATTTTCTCATTCAGGGGTACCAGTTTTCAGGGCACTGTGGGGTGGGTTGGGGCATCAAATCGATATGTACGATAGGTCAAATTCTTCGTTGGAAAGTCCTCTACAAGTCCTATAACTTTAGTCTTAAGTTTTATGAAACACCGAACAATTATACGAAAAATACAAAAAAATGTCTTTTTCCTTGCATTTTGTTATGTAAATTTGAGGCCTCCACATGCACCATTAAGAATCAAATTTTCAAAAAACAAAGGAATACGTGTCCACTTTTTTGGATTTGGAAACGATTTGATGGGATCACTGCTTTCTAAATAAAAATAGGCAATTTGAACCACCCTATGAACACTGTATATTTATTACAAAATAAAGACGTTTATTTTTTTACACTCTATGCATTTCAACCGGAATACATTCTTAAATATGGAAAAGCTGTCGTAATTACAATTGAATATTTATAAAGTAAACAATAAAAGCTCTTGGTGGGCGTTCCGACGCCGTAATTAGGGGTACAAGCGCAGCAGAGGGGCACGTTACCGTACCGAAATTAGAACTTGAACTTGGGACGCATTAATCACTGGTAATGTTCCTAGGGGTTAATTAATCCACCGGGGCCGTTGGTGTTGTTTTTGATCTATCTGGGGTGCACTAGATCAACTGCCAAATCCACGTATTTACCCATATCTAACCGATCAAAGGAGTTAGCCAGCAAAATTAACTTTGCGTATGGTCTGTTGACATTTGACTGGTTGATTACTTAATAAGTATCGTTTACATCCACTTAACTTAACGTAACGCACGAGAACTTAAGAATTAGTGAAAGTTGTTGACATTGACTTAACGTACAAAAACTTAACGTAACGTACGGATTTGTTCACTCAACTTCAACTTAACAGTATCCGTGCGCTAAGTGCACCAATCGCAGGCCGTCGATTTTGACAATTCGCGTGATGGTGACAGTAACATAAACTAAAAAATATCACGTGCGACTTAAACTTTGTTGTCTTTGTGTTGTTTTGCAATATTTTTAGATCAATTCACAGATATTGATCATGGATGATGAAACCTTCATAAAACTTGTGAATTCATTAACATTTTTGTTTGGTAAACGCGATAGATTTCATTTTGTGTCATGTCAAACGTCATGTGAAATGTCATGACAATCACCCCAAACGTAAGTGAATGTAAATGGAATCGTTCTATATTTCGTACGTTAAGTATAATTTTTCGTACGTTACGTTAAGTTAACTGGATGTAAACGATACTTTAGTTGTTACGAATAAAATTATTGGCCCCTTTAAGATGCTCAGCATGTAACTTCTTCAGGTAGGACCAATTCAATCATTTACAGCTCGACACACTTATTATGATAATCCGCATACTTTAAATATTAAAATAGCCAATACAAAAAATAAAGTGCATCTCAAAGATAAGAAATAAGAGACAATTTCTTTAATTAAAAAATCAATAAAACTATATTGCAAAAAACAAAAATTAAAGAAGTGATCATCGATTTACTATTTCCAAAAAGACACATTAAACAAAATACATTTAAGATTAAGCAAACTGAATATTTCCTTCTGGTTTGTTCTACTGCGCAAACCAGAATCAATATAACCTTTATAACTAGGGTTATTTTTAATGGACTTGTATCTCTATACATAGATCTGTCAAATCCTGGCTAACTAGTTTTATATTAATGCACCCGATCTCGAGCAAATAGGACTTTTTTAATAGACATTCAGCTGAACTATTAATTTTAACAAGAAAATGTCGTAGAGTTGAATTATTCAAAATTTTCGCTACTTTAATTTATTATTTAACTATTTTGACGAAATTACAGAAATGGCGGCTCATTTGCAAAATTGTTAAAAAAATGCTAAGAGTAAACATCTAGTTCCTTTGGACCGTTTTGAGCATGAAGCTATAAATATGAAGTTTCGTCCCGGTACCTTTAGTAGTTTCTCTGGAATCGTCGCCACAAAAAACGGTTATACCCATACCGACAAACATACACACACTGTATCTTGATAAAAAAATTACAGGATACCCAAAACGACTTATTTCCACAAAAATTTGAATTTGTTTAAAAGACTTTTTATAAAAAAACACTTACTTGCAAAATTTTTCTAGTAATAGTTTTCAGAGTGCCCTAAAATCTTAAAATATAAAATTTCAACAAAAACGTTGAATATTGTAAACCATTTGTTTCCTTTTACGACTTTTTAGCAACAGAACAATTTAACGACATAATTATAAATTAAGTTCTACTTCTAGTAAAACTTTCCGATAAAAGAATCCCTAACATGATGTCTTGAAACCGTAAATTACTGACATTGAAAAAAATTAAAAAATAAATCTGAAAATGTATTGTATAATTACAAGTGTAGCACCAAATAATGTATTCTTTTACGTCGATTAAAGAAATTAATTTAAGCAATTTTTACGTCATCATACGTAGTATGACAAAGTATTGTAATCGTGCCGAAAAAAAAAGACATTTTAGCGGAAATAACTCGTTTTTGTCCATTTTTGAAAGAATAGATATTGTCAGAATTTCTCCGTTCTGAAAACCCGTTCTTTATACCTTCTTTCAAACCTACATCTTTCAATTATGTATAAGTAATCATGTACCCACATCTTTCGTCTTAATATGGAGATAAATGTGTTATGCTAATCTTAATACTTCCGGAGATATTGATGTAAACATAAGTGGACAACATTTCATAACGAATTTTTTATTCACTATTTGTTTTTAATTAATTTTAATCATAATATCATCAAAAATTAAAAACAAACATTTTGATATGATGTTGAGGATATTTTTCTACGTCTATTGGTATTATTTTCATAGACAGGCGAATTATTTGTCTAGACAAATCAAAAATGACGAGACTTTAATATGATGATGTGGCTGAAAGAGGAAATTTCAGGAAAAATCTGTTAAAGATACCGACATGTCTGGTTAATGGAGGTAACTACTCTTAACCTACGCAAGATCTCTTATCCCTAAATAATAATTACGAGAAAGGCCCCTCGCTTTTTTATGACCCCAGGTCAAATTTAATGGGTTTTTCGTCCGGCTTCGTAACACTCCCACTCTGACACACATTAAAAGTTAATTGAAAACAAAAAAGTTCATACAGAGTACCTATACTTCAATAATTCCGGAAATTTTGCTTACCATCTACAATATCGAGGCGGATAACATTACTAACCAACTGATAAAAGTACTTTTTATCCAGTATCCATTAACTCGTAAATTTATCGCCTCGGGTGTGATATATATCCTTCTCTTATCTTTGACATGCTCACAGAGCTGGAGTGGCAGTTTTAACGGATCCAGGAACCTTGATATTGATTTTATTGCGCATAAAATGCAGAGCTTTCAGCGTTTCTTCCATTTAACAAGCGCTTCAAAATCCAGCATAGTTATGCTGTCTTTTATTGCGCAATTGTAGTTAGAATTGTGATTAAGTACAGAAGCATATCTGGCGGAGGCGGTGGAATTTTGATTATTTCAGGTTAATATTTAAAAATCACACGTATTTAGATACTTTGTTTTCCAAATATCTAATAAAGATCGCTTTGTGTTTCGTCAAACGTTCTAGTTTAACTTTGGACCTGATAAACGGCGTAGTAGGTAGTGAAATATGACGACACGCTTTGACATTCTGAATTCCATACTTCTCTGTAGGTACACAAGCGGTAGGGCGTATAAGTACATTATACTATAAAGCCATGTGGTTAGTATACTAATATATCCATCTTTCATGTAATATTGATGTAGTTTGTAGTAAATATAGGCCGATTATGCTCGTCATGCGGAACAACAAACAAGTCAATACTATGTTCAATATTTCGAGATTTAGGAAACGCGAGTTGACGTGTTTCGCCCGATTTGATGATTGATAGTTGTATATGAATCAATACTGGTTCACTTCTACTATAATTAATTCTTGACTTTTTTTATTTGCTGTAGTATTGTATGACCGTTAATATTTTTATCAATAGAATCTTTCGGTGATTAAGAATTTGTCTAGGGTTAGGTGGAAGATCAGTACTCGGAGTGAACCTCACTCTATAGAATTTATATTTTTGTATAATCATTCTTTTCTTTCAATAAAGACCTTTATTATTATTATTAATATTAGTCGATTAAAAATATACTTACATACTTTTAATTGCTTTCTGACTGAAAATCAGAACCCTTTTATTTTATAAAAATACACATATTTATATCAACATCAGTTTCTGACCTTCTAATTTTTTAAAAAGATTATGCCAGCGATATTTTTGTGTCAATCTCCTATAGTTCTTAATGGCATCTTAACAATGTTATATCTTTAGCAAACTTTCGAACCACTTCCTTTAAACACAAAAGATTTTGAATCAAGAAAATTGGGCAACTCGTGGAAAAAAGGATTTTATGAGTGCATTCAGTCCGTAAAGGACGCGTGTGAACTTTCAGGATTTCATGTACAGGTTTAAAGTTAAAACTTATGGTTTACTTTGAGATTTTTTTATTGGTTCATGCTCTATAAGCTTGCAAAAGTTGTCAAAAAAATTTGCCTTTGCATTTTGCCTCATAACTTTTCGACAATTTTACATAATTGATTTTTTAAACTCATATTTAGCGCAAGTAAGTCTATCGAAAATATCAGAAGTGATTTTAATTCATGAAATCTATGTTCATCCAGAGTTATCACCAAATTTATCCAATTTTCAATACCTAATGCATTTTAAATATTAAACTTAACTTAAATATTTTCTACCAGAATCAATTAGAAAAATACGGATATTATTGATATCAGAAATATCGATGAAGATGTCAAAAATAAAAAAAAATTTGGTCGGGAATACAATGTACCAATATCTAAGAAATAATAGAATGTTTCAAATGTAAAATGACAGAAACTAACAGAAAATTTACAATGTGTTCAAAAAGTTATCTACAAATGAGGGGTCGAAGTAAATAACTAGCAGTGCCAAAACAGCATACTTGCATACTGCAAATAAAAGGAATTATTTTGGTTACTTTTTATCTAGTTCTTCTAATGAAGAAGCGGTTAATAAACCAATTCAATAATTTGTAGAAGGTGTTAAGTGCGATAACATTTATACCTACATAAATAGTCTGAAGATGATAGTTTTGTTAACAGAATGTAAAATATCGCAAAATAAATCATTTGACAAGGTTTTCTTTATACAGTGTGTCTCACGGGACGTTGGATTGTATGGGTACTTTTGTTATTATTAAAGATAGGAAGTCGGGGAAATGGACAAAGTAGTGCATATTTATGTGCTCTTTTATAATCTGTTCAGAAAACAGTTGAATTCCAAATGGTTCCAGTTATGACCAAAATTAAAAAATTACATTTTTTGTTTTTTTCGGAATAGCTTGGAAACAATTTGGAATTCAACTGTTTTCTGAACAGGTTATGAAAGACCATATAAGTATGTACTACTTTGCCCATTTAACTTTCTCTATTAATAACATAAGTACCCATACAATCCAACGTCTCGTGTGACACACTGTATTTATATACTTTATATTATTTATACAGTGTGTCCGTTTTCCATGAATATACATAGGGTCTCGTTAATTTAATGACATACAATATCGGTTTAATGTGGAAAGGATTATGCTGATCATGTTTCTAAAAGAAAATTTACTATTGAAGATGATCATAATAAACTGTAATTTTAAGTATTAATTTTATTATTATTACAATTATCCTGTTCTGATTTAATTAATTTGGTTGATATATACATATATATATATTGCATCAGCTTTATATTGTTTTCCACACTTCCTTAGCTTTTAATATTTCAAGATTTCAAGTCAAACTGTGTATACATCTATAAAAATAGAGATGAAGATCCAAGCATCTACACCAAGTTTAAAACTATCAATATTTTTCTTTGTATTTTTGAAGTTAATATATCTAAAGTGATATACATTTTTCAATTTAAAGGGAGCCTTTGTATGCCTCTTTCAAGCAGAACTACATATTCAATACACAATACGGCACTTATATGGGAAGCTGCAGCCTTTTATAGTCGTACGGTATATCGGCGACGAAAACATCCCCTGAGGATATTTTTAGGTCACCCGGCTATACCACACGTTCCATTTATCATACTCGGAGATAAAAAATTCTAATGGTACTGTATCCATCGACGGACTATATCGAAAGAAGATGACGCGAATCCGGATATAAAAATAACGATGATCTTCGAATTTATGCGAATAGGTATTTTTCCACATGAAAGAAAGTGTGAGAGAAATATTTATATTTCTTTTCCTCAATGTTTAATATTGTTTTCGTGGATATCGTGTTATAAAATAAAGATTTTATTGCAAACAACACATTTACTTGTCTACATGCAATATCGTCATTTAGATTACCTTCTCGTTAATATTCATACGAATTGCAGAATTTAGTTATGACACACCAAATAGTGGATGGACTAGGAGCATATTGCTATATTAAACTAAGTAGTAATGTTTGGTGTACCACTCTAAACAGTGCGAATGTGGTAATTATTGCTAGATTACCAATTATGCGCCATTGAAACCGCACGAAATTGAAATGTGGTATAATTAACTACACAATTTAGGTCATTATGTCCATTGTGTGTCGTAATGTTAAGGAAATCATAACCGCAGTAACCACTGATTTAGTGCCCAAGTAGTGGAACTAGGTTGAGTTAAATACCCCAATAGCAACAGACGAAAAAAATCTGATGTGGCCAGGCACATGACTTTATCATACAATGTGTGTACCAATAATAGTTTAGCTGCATGAGATTCTATTTGATCGAGATCGATCGTGTCTGCATTCAAATAAAACAAGTAGCCAGGATTTGACCGATATTTTGATTGATAATATCGACAGTAGGTATTGTCAAAAAAACAGTATTTGACACTACCTACTGTCAGAATAAACATAATTGTCGAAATCCTGGCTAAGTAAGTTTTAATGCAGACACGATCTCAATCAAAAAGAATGTGATCATCCAGCTAAACTATTAATTTTACCAAAAATGTCATAGACATAAATTATACGAAGTTTCCTCTACTTTAATTTATTATTTAACTATTTTGACGAAATAACAGATATGGCAGCTCATTTGCAAAATCTTTGAAAAACGTTAAAAGGAAATATCCAGTTCCTTTGGACCTTTTTGAACCAAAAGCTTTTCAGCTCTAACTTTGGTCATAAAACTCCTAATATGAACTTTCGTCCCGATGCCTTTAGTAGCTTCTCCGGAATCGTCGCCACAGAAATCGGGTACCCACACATACATCTCTAGAAAAATCAAAACTGTTTTATATTCTTACTTTACGGAGCCCAACTTTTTAGTACTCCAACGCGGGACGCAATTGAATTTGAAATTTATATCCTGTGTGTCATCATTTATAAGTTTGATGAGTTGTTTCTGACATGGATAATGATAAGAAAATGTTCTTGATGTAACTACACCAAAACACGTGATTTGTTTATTTTACATTTATGAAAAATATCGGTAAAAAATGTAATGTTAATTGGAAGTTTATTTTTAATTTGAAATTTTGAAGATGTGGCCAACAAAACATAATTGTTTTTAGCGTGTTTTACGTAAAAATTGGCAGTTCATACGATAGACTATAGGGTAAATAATTTAAAATGTAGTAATGCATGATTTTTGCATTGAAACAGAAAAATTATCAACGTCAACGTCAATTCTGTACTTAGATGCATCGTTTAACCTTTGGAGGGTAAATTGTAAATTTTAAATTTTGTCTTTAAGAAAAATAAACTTTCTAAAAACTATATGTTTTTTTCGTACTAAATAGATATTGTCAATATTTAATAAATTTTTATCCTGAAATTTTATCCTGTATTGAAACAACTTGTTTATTTCAATTAAACAAAATTTCCTCTCTGTGTAATATTTACTTTAAGGAATCATCAAAATGTTCCAATGGGGATCTAAGCAAGAAGAAAGAGAAATTATTTACTTAATAGGTCAAATCTTAAAGTCAACGAAGATAGCAAACAGATGTTCTAACTTAATGGCTACAAAATACAAAAACAAAACATGCCGGGGCGCGGTTTTGAAAAAAAATATTTAATCCTTTTGTCAGATTACGGTACACAGTTTAAAAAATCAACAAAAATATAAAAAAATCTTATTTTTACTTATTATCGCTGCATTTTAAGATTGACAATGTATGATAGGATTAAAATAAAACTAAAAATATTCGTAACGTTAAACGTTTTTTTAAACATGATATTTATATTACTACATTTTTTGAATTATTTTTGCTATTTGCCTTTATGAATGTTCAATTAAAACCAAATTGTAGTGATCTAAATTTTAAGTATGTATGCCATGATCAGTGCCGGATTTTTGCCTAGGCCCCGGCCTAGGTGCCCTGCCAGCCTAGGGGCCCCGGTGGTGAAATCTTTACATAAGCCCACAAACCTGACTTACCTTATCAAAAAGCTTTATGGAAAATAATAATAAAATAAAATTGTATGTTCTGTACTAGTGCACTTAATTTGCTAAATTTCCAATATAGCCAAATGTCCCAAATGTCAAGTGCCTAGGGGGCCTGCCGGGCTGGGTCTCTACTCCGGGCCTGGCCATGATGTAAAGATACAAATAAACTCTATTCCACATACGACTTCTCATTGTATCTGTGCCTGCCTTTTTAACCAAATCATCTTAACATGAATATGGCAGAAATTGACTCTTTTACAGTAATTCAACTGTCATGTTGTAAACATGCTAATCTAAGATTAATAAGTAATTCATATTTACCTTTCTAAAAAGTCATTAAGTTCACCGTTCACAAGTCAACAAAATCACTAAATCAATAGCGACACCAAAATGTTTTAGAATATAGCAATAGTATTACTGTTCTGTTTTTTATCATAAAATTTGGAAAATAATATTTGGATAAAATAAGAACAAACGTATGATAAAATTTTAAGATTTTCTCAAAAGCTGGACATTTTTAAATCTCCTCGGGACGCGGGACAAAATGTGAAAAATCGGGGCTGTCCCGCCAATAGCGGGACGTCTGGCCATCTTATATATAATGAAATAACGAAGTGTATTTGAAGTTTTGGCTAATGCATACAGTGTGTTCAAAACGAAGCGTAAAAAATGAATTAAAAGTTGAGGGAAGTGAAGTTACAAATATGAAACAAATCTGAATGCACTGGATCATTTATTTCTAAGGAAAGAATGCATAAAGTAAATCTTCCTAACACAACGCAATTTCTTTTAGCGTATTATGTCCAACGTATCGAACCTACTGATAATCTTTATACTACCGATAGTAGTAATATTCTATGGTACTTATCCATTAAATCCCGAAAATTACCCTCTTATCTTTGTCCTTTCCTCAGTGTGGTGGTACTTTTAACGGCTATATGGCCTTGACATTATTGGCTATTAAACTGCAATGCATCGCATAGAATCTACACATTTTTAGAGGAAGGAATCTTTACAGCATTAATTCGAAAACGCCGTTTATATTTAAAGAGGGCATTAAGTTGATGTATTCCTTAGAAATACCATCAAGTTCTAAAAATAAAACAAGGTCAAGACTGTAGGAGCACAGTGAGGATTATATTTGTTGGCTTTTACATATTGGTTTGAGATTGAAAATTTTGTCAAAATATATTTCTCCTAGATAAGTTTGAATGTATATAATATAATGTAACGGCGCCCATAATGGGGTGAATTTCCTAAACATGCTGATTTGAATCCTCTGTTAGGCATGTATACAATCAATTTAATGCTTGCTTTGTAATCTCATTACGTACTGCTGGACCATGTTTCAGTAGTACACATTCGCTTTTTTTATCATGTTGAGAAAATATTATTTTATCCTGTGTGGTTTGATGGCGCGAATAAAACAGAAAGGAGCGAGAACCTCTGCGGCTATAATGTTCGTCAAGCGTAAAGAGCTCTCTCGTAAATTTCCAGTAAAATTGCGCGCTTGGCGATAAACAACAAAAAGATTACTGCTGAATTATAGGCACATTAGCATTAACGAGTAAATCGATATTACGGAATTGCTGACTATGTTTTTATCGTCCAACCTTAGATTATAAAAGTATAAAACGAATTATTAAATATTGAAAAATCAACTGGACGGGAAAGTTTGAAATTTCCCTATAACTGGATTAACTTTCAAAACTTGTGGAGGATTATCGTCTTACCATCGCTTAGGTACTTAATCGAGCTCGAGCTGAGGATCACCTAATCTGCTTTCAGATTCTGCGAATGGCTAATAATAGCGGTAATTTTTGGTTAAATTCGTTTACATTTCATTAATTATTAATTGCATAATGGGGCTAACTGCTGAGTATGCTAATTCCAATCTAAAACGAAATTCATAAAACTAATCAGATTGAAAATGTTAAAGTTGAACCAATACGACGAGAAATAGTTATGGGCGCCCGCAGTGAGGTACAAGGAGGTGCACTTGCACCTTTTGCACTTGCACTTGCACCTTTTGCACTTGCAAGCTTTTGATATCACAAGGGAAAGATCAACAAGGGCAAAATCATGAAATACATGCTTTCTATTTATAACTTGTGTTAAAAACATTTAACATTTAATAGAAAACAAAAATAATAAAACTCAATAGTAAAATAATTAATATTCTCTGCATTTACACATAAAAATTCACAGATGTTCAATAACAAACAAAAACACAGAAACAAACAAGTAACAACTAATTATGTTATTAATGTTTGAAAAGTTGACTGATTGAAATACATATTTTACTCTTCGAACGGAGATTATTGCCATTTAGCAAAACTCCTAGCGTCGAAGGCCTACTAGGTCTTTTAATTGCCTACAATTTGGGGTTAGAAAGTAATTTATGCAACCATTTTTGCTAAAGTTATAAACATCTTTCTGGAGCAACTGATTCAAATATTCGAACGTATATTATCGCTATGTAAGGGTTGTTGTCCATGGGGCAAAACTTCGAGCGTCGAAGGGCTACTAGGTCCTTTAAATATCTACAATTTGAGGTATGATAGAAACTTATGCAGTCATTTTTGCAAAAGTTATAAACACTTTTCTGGAGCAACTGATTGAAATATGGTTGCTATTCGAACGTATATTACCGCTATTTAAGCGTTGTTGTCCATGGGGCAAAACTTCGAGCGTCGACGGGCTACTAAGTATTTTAATTACTTACAATTTGAGGTATGAGAGAAATCTATGCAATAATTTTGGCAAAAGTTATAAAAAAATTTCTGTCGCACTGCTTGAAATACGTTTGCTATTCGAACGGAAATTATCGCAATTTAAGGGTTGTTGTCCATGGGGCAAAACTTCGAGCGTCGAAGGGCTACTAAGTCTTTTAATTACCTACTCTTTGAGGTATGAGAGAAATATAAGCAATAACTTTTGCAAAAGTTATAAACCTTTTTCTGTCGCACTGATTGAAATACGTTTGCTATCGGAACGGAAATTATCGCCATTTAAGGGTTGTTGTCCATGGGGCAAAACTCCGAGCGTCGAAGGGCTACTAGGTCCTTTAATTACCTACAATTTGAGGTATGATAGAAATGTATGCAACAACTTTTGTAAAAGTTATAAACATTTCTTTAGCAACTGTTTGAAATACGTTGGCTGTTCGAACGGATATTATCGCCATTTAAGGGTTGTTGTCCATGGGGCAAAACTCAGAACTAGCCACTAGGTCTTTTATTACCTACAATTCGGGGATACATAATAGAAATTTATGCAGTAATTTGTCCTTGTGTTATAAATATTTTTCTGCAGTAAATGCTTGAAATGCGTTTCCTATTCGAACGGACATTATCGTCATTTAAGGCTAGTTGTTCATGGGGCAAAACTCCGATTGTCGAAGCGTTACTAGGACTTTTTATTACCTACAATTTGGGTTATGAGTTTCTTTATTGTTCTACTAATAGCACACAGTCTGGATAAATCACATTAATGACAATAACAGTTTATTGCATTCGACTTCCCACGTGTTTCTTCCCTCCTTCCTCGCCACGAGTGGTGGTTGGTCATCACCGGTCTAGCGGTATTGAAGGTTCCTTGTGTACGTCCAAGTGAATCGTGTCGTCAATTAATTGTTACTATACTTTTGCTTTTTAAAATTTTTTTTCTTTATTTTTTTTATTTTTTATTTATTTTTATTTTTAGTTTCTTTTTAAAAATCATTCTCTTAATAGTTTTTCTAAATTGCTCGTATGTTAGGTTTTTAATTGTTTCGTCTAATTTGTTATATAAATTTACTGTATCTTAGTATATCATTACTGGTCGTAAATGCAAGTGCAGTCCTTATCTCCCTCTTTTGTATCTTGTGCATTAATAAGATATCGTTCATCATCAGAGTGTCACGAATGTTTAATTCTCCGGTATGTTAAAAACTGTTGTTGTTGGTGTATGGCAGTCGAAGTTAAAGAGTAATCTTAGTATTCTATTCTGTTGAATTTGGAGCATATTCAGGTTTTTCTGTGTTGTCGCTCCCCATATTGTCCCTAAGTACTGTATGGTGCTCGTAAACATGGAATGATATATTGTTTTTCTCATTGAGTTCGGGATCATCTTCGTGATTTTTTGAATTTTTGAGATAATTAGTGAGTTCTGTCTTCTTATTTTCTGTATGCTCATCCCACCTCAGATTTTGCGTGATAATCAGCCTTAGATATTTAGATTTTTCTGCTTCTTCTATTTTTTGGCTCTTCATTTGTATATTCCGTGATTTATTCTTTCTGTTGTTATTCATAATTATGTAATTCGTCTTTCTTTCGTTGATTGTTAGATAATATTGGGTGCTCCAGGTTTTGTAGCTTTCCCATATCGGCGTTTATGTCCTGTTGTATGTTAAACATATCTTTGTTTGTTTATACCATGCAGATGTCATCAGCAAAAACAAATAGCTTGCCGTTCAGATGGAGCCCTTCTGATAAAGAAGATACCGAGAGATATGTACTTAGAAAAGTATTTAAAGATTTTGTAATTAGATTTTATTTTTTGGAGCAGATGCAATTTACTGCATTTACGGGCGCCTTTTTTTGAGGTTAGACCTATTCGGGCAAATCATGACAAGCTGACCGGTACGTGAGCAGCAGCGACCTTTAGATTATTACCAACACAAATAACCTTAATAATAATAATATCTGCCAATTCTCCGTCTGATGGTATTAATCAATCCATCAATATCTGCTTTATAGATATGAACTGATCTGGTCAATATTGGCTGTAATAAAAAGCCAATGAGTTTATTTAAAAGGCCTATCTAGATGTGTTTTTATGCCGTGTGAATGTACCAGCTGATTCCCTTAATCGCCAATATAAAAACCAGAGAGATGAAGTAAACTCGTAAAATGTTGCTGAATTGATTATCGTCTAAAAATAATCAGCCCGAAAGCGTTATTTCCAGCTTTTGCTCGGCGCCACTGTTTACGTTCTCTTTACTCGAGAATCTGCGTTCTATATATCTGCCCCGTAGAATAATGAAACCTTTACGAGAAACAAATGAGTTCGCCGACGACGGAATCCAGAGAGCTCACGTTCGAGTATGCAAAAAATCTCACTCTTAAGTCGACTTAAATCTACATAATTCTCATTTGAGAAGAACTGGGTTAATATCAGCAGACGTCGATATAATACCGTTGGCCAGAGATGCCTAGCGAATGTATAATGTCTGCTCAGGAGAACAATAATCTCTCGCAATATGGGGTGAATGAGACAATTTAATAAACTTGAAGCCCACGAAGTTATAAAGATCTGCAATATCTTTGTGTGTGGGCTTAACACTTAACACTCCCTCTTGGGCTTGCAACAACAAACTGAAAGTCAAACAATGGGCGTACACCATCAGGGGGTGCGATATTTGTCTTGATGACTATGTGCACACGCAACTAAGGAGTTACTTTATGTTGATAACTGTAATGAAAATAACTTAGTAAGTACTGGAGATAGCAGAGCGAGCAAGATTACTGATAACATCTATATAATGTATGAATGTACAATACACAGTTATTAATCTTAGTGATGGTATCATACAGTTTAGTGCGTTGCAACGAGTATGAGGAATGTCGTATTGTCTTCTATTATGGTTTTTAGTATCAATGTCTGGAAAAAGTATGAAATAAGTAATATTGAAAAAAGTATTGGAGCGGTTGTAGATATAATAAGATATAATTATCGAAAATTGCTTGATAATTATGAGAAATATACTAGTTGTGGATTAATTCTTAATTTTAGTAAATAACGGTTTTTATTATGGCAGAACCATTTTCTTTTAATAATTGGATACCAGAAATATAATTGAAGTAGCCTTCATGGGCACCTTAGAACAATGTAATCGTATTCATTGTAAAAGAACAACAACCAACAATATGTACTTACTAAAAATGGATTATTGTTTTAACAATTTAAAATTTGGATATTAATGATAATATGAGTAATATTGATAATCTAACGGAAAGTAAGTTGTTTGAAGGTGTTTTTGTCGTTATGTTTACCCTACTATAAACTAGCGCAAGAAAAAACATTCAGTCAACAAATTTTCACCATGGTCCATGGTAATTTGAAGCTTTAGATCACCAGGTCCGTTTGCTATTTGATTGCGAAAATGAGCAAAACATACTTATAAAATTTAATATTGTTGATCTTGATAACCGTAATACTTTGTATAAGCATAAATCTAGTTAATTAGGTTTTAAATTACCTCTTCTAGCACCTCTTGAATACATAAAACTACACTGCATGCAGAGTAGTTTTTTCGAAATTCATAATTTCAAGTTGATAAGATGTTGTTCATCTGGACCCTCATATACCACAAAAAATAGGCAAATTGAATAATGTTTAGGTCTCCCGCAGGACTATATGTAGGTCCATATGGACAACTTTTTATTAACTTGAAATTTTCAAAAGTTCGAAAAAAAAACGCCTTTTCGATACACCCTAATGCAAAGCAATATTAATGCTAGTTTTTACATTTTGGTTAAGTTGCCAATATCACAATAACTAGTAAAAATCGGTGTTAACCTACTTAATATGTATCAATTTATGAGAAGTTAAGACTTATTATAGCCACCAAGTAATATACAGGATGTTCCATTTAAAAACCCAAGATAATGTCATTTGAAAATGTCAAAAAATTATCATGTGATGTGGTCATGATCATCCTGTGTATGGTATTAATATTTGCAACATCATCATCTACTATTGATTTTGGTGATTATATGTCAAAGCCATTTTTTGAGAAACAATTGAGTATCTCAGAAACTATTTAGTTCATTATTATTTACTTTTCTACAGAAACATTACCGTGATTATTTTTTGACGTTTCTTAAAACCAATGAAATGCTTCTTTATTTGTCACAAGGGTAAGTTTCAACCAATTATGTCATTATTATAGTGGGAATAAATCTCTTGTGATTATTCTCGGGAATAATCACTGTAGCTTTTATTTGCCTAGCAACTGTCAGATAATATATTCACAATGTGTCAACGATATTTTCATATATTGTAAGTAATATTAATTAAATAAAATTTTTCAATAATTTTATGATAGTTTTATTGATCTTTTTTATTGTAAAAATTTGTGAATCAAAAAATAATCTAGTCAAATATAACTCGAGAGTTCCATAAATTAGAAAATAATTTGACAGATTTTGTTCAAACTTGTTGCCATTTGGCAATAGCCACTCGAGCCCTGCGGGCTCTCGTGACTATTGCCTGGCAACAAGTTTTCAAACAATCTGTCAAATTATTTTCAATTTATTCTCACTCTCTTGTTATATTATTACTGATAATATGATATGACAACGTACAGGACATTCCGTTTAAAAATCTTTATGTTTTCTTTTCCACCAGGCCTTAATGCAACGCCCTGTATAAATAAATAATATTTTGTGTTTTGAAAATGATGAGTCGTACAACTTCTGTAGAAAATATTTTTTGTGGAACATTATTTATCGAACATAAATATCGAAAACTAAATGAAACAAAAATTATATCGTCGTATCCTGAAGTAGGATTAGACGACATCTTTCGTGTGACACCTGAGAGCGCTGTAAATTGTAGATTGTTTCTCGTTTCGTGTCTGAACGCTTCACATATTCAAGGTTCTCATGTTTTATGGATGGCGACGCTGAATGTGGATTACGAAGAGAAAAATCTTGACGGGGCCACTTAGAGCACCAACTTTTTTTTTTCGAAGCAGAATGGCGTTTAGGTGGACATTTATGAATAATACTACTTACTACACTTCATATGAAAATTTTTTATTCTAAAGTGCAGTTTTATCGTACTCACAAATTAGAAAATCTCACAAATTAGATTCTAAAACAGTTTATTTGGTTGGTAAACATATTTGAGATTCACAAACAAGTGTTCAATAAAAATGGACGCTTGGTCTCAGGAAGATATATATTATTGTTTACCTATATTCGTAGATAAAATAAGGACTTCCAAAATAATAATATTGTCACATAAGGCCATTCAGAGCATAAAACATAAACAGGTTAGTTTGTATATTCGGAACCTTGTTCTAGGAATGTGCAGCGATAAAACAACAAACACAAGTCGACACCAGGAAGGTCGGCTACAACCCAATACCTTGGAGAGCTACTATAAAGGATTAAAACATTTTGTATTTTAATCAGACTTAGATAGATCGGTACTAGTACTAATCTGTATTACGCCAGTATGTAATTAGTCATTAGTTACTTATCATCGAGTCAGTTAAGAACCATACCATTGGAACACCCAAAAAATAAATCAACTGTATAACTGGTGAGAAGAGTATTTATTCCCTCTGGGAAGCTCCGCTACTAAGATGCAAAGACATTAATGTGATTACCCACAAAGGGGTAGCCACATCTCTCTATAATGTCACAATATTTACAATGACAATGTGACAGATGGCATTACATTTTGTTGTCCAGTGCATTCCTGTCCATAAACAATTATCGAGATGCTCATTTGTGAGACGAGAGCTGTCCTCTAATTTTATGATATTCATGGTTGAAAACAATAAATAATTCGCACAAGTGTGTTGAACCGTTTCATCAGTTCTTTTTGTATTTGGTGTAAAGGTTTTTATCACAATGTCGGAACAAAAGTATCTAGTTTAGATTTCTGATTGTTTCTGATTCTATTGGATTTGTTGCTTTTATTTTCATGTAAGCGCCCGAATACCACTGAAAATGTTTTAGAAATACATATATTTTAAAAGAATTGCCAAAATCGCGCTTTTTGACATTTGAACCTCACGTTTTGCGAAAACCTTACGTGTGAAGAAACTTTTTTCCAGTCAGATAATCCATGTTTCGCAGAGTTATCATAACTTTAGAATTTTCAATTATCCTGTATTCTAAATTTTTCTCATGTGGGCCCTTAAAAGTTTCCACTATCATTTATTTAAGAGGATGCCACCTGATATAAAATAATTTAGACAAATTTATAGCTGTGTTTAACTGTTTATGCTTTGTCTCTTAGCTTTTGGTGAGGAATTATTTTGTATGTGAATCCACTGTCCTTTTACAAAAAAATTCTAATCAATAAACAATGCCAAATAAATTTCTATGTAGCATCTTGATGTAACACTTAACACACACAGTTGTAATAATGTCGTATTCGAATATTCTGTAACACTCTCCATATGTAGCAGGGGAATAATTGTGACAGAAGCGCTGCGGATTGCTGATGTTGCCATGTTTTGCATGTAAATCGTACATGGCAAATGTGTCCCCAAGGGGTGTTACATGCATATTATTTACTTGGTATATAACCGTTCTATATATAACTCATGCTTGCATTAATTTGCAGGTTTGCCGTCTAAATCTTTGAGGCGAGTACTGCTTTGAATCCAACTGATTTGCTTCTCCTATGCTAATACCGGTAAGTTAGTTTTGCTATAGCAACAGCTAATCTGAATTTGATTTACTAATTTTAGATAGGTTTATAATTGTTTGCAGTATTAAGTGCCAAATTCAGACACTGTCGTAAATTCCGACATATTTCTGTTTAGTTGGATAAAATAAGAAATCTACAACATTGAACTTTATTTTAGGGCATCCGGTTTGTTGATTTGATATTACCTATGTCAACCCACAATCGTTTCTTATTCTGCCAATGTTCTAACGGTCATATAACCTATATGATGCTGATATTGATAATTGAGTGTTATGCTAAAAGTTGAATTTAGCGGCTATTTTTTCTGATGTACTTAGGTCTGCCAAACTGAAAAATCGCAATAATTTATTTTTAATGGATTCGTTTTCGAATTGTGAATTTCTTCTTTTGTTGTTTTTTTTTTTTCGGAGGTAGTTTCACTATTTGGTGCATATCTCGAGTTAGGAACATCCAATATGGTAACTCGGCACATCAAATTGAAGCTAATCATATCACCAACAAATATTACCTACATACTTTTTCAATCGCTTCAGCAGTTTCAACGCATTGGGCCATAACATGAAAAAATTGGGGCAAAATGAAAATCAAATATTTACTCTATCACCGGTGAAAACTAGAAATCGTGGAAATATGGTCAGTTTGTTATTTTTTACATAGAGTATACACTTAACGAAGCCAACAATTAATTTACGATAGAAAATCTATGTAAAAATGTTATGAGCAATTATGATTGATAGGTACCAAACTACCAAAAATCAACTTTTTCTCTATCAGTTTGATTAATTTCGTTTATTTTTATTGTATGTTTGCGATATATCATGACATTAGAAGTTATTCTGGCTCCTGTTTCGCCTTCTATTCTTGTCGGTATCTGTTTCTCTTATAAGGAACCAGATTCATTCTTTCATTCCAAAATCCCTGGTAGCGCCTCTCAATGGGCTACATCTCCTGCTGGAACCTCTCACCATGCTCGTCGCCCTAACGTCGCCAAGATTCAGAGAAAAAAAAAATCCGGGTGGCGAATGTAAGAAATGAATTTACATGTTGGCGCCTGTTGGAAAATAAAGAAAATTAAAAGCATATAACCGATGACAAATATGTCTGGAATTTTTCATCTTTCAACAGCTTCCTTATTTGTGGACCATCAAAAACCCCTTCCTTGATTTTCGCAAAAGAAAAAGTTTTAAATAACGTTCTCAAATAAGCAAACCTTCTATATTCAATGCTTTCACTAATTTTTTTGAAGAGTCCAAGTATAATATTACTATTGGAAGAATAATGTCTTCTTTTTTGATGAGTTGGACATATTTAATGTTGTCTTCGCCCACTGCGTTTGTTTTTTTTTATTTCCGGCCATTGTTTTCACTTATAATGATGTTCTCGATCACGGCTGTCCCAGAGCCTTAGGAAACAATAATGATTTGTGTAGCCACCTTGCATTCCACATAACATTCCCGCCACTTTCAAATCGGCATAAACTTTCCAGTCGTGTTCTTTATACTTGATCAATTTCAACAATTTGACCATAGTCTCGTATGATTCCTTAGTTTTGACTGCATGTGCGATGGGAATCGATGGTTTCGCGTTTCCGTTATGCAAAATTACTGCTTACAAACTTTCTTTACTGCCGTCAATAAATAGCCGCCACTCGGTTGTATTGTAAGGCTGTCCAAGCTCATCGAACAAACAAGGAATGTCCTTGCAAAAGCATATGTTATCTTCTGTCGTATAATGCATGGCGTAAGGCTTGGGTTGCGACACAACCCAATTTACACAACTCTTAAACACTGAAGTGAACAGTACAGGGAAATACAACGATTTGCAATACAGCAAGTTGTTCTTTAGAAATGGCATGCGCATCTTGGCACAAATCACGTGATGTACTCGTCATCCGAAGGTAGATTTTCATCGTAAATACCTTGTTCTCTTCGTAAGAGTACAACTCTACGTAAAAAACAAGAAACAGCTTATTTTTTCCATTTCCCCGGCGATCTAGTAACTGTGCTATTTTCATTTGTGACAAACATTTTCCAAATTGTGGCCCATTGCACTGAAACTACTGAAGCGACTGGAAAACAATATGAATAACTTTTATTGGTGATTCAATAGGCATTAATTTGATGTTCAGAGCGACCAGATTGGATTTTACAAACTGGAGATAGGCTGCAATTAGTCAAACTACCACAGAAAAATACATATATTTTTTTAAAAATCATATCCGAAAACGTATCCATTCAATTTTTTTAAAGCGATTTTTGAATTTACCGGACTAAGGTATCTAAGAAAAAAATAGTGGCACCTAATGTACATTTTCTTTTTTAATTTTGTTGACTAGTGTTATTACACTAGCAGCAGAGGGTATATCGATTTTGGCATTAATAAGCCAGCTTTGGAGATAACAGTTAAACTCATGTCGCCAACATTAAAGAAATCATTATTGTGGCCTGAAACACCCAAATAAAGTAAAAAGAAACTGTTCTTCTGCAACATTATCTAATTATTATCTAATGCTTGGAGAAAATATTTGTTAATAAAAAAGAAGAAAGCACAAATGAAAATCATCTAGAGAAATAAGAAAGGAAGCGAAGAAGAACTGAATCAAAAGCTGCGCTAATAAAAACACTAAAAATTCCAGATACATGAAACATTAAAATACAGATGAGGGGGAGAGGGCAGACTGAAGAAGACTAAGGACTTATTTTATACTGTGTTTCATTAAAAATGGCAAAACCTATGTTCCTAATTTTGTTCCTCATACTCGTTCATATATGGTCGGAAAGTTATTAGTAGTATCGGAGATGAAATTAACTACAGTTGTTAAAGTTTGTGAATCAGTTTTTCGATTAAATGCTATTCTAGATAATACAATGAACAAATTGCAGAATCTGCGCGACACTAAGTATCGTATTTTCTCGATAACATCACAGACGGAATTGCTACATGCGGTACAAACTTTCCGCAACACAACAATTCCAAAGTTCAATTTATGACTGAGGTAATAACAGTTTTGTATTCTACCACACGAAAGCTCAATTTCATCCAGAGGTCGATAACCATATCCTGAAATATGCATCGCGATATTTATACAAAGATATGTGCATATTCTTCACTTGTAGTAATAAAACATTTTACGAAACAACAATAAAACGAATGTGTAAATTTCCGTCTAATTCATTGCCAGGGAACCGTAAATAGGTTTTACGATGAGCGAATCGTAAAGTTCTAGCCCTTTAGTTAGCTGCAATGAGTAAACAAGATAGACGATTTATTGCGCTTCTAGATTAATGATAGAACATAATATGATACGAGCTGTTGTACGAATTTAAAAGCTACGCGTTATGATTACGAGCATGGGAAGCAATTAAAGATCGTCTGTAATTGAGGCTATGAATTACCGTATTAAAGTATTACAAGCAAATTAATTCTAACATTTATTTGAGGTGCTAATTTTAGAGTTCCTGTTTCGAATCTAGGAAAGGATATGTTTTTTATTTATTCTCTTGTTTGGGTGATGGCGATTTTAGAAACATATCAGTTTTTCTTGAAACTTTTTTGTGGCTAACGTCGCGAGAGAGTTAACTATGATATTAAAAAGATATGATATATAGATTTACAAAATTAGAGGCGAACTAATTCCTTTTTTAAAACGTGAAGTTAAATTAAACAAAGTCTGTAACAATAATCCATCAACTTTTGACAATTGGAAAACTATTAAAGACTTAAAACTTAAAATCTCTGAAAACAATGCCATAGTAGTAAAAGCTGATAAAAACGCGGGGCTAGTCATTATGGATAGGAACATTTACATTGAAAAAACTTTGAAGTTCCTAAATGAAAATAATTATATTTTACTCCGGAAAAGCCCTGTAAGTGACATGATAACAAGAACTAAACACCTTGCAAACATTTGTAAGGAAACGTTGATCGAGTTGATATCACAGCATTACACCACTTTTATTCCCATGAATTGTGCCGTACCCCAACTTTATTCTTTGCCAAAATTGCATAGGGTGAATCACCCTATACGTCCCATCACAGCTTATTACGACTCCCCGACTTCAGAACTTAATTTTGTACCTAAATTATCTGTTAAAAACACAAATCAATTTATTAAAGAAACAAAAAACTTAAAATTGTCTGATGGTTTCCTTTGACGTAACTCTTGGTGATCAGACGAAAATCTCTCATTGCAGTTTGATACTCAAACATATCGCCAAGCAGAACTTTTTCACATTCAACAACAAATTCTATAAGCTTAACGATGGATTACCTATGGGCCTGGGTCTGTCTTCTGTTCTCTCCGAAATTTATTTAGATTTTATTGAACAATAATACATTATTAACGACAGCAATCCCTTCAAACGTCATATCTCTAAATGGATTTGCTATGTGGACGATGTGTTTTGTTTGGTAACAGTGATGAGCTTAACAACTTTTTGATTTTTATAAACAATTTACATAGTAAGTTAAATTTCACTTTAGAAATAGAAAACAACCAAACATTGAATTTCCGTGACTAAAACTAACAATAAATTAAAATTTGACATTTTTAGAAAACCATCCTCTGTTCCAACTATAATCCCTTTTATTGCAGCACATCCTTTTTCCTAACGTATGGCATCTTTCCGGTTTATGGTCAACACATCCGGTTTATGGTCAAACTTAACAAAATTTTACCCGAATTTAATATTTTCCCTGCTTTTAAGAGTTCTACTCAAATTTATAATTTATTATCAAACTTCAAAATCACCACCCCTATCATGGATTGTTCTGGTGTTTACTCGATCAGCTGCTCTAATTGTTCTTCGTCTTACATAGGCCAGACTGGGAGGAAAATTTCACAAAGAATCGGCGAACATAAAACGTGAAATTCTTCAAGTTTATTTAAACACAAATTAGAAACGGGTCACAATTTAAATTATAAAAAATTCAAACTTTTGCATAGATGTAAAAAAGGTTATAAACTCGAATTACTAGAACAATACGAAATTGAGAAACTGAAATCTAATAAACGTGACAACCTACTTAACGATCAAATCAATTTTCCACACCAACCACTTTTCCAATACATCCTTCAGTCTGGCCCGTGTGAGACGAGATAGATACCTGTAATCGTGTGTGGTTGCATACTTATAGTACTCCTCGTTATTTTTCCTCTATTAAAATTAACAATCAAAGGATCAAAGAGGTTTTTATTTTAACACCTATATTACTAACCTTTGAAAATTATGGACTCTTTCAACAATATGATATTAGTACATACCGACGCAAGTAACTGGACATAAACAATAGGAACTGTGAGGTATCATACGATACCTCTTTAGAAAACAAATAAGTTTCGTTCAAGCATTGGCATGGAGTTGGATACAAAATGTGCAGTGGGAATTCTAAATTGTGCAGTGAGCATGTGAATTTTCTGCAGTACCAGTACCTAATGGGTTGTTGGATTTTTATAAGTATTTTATTTCTTTTTCATAAACAACGCAATTCATTAAGAGTTTTTATAAACGCACACTCAGGTTTTTGAAAACAAAAATATCCATACACATTAATTCATTTTATTTATTTATTAAGTTCCTCGTAAAGTGTTATTTAGCTATTTGCACCTCCAATAAAGTGCAACCGCTACTGAGACAAAATATTCAGGTGGGTAATTTGAAAATCTACTCGCCTGCAAAAATTGTTAGATTGCTACTTTTATTGATGACCCAACATATTGACATGACAAGTTTGCAAGTTAAATGAATTGTCATTGGATATTATTACATATTCAGGTGGCCATGTCAAGCCCCTTGGCTCTAAAGTTGTATACTTTCTCAAAAGCAACACCTAAAACGCCTAAAGACCTAGCTTGAGAAATTTTCCATTCACAAAATCCATGTACGTAAAATCATTTAAGAAGTATATAATACGATAATTAACAAAATAATTTATATGAATAGTTCTTCTTCGGTAATTATTCTATGTGATAAGACTAATAACTTGGGAAGATAAATTCATCCTATGTAAGTGTTTCCAAAATTATTACAACAACTATTGCAAATCTATATATTTGTTGTAAGTAATTGTTATATAGATCCAGATTGTCATTATATCTGTTTTTCCTGCAGTCCTCATTGGTTCTTTGCTCGCTTTTGTTATCACTCTTATCATCTACAAACGTAAAATTTGACAGATACGTATTTGGATTGCACTGTTTGATTGAAATTGTTTGACTGTAGCTGGCACAGCTCACATAGTGCTGTATATGATAAATACTGAACGTGAAAAATGAAATGTAAACATATAATAGGTAAATATTATGGAATTGTCCAATTCCCTTTAAATTTCCCGAATTTAAGCCCCATTTTCAACCTTGCAGGTGAAAACATAACACGCTCACAACGTTAAAAACTAACTACGCTTTCATTTAGTGATGAGAAACTGGATGTTAGAAGCAAAAAATTGAATTTTGTTCCACTGTGTGATGAAATACAATGTCAATCAATACTGGCATTTTTATTGCTAAACTTATTGTTTAACTTACTCTTTGACTATTACTTATTTACGTTGTTTTCAAGGAAATCGTACAATTTTATTATTTGGCAGAACTCTCAGCCTTGCGCACTGCGTCTTTATTTCGCCAAAATTGAGTTCAGGAAGGTACTAACTAAACACAAAGGACCGAATTTTGTTCGGTGGCACGTATGCAAACAAAACGATAATTCAGGATTTTGATGCACGTATCCACCGGACATGAGGTACTGCCAACATTAATATTTCCGTTGTGAATTGTAAACCACTAGATTTCATGTTTATATCACTCAGTTCTTTGTTTTTATTCTAGAAGTCTCTGACCTATAGTCCTGATAGTCGGCTTAGCTAGCTGTTATTTTTATGAATAAAATACATGTATAACACCATTGTAATTTACTTTAATCTCTAATATGGAAACAAAGTAAGTACATTAAAAAAATCTGTTAGAGAGCATTTAAAGTTTATATTTTCAACAAAAAATACACATGAAATGTAACTACGCATAAAATTATTCCAATCTGTGCTTTAACACATATGTCACGTACAGATTCATTAACGAGGATCACAGGATGCAGGATGTGGTTTCATAGCTTAGCGTTGTAAAAGGACGAGATAGATAAAAGGGGCTAGAGGCCGTAGATGCTGATGGGAAACGGGTTTTGTCGTAGACATGTTTAGGAAAATAGCAAAGGTGTCAGTGCATTGTAAATTTCCACTTGCCTGAACGCGAAACCCCACGTCTGCAACAACGGTACATTTCAAATATTAAACAGCGGCCTCTGATGTGATATATTGTTACCAGACGTTTGAATTTATGTCAGCCTAGATACACGTTTGTTCGCGTTCGGATGAAGTAGAGCCCATATAAACTATTATAACCCAATAGTTACAACGATTCAGAAATATCCTCTGTTATATATGATATATGATAAATAGGACAGGCCTGTTATTGATACGCACTGTATGCATGTCTGTAATGACTCATGTTGTCCCAGGTACCGGTCATACCCGGTCGGACATCAGTGGTTAATCATCAGCCTTGCTGAACGCAGTGTTTATTGGTTTATAGTTATAAGTTATAGTTAACACTTATAACTAATAGTGTAAATCTAACATCGTCTAAAGACTATTTTAAATAGCACTAGTTTCGTCTTTTTTCAAACATCCTTGTTTAGTAACTAGCAGGGGCGTACCTACGGGGAGCAGTGGGAGCAAATTGCTTCAGGCGCATCTGATAGAGGATAGAGATACAATTGAAAAGTCAATAAAAAAACATTTGTATAAAAAATGACTTTCTAAACAAAACTCTAAGGATGTTTTCTAATCTTGACTAAATTATCATAATTTTGATTTATAAATTGGTGCGTTGTATTTGTACATAATGTACATGGTTATTTACTTGATTAGTGTACTATTGTAGTATATTGTTCCGATTAAATTATTGTTATAACTTTTAAATAGCTTTTATTTTATGTAAGTAGAAAAGAAAACAATGTTGTCTTTGGCGAACTATGTTTATTATGTCTCTGGTTATAATGGATGCATTTATTGAAAGCTTTTATTTTACTAAATTAGTGTTTTTTAATCATAAACTTATATGTATAAGTATGTAAGTGCATTTTAGCCTTTTCTTGTTAATATGGAACACATAATGCTACTTACCTATTTCAAAAGAGAGAAATTGCCGACACCAAAGTTATAGTAGTAGGTGAAAGTTTCAATTGGCTAAAACGTTTTCTTCCAAATAATTTTTATGAAAATTAAAAAAAAATCTCTTTCTGAAACTTGTCCCTAAACATCATGTGAATTGGGTTAAAAAAGCAATTTATGCTAATTTTATTTTATTGCGATTGCATATTGCGGTTGAAACTCTGTAGATATAAGAATTTTGTAAAATTTTCGTAGGAATAATTACAAAAAACGAACAAAAGGAAGAAATCATAGAGAATGAAATTTGATTATTTATATTATAGCATGCTCAAAATATTTCGACAAGCTCTAAATATGAGCTTACAAACTCTAAATACGGGAATAGTAAGACTATCGCGTCTAGCTCAATGAAATAAAACAAATAAAGCTCTTCACTTCGGAAAAATTCAAACCCAGCTGAATTTTTAAATATGCCTTTGATTTGACATTGGAAATAACGTGTAAAAAGGTCTCATCGATATCGTGTTTCGGTTGCGAGTTATTCATGGTCAAAGATGGCCGAATTGGACTTTTTATTGATCGGACAACAATGGAATTTAGGAAACTTCTAGATCTTTAAATTATCTAATTATGTAATAAAATGTTTATATGTACATCGTTTAAGTACGAGTTCACGCTTTCAAGTTATGCGTCTGAAAATACGTTAAAAGCGCTTATAACGTATGTATATGCTGGGTGATCCATTCCGCGTCCCAAGTAATTGAAAACATGATTGAGCAATATATTTAATAATAAAAAGAACAATAAAACGATCATTTGCGATAGTCTTCAGAAGGTTTAGAAATGGCTTATGTAATTACCCACCTTGGTTTATACGGAACCAAAATTTGTTTATGTTCTTTAATCTACGCTAATAATGATACTAATTTAGGATAATTGCATATAATACGATGCCGGTATTTATATAAAACACTGGTTCAATCTAGAATTGAAAGTGGGATACATTAAATTAAACCTTCAAAAAATGCCAGACGTCTTTCAAAAAAATAAGGGGCACAGATTTTTCTTGCTCCAGGGAGCTGAATATGTAGCTACGCCACTGGATTAACTAGAGAAAACTTTGAAGGTAACAGATGTGGGTATACTAGATAATCTTCTTTATCTATTTCAGAATAGCGAACCAAAAGCATTTGAGGTTATTTTGTTTATATATTTTATGCCGGTTTATTTCTGGAATTTTTTGCTGTAAACATGCCAGTACAAGTTAATTTAGATAAATTAAATCAATTGTACAAATCGTATCTCGTCACTATGAGGTTAAACGTATACGTTACTGCGGTATATCAAAACAAAACAAAATATCTTACGTTGGCACTGTTGGCAGACCTTATCTCCGCTGCGCATGTGCCTAAGCTAAGAAAACGTTAAATAATATAGAGATATAATAGCACGGCATTTCCAACTATAGGTAGTATTATTTGAAACTAGTTACTAAAAATAAGTTTAGAAAAATACGAAAGTAGTGTAGTGTAAAATAGCCTTAATTCTGCAATTGAATAAATTCCTGGGATGCGCTACTGATCTCGTGCACTTCAAGGGTTCAATTTTATTATTATCAATTTAATTTATCTTCGGTTCCTGTATAAACCCCCATTTCCTCGTTTCAAAGTTTCAATCGATTTGCATATAGAGGGGTTTCTTTACTTGGTTATACAAGGAAGATAATAAGATTCTCTTCTTCGAAAAGCGCATAGTTTGAGTATGTTTTGATAAAATTTAACCCTGCACCCTGAAACGAATCATTTTAACGGATGCTTTACCAAATTGAATCTTATAAAAAGTGCAATCCTAATACAATCACACATATATAGGGTGTATTAGGCCACCAGTGCTACGATTATTTTTTGCTGTTTTACTGTATCATAATGTATATTATATACCTTATGAAAATAGCATATAAACAAGTATAAAAATTTACATTATATAGGAGATTATTGCAATGTTGCCAATTTGTGTTAGTAAAGCCGCAATTCTACCGTCACCTCGGTGGAGTAGAAAATAATATATTATTAACATAAATATCAAAAAAAGGGTTTACAGCACAACACGTAAAAATACAATATAAGTGGTACCGTCGATCTCAATTGTCGTGGGCCGCCCTGGCGTTGGTGAAAATGCGCCTCATCGCTGAAGATGATTTTGTTCACACAATCGGCATTCACTCTTTGTTGTACAGCAGTAAAGTCAAACCTGCGGCCCGCAACACCCTACTGTGCGGCCCGCGAGCCCTCGCTAAAATTGTATTACAAGACAATAAAATTTAAAAAATATGAAACTGAACATTTTTTAATGTCTAAGTTTGCAATGAGCTTCGGAGACGGAATCGCCCGATATTACCTTTCTCGTTTGGAGCAGGGACACTAATTATTACTTATTAAGGCTCCCGTCTCCTACCCCCAAAACGCCAAAGTAACCCACGCTATAATTATTGCGCCAATCGTGAAATGCTCGCTACCATTCGATTCTGTAGGTCTTTACGCTACTGCCATCGGAAAGGATTTCAATATTTATGCCGATTATTTATGCAAATTTGAGTGTTAAAAAATTCTAGACTTCAGATATAGAAAAGCTTTCCGCTGGCCGTTGCATCTGATTATTGTCTGCTGTAATACATTATAACTATAACTAAATAACTCTTAACTATAAGAGCACAGGTTACTTTTTCCGAACTTCTCTAGAATTGCATCCTGGTGTATTCTAGTGAGTTGGCAAGCATGTTTACAATAGCGACAGTTCAGGTATCCAAAACTAGATAGCGCGACTTGAATGCGCATTTTACTAAACTGGTATTTATCATGTATTTATTTGAAATACCGATTGTGGAAGTACTATATCATCAACTAGAAAACTCAAAACGACTCGTTTCAACATTTGTACAAATAGAAAGCAAAAATATATGTTATCCATGAAAGATCTGAATTTGAAGGCCTTCTAATCCTATCAACCACTGTTATTTCGAAATTATATCCAACGGACAAGAACATTCTAGAATCTAGACTAATTATTCATTAACTTCCAATGACAATATTACTTACTTAGCTTAATTATCTGTTACATAAATACAAAATAACCTCTCGAAACCAACAACCTGGCAGCGCTATTGGTCAAAACCAAACATTTTTTTAGGAATATTTTTGGTTTTCCAAATGTGTGACAAAATAAATCTATAATTTAAATCTGCTGCTCTTAATGGTACTGTAGGAGAACAATAGTTGTAGGTGACGGATTTCAATATGATCTCTCATACCAATCACCAGACAAGTTTTGAGCTTCTATGACAAAAATTATGTCGGTGCCATTAATAGAAAATGAATAAATTTATGCGGACAGGAAATTACGTGAAATTTAAAATATCATGACCACGTTCAATTAAACATAAAATTAAACAAAATAGTTAAATTGAATTGAAGTAAGTACTAATTTTGACAACTCAAACAATTCAAACAATTTATTATACGCAGTATGATAAAGTATAATATAAGGTAATATAAGGTACAAAAATGTGTGTATGTGTATGTCTGTGTAGATTTGTGTATGTGTGTACCCGATTTTTGTGGTGACGATTCCGGAGAAACTACTAAAGGTATTTATTTATTTACATTTGGACACACTAACAGGATAAATCCCAATATAAGTGGCCCCTAAATCCCATACAAATTAAATACAGTACAATGCCATACGTGATACAAAGAGAAACAAAAATGGAATGGAATTGTTATCGGTCGAGAAGAAAAGTAATACAAATTCTAATCAAAATGAGAAAATATAGAAATCATCTGTTATAGATGAAGTTAGTGTGTACAAATATCTTTTATATTTGGGGGTTTATGCCCACAATTTTTTTCTCAGCACTTAATTATTGTTCTGACCTAAATGTTTCTTTATATATTTTTTCAATACCTTAAAAATAACAAAATATTAATAAAACAATATTTTAAATGGCTGATGAATATAAGCAGCCATTTTTTAATTTCACAGGAAAAGTACTTTATATTCACAGTAGTAAGCAATTTCCATTAATTGAACTGTGTTTTTTACAGACTTGTATCTGGCTACTTGAAAAACTGCGTTGCACGATTTTATCTCTGCAAAAAATATTAGTAATGAAATTGGCAAGGACATTATATATTTTCTTTGTTGAGGAAACTTTTAAATAATAGCGTATTCATGTGCTAAAGAAATTATTATGTTTTATTCTGCATTAACTGTGCCCCAGATGGATAAATACTACAATAAACTTGTGATAAACCAGATTTTTGTATTTCACATGTCATGTCATGTCAACCTTTTAGGACCAGTGTTGCAAGTATCGGTATAACCTGTAGAAAATAGTACTTTTTATAATTGGTTTAATCTCACTCTAATGGCGATGTCACAATGAATAATACTGCAGAAACAAACTTATGATATATTACATAATGAAGTACAGGAAACCCCGAAAAATATTTATTCGCTAATATCCCCCTATATATCATTGTAACCCATAAACGCAAATTTCTCATAGTTCAAACGTAAAATTCGCACGAAAGATGAATGACCAAAAACACGATAGTTGGCGATTAAAACTAAAAAATATTCGTTTTTCGCGGGCTAATGGGCCGACCAGCTGGTTCACGTATAAATGTGGACGCCGAAATCGCGCAATACAAAAAACGGCGTTATAAATTCTATTAATTTGTTTTGTACACATAGTTGGAACATTTCCAACTAATAGTTCCCGTTTTATAAAGACGTGAACGTTTCCCCGCTTCTCTGCAACGTATATCACTGAAAGTACTGAAACAGTTTTGTATCTTATTGTGAGTCTCCTCTCAACATTACATAATTGAAATCCGTACCTATTCATGATTTCTTAATATGATGCCATATTACATGTATAATACGACTCACGTCTTGTAGCAATATTGAACTATCCTTCGTCTCATTTATAGGGATCTCGAGGAACTCAAGGATTAATGAAATTTTTCTGAATTTAGCGCACTTTTTGCTCGAGTTTCTCGTCAAATTCTAATGACATTTAGAACTTCTATCACCTAACGAACTTATGTTCACAATTTTTTCCCTTACCTTGACATTTTAATATTTATACGCTACCGTTGGAAAAAATTTAAAAAGTTCCGGTTGTAAATCACATTGTATACGTGTAGGTACGTGTTTGTTTGAAAGTAAGAATAACACCTTAAAGCAATGTTGTCGCTTTTATATGGCGTTATATTGCGAGCCGTTCAGCGTTACGTAGAAAATATTACTGTAATATCCGGGCTGGATTCTGGACCTCTTTTCAAGACCGCTATGGTAACAATTAGAGCCCGTAGAACATGCCATCCCATTTCCTCAACGTAGAAAATTCGGCCTTGTTTTGTTATTATGTTGCTTCACAGAATCTACGCTCTGGCGTCCTAATTAAAAATTTACAGGGTGAGTCACTACAGTCGCAGTGGCCATACACTAACACTGGTCCATTAATCTTAAGCGATTTCTATGGTTGGCCGACTATTTTCTACAACGGAAAATCATTTTCATTTATACAGGACGTTGAAATCAGGCTTGAAGGAAAAAACATTATTTAAAAAAATCTGTTGTTTCCAGACACATGACTTTATCATACAATATATAAAATCAATACTTTAGCTGCATGTGATTCTATTTGATCGAGATCGATCGTGTTTGCAATAA